>CM041782.1:117071845-117213040 GCA_023374045.1 Limonium bicolor | reverse complement strand
AAGAGCTCTAATAATTTTAGCAATCAAAAGAGGATGGGTAATGGATCAGCTTGATATTAACAATGCATTCCTCCACGGTGACCTGAAGGAAAATGTTTACATGCAAATACCTAAAGGTCTCACTGTTCAAGAGCAAAATAAAGTTTAACAACAGAATAAATCCCTATATGGCCTCAAGCAAGCCTCGAGGCAATGGTATGATAAGCTTGCTACCTTTCTGAAAAATCAAAATTTTGAACAATCTAAAAACGACTATTCTTTATTTACAAGAAAGAAACATGGGAAAAGTATTTATATTGGTGTCTATGTCGATGACATTCTCATCATTGGGAATGCCACAACAAAAATAAACATTCTTAAACTGAAACTGTACAACGAATTCAAAATCAAAGATCTGGGTAGGCTTCACTACTATCTTGGAATGGAATTTCTTGAAACTAATGATAGCCTTATCATGTGTCCAGAGGAAATATTCTATGCAGCTTTTGCAGGATTATAACATGCAGGAATCACGCACAACGGTTTCACCTCTTCAGCTCCAACAAAAACTAGACAAAGAATCAGGATAATTGCTTCAAGACCCAACATCATACAGACGCTTAATAGGGAAGTTAAACTTCCTTACACACACTAGACCTGACTTATCGTTTTCTGTTCAGCATCTAAGCCAATTTTTACAACAACCAACCAACATACACTTAGCTGCCGCTTATCATGTCTTATCATATATCAAAGGAACTATTGGCTTTGGACTTTCTTTTAATAAGAAACCAACCTATAAACTAATAGCTTACTGTGATTCTGATTGGGCTACATGCTCACTAACTAGTTGATCTATTTCAGGATTCTATATACTCCTTGGTGGATCACCGCTCTATTGGAAGTCAAAGAAGCAAGCCTCAATAGCTCTCTCTTCAGCTGAGGGGGAATATAGATCCATGCGGCACACTACAAAGAACTTGGATGGCTCACCATACTGCTGCATGAACTTGAGGTCCATGACATCACACCAGTCCAGTTGCACTGAGACAACCTCTCTGCTGTTCACATTGCCAGAAATCCCGTCCTGCACGAGCGCACCAAGCATATCGAGCTTGACTGCCATTACGTCTGCGATCAACTCACGGCAGGCTTAATACAAGTGAATCACATTCCTGGAACTAGACAGCTTGCGGACATTCTAACAAAACCAGTGACCGGCAAGCTCTACAAAGAAATTCTACCGAAACTGGGAATGGGTTCTACTTTATTAAATCAAGTCTCATGTTGTTCAACCACCTAACTTGAGGGGGGGGGGGGGGTATTAGGAGAAAGTGAACCCGGTTTAGTCTTATTAGTACAGTCCGGTCCCTTGTATAGCATTATTAATACCTTGTACTGTAGCATCTAGGTTTTATCTCGATTAATAGAATTCTTCTCCGTTCTCGCAGAACCTCTCTTCAATATACGACGTTTCTCTTCTCTTCTCTGAGTTCTAGTAATCAACTCTCACCAAATCTCATAGAAACAGGTCTCGATATAACTTCAAAGACCCATAAACCTGTCCTAGGCAAATATACATGCGAAAGTGTAGAGGCGAAGAACTTTGTCTCACCGTCAATGCCGTGGTGATGTTTCTCTTTTTCTTTTTTCTTGAAACAATTTTTGAATGAAGAGAAAAATAAGATTGCTGGAGCAGGGATTGTTCGAATCATGTATGATCTTTCAAACCCAGAAACCCATAGCGCGCTTGGTGTTTGTTTAGAGTCGAAATACATTAAGCATGAGAGCATAAGAATTCTTAACAAAATGGAAAGGTTAGAGGGGAGAGACGATGCCAACTTCATAAACCCACAGCAAGCTTGGTAGAGTTTTCTTCATAGGAGGATGTTCGAGAATGTGGGTTTGATTTTTTCTGATTTCTGGGTTATCGATCTCAAGGTTTCAAATCACGGGAGGCGAAAAATGTCAGGGTTCTGAGTGTGGACTAACCTTCTTGAGGTGTGGGCTAAATTTAGTTCGACTGAACAAAGTGTGCAGCTAGGAAAAAGAAGGAAAAATGGGATACCTCCAACTCATCCCAAGAGACGTAGGTGAGGGTACTAACGACCTATGACGCTTTGGTTTTAATAGAAACCTTTTAACCAGCTAAGCCAACGACCACTTTTAAATAGTTTGCAATGGGAATTAATAAATATTCAATTGTTACAGTTAGCTATCTCTCTTAAACGATGTGTTACTGCTTAAATTAAACGTATAAGGCAAAAGAAAGAATATATATATATATATATACATAATAATAATAGGGCAGGTTTTAAACCGGAATATTGTCAAAATTTAAACGGAGACTACAACTTGGCATGCACAAAATATTTTGAGATAAAAAGACGACCCCTTTCATTTTATTTATTTTTTAAATTGTATTTTATGAAGAGAAAGTTTTGGTGTCAACGGAGTGACCCATTAGAAAAGCACTACTACATATATGGTTTATGGAGGCAACTTTTATTGCCTCTGAAAATCAAAAAATTGCCCCTTTGTAGATATTTAGAGGCGACAAAACCATTGCCTCTAGGTTGCCTCTAAAAGGCCGCCTTAGTTGTTTATGGAGGCGACTAAAACGTTTTCCTCAGTTGATTTTACCTACGGAGACAACTTTAGTCGTCTCCATTGATCCTAAACAAATGAGGCAAGCAAAAACTCACCTCCGTTACTCTTAAACTACAGAGGCAACTAACTTAACTTGCCTCCGTTGACCGGTGTGAGAATGTCTACCTCCACACGCAAGCGAGGCAACAATTTTCACTCGCCTCTGTTGATATACCGCAAACGAGGCAAGGGCTAAATCTCGCCTTTGATTACATGAAGTGAGGCAAGTTTTAGGCTGCCTCCGTTGATCTTATACATGTTGCCCCCATTGATGAACATTGTTGTAGTGTTAAGGTACGATTAGAAAGATTTTATGTTGCTTGTTTTCTATGTTAGTTAATTTATAAGATTTAACATATAACTAACTTTTCATTGTTTTCTTTCAAAGGTATTCCCTAGTGTTGAAAGCTAATCCGTAGAATCAACTCAATGCTAGAGGATTGGGTGGAGTATGTCTACATGAATTTTGTTTGATTCATTCACCATAATTCAATGTCTTTTTTTAGAACTTTGTCACCTTTGTCGGCAATTGAGTGCATGTATTTGGTTGAACGAAATTGAATACATTGTATCGTTGAAAGTGTTCTTAAATGATGTGTATGGTCATGTGACTATTTGAAGTGTTGGTGTATTATCACCTGTGTATAATGATTTCGTTTTTTAAATTTTGTTGGTAATTTTGGAATGGACAGGAATGAGGTCCTTTGAAATGTGTTGTTGAGATATGTTATATTATGTAGGGACGCATATTAACGGGTTTATTGAAAAGTGTGAGAAGAGAAATAAAAAATAATATATTTGTACAATTAAAACCGCTGAAAATAGTCATTTCTAGAGTCATTTTTGACGGTTTTTATTATACAACCACTAAAAGTAGTCAATAAAAATCGGCTTCCTCTTGCTTTTTTTCAGCGGTTTTGGTCATAGAAACCACCAAAAATACTCCTCTTAAATCCACCGAAAAAAGTTTTAAAACTTTTAGTGACCATATTTCCGGTGGTTTACAAATTTAAAACCGTCAAAAATAACCTCTTATGTACTAATGATTAGTATTGACATGTTTTAGTCAATAATATTTAGTGATTTTGAGCGACTGCTAACCCAAGCTCCATCGTGTTAGTTGCTATGTTAGATCGAGATAATCTTCAAGTTTTACATGACATCAAATTGAAGGATTAGAACACTTTATATTTTTACTTATAAATTTGCTATGCTACAATTTTCTCTGTTATCTTCTTCTAAATTGTGTTCCACTAAATACTGCTATCATAACTTATTTGCCTGTCGGGTTGAGCCCCTTAATCGTAAGAAAGTAAAAATCAATACCAATAACAAAAATAATTTTTCATAGTCAACCTTTTCTACTCTATAGTTAGAATACACTTAAATGAAAACACGGTCATTTTCTGTTAATATGGATGAGGGCTAATTTGTATTTTTATGAAATGTACGTAATGTACATACTATGGGTTTATTTGATGAGTAGTTTCCTCCATAATTTTTTAGACAAGTTTTGTGACATTTAATTTTTTTTTTTTTCAAATTTTTATTACTCAAAGTGCTAGATATCGCTTTGTACGATATGGGAAGAGGAAAAATAGTAAAATTTGGGAATAATTTACAATCACTGTCACCTACAAGGATTTGTAGCAATGACTAGTAGCATTTACACTTCTATAATTTGTATTGACTAAAATTGCCGTTATTGTAAACTCATAGAACAGTTTAACACATAGTATGTACATTACGTATATTTCATAAAAAACAAAGTGTAGATCTATATATACATCAGTACAGTTTATATGTGCTAGAAGTACAATCTTTATTAACTAGAAGTATATGTATATTGTAGTAACCTATGACTACAATATAGTGTATCCAAGTATTTAGGAATGATTTATTAATAGTTAAAACCCCAATTGACGCTAAAATAATAGAACCAACTTCATAAAAAGATAGCATAATCATAGTGAAACTTTTGGGAGTACACTATTTGAGTTTTTTCACCATCCACCTGGCATAGATCCAGTCCGCAACTTCTTCTCCCAATTTCATATAGGCATACTTCCATCCTTGTTTCACATTAAGAATCCCAATAACTCCCCAAAAGCCAATTATAGTGCCTAGCACTACGAAACTAGGGAACCAAAGTTTTTCATATGGGTCGTTTCCATTGCGATCTTCATCTAAAGCCATCTTGGTTGGATTCTTTTCATGATCGGTGGAACATTTCTTTCGCAACATATCTCCGCACAAGTTCGCATTCGCAGCATAAATGGATGGATCAATAAAAGTTGACAGTTGAGTACTGCCTGTTGGTATTGGCCCATAAAGCTTGTTGTATGACAAGTTGAGAGAAGACAAGGAAGTTAAATCAGCCAAGCCTTGCGGAATCGTCCCTTGAAGGTTGTTATCTGACAAGTCAAGGGATTCCATAGATTTCATTCTGCCTATTTGTGATGGGATTTTCCCAGTGAGTTGATTGTGTGATACATTTAAGCCTATCAATCCCTGTAGCTCTGTGAGTTGTACAGGAATTGAGCCAGAAAAGTCGTTGCGAGACAGATCCAAGTTCACTAAAAGCTGAAGGTTTGTTGTGTACTCTTGTTCAATTCCCTTTATGGCTTCCACAGAACTCAAAAACGCGTCTGAGAAATTGAACGCACCTATGTTATATTTAATAGTTGAACGCATCCCACTCAGATTACCAAAGCACTTGGGAATATGTCCGGTTAAAAGATTGTTTGCAAGGTCAATGATTTGCAACTGATCAAATAAACACATTTGCGAGGGAACCATTCCAACTAGACGATTCGACCGCAACCGAAGGATCTTTAGACTGTAATTGTTGTACATATGACTACTTAGGAGCCATGATGGTATCTTTCCGTAAAAATCATTTTCTCCCAAGTCTAATATTTGCAATGATTTTGAGATGGTTATGGGGAGTTCTCCTTCCAATGTATTATTGCTTAAGTTCAACAAAACTATTCGAGGAAGCTCCCACAAGAAACTTGGAACACGTCCTGAGAGTGAATTTGATGATAAATCTACCACCGCCCAACCAACAGTGATTTTGCGACTTGAGCAATCTGGAATCTGTCCTGAAAATCTGTTACTTTGAATGTCCACGCGCTCTAGATGCTGAAAGTAACAGAGTGCTATTGGTATAGTACCGTTCAAATTATTATTAGCAAGATTTAGGGAGAACAAAGATGGCCAATGGCGGTGGATGTGATCCGGAAGCACCCCAGTCAATTTATTGTTTGACAAATCCAAATATTGCAAGGATGACAGCTGACGAAGAGTGGAAGGTATTGTACCAGTGAAATTATTATTTGATATATAGAGATATTAAAGATGACAACTGGCCGAGAGTGGAAGGTATTGTACCAGTGAAATTATTATCTAATAAAGCTAAATACCGGAGGGAGGACAGTCTTCCTAGATATGTAGGGATAGTTCCACTAAGCTGATTGTTAGCTAGATTAAGCCAAGTGAGGAGTGACAATCTAATGATTGATTCCGGAAAGTTTCCGGAAAAGGAATTATAGCTAAGATCAATTTCTTTTATAGATGAAAAATTCCCTAGCCATTCTAAGCCTCCACTAATGTGGTTGGATTGCAAGTATAAGATTTCTAGATCATACTTACTGCATGTAAAAAAATTGAGAGGACGAGATGTTAGGCTCTCTAGTAAATTGTTGTATGACAGGTCTAAGTATTTGCAGCCACATAGCCCTTCTATGAAACCCAATATTCCCCCTTCAACACTGCTAAATTTATTAGACCTCAAACCCAGTTGTTGAAGGCTTCTCATGCTACCTAAGAAGGATGGTACGGTAGAGCTGAAATTATTACCGTCGAGGCTAAGATATTGTAGGGATCTTAGATTTGAAAGGGTGTGTGGGATTGGGTCTTCTAAATAGTTATAGCTAAGATCAAGGACTTTAAGGGAACTAGTAGAAAGAAAGGTTGAGTTGGACAGGAATTGAAGAAACTGATCTTGGGGAAGTTGACAATGTACAAGTATTAATTCTTGCAAAGTAGAGAGCCTATGGAGTTCCAGAATTGAGTTAGTGGGGACTAGACTCAGGTCAACATCGATGAAGTAGAGTGATCGTAACTTTCGAAGCCCAAAAACCCATTTGAAACCAGTATGATCATAAAGGTTTATATTATAAGAGAGATTAAGGATTTGGAGGTTTGTAAGATTACCAAGTTGGTGGGGAATTTGTCCTGTAAGACCGGTGAGGGATAGATCTAAATACTGCAGCTGATTCATCACTTTCCCATTGAACTCCTTGGGGGTGTCATTTGATCTCATTGACAATTGGTTTCCTCTCAGATTTAAATACTTCAAGTTTCTCAGCTTGGAGAGAGTAGAAGTTAGTATGTCGTTCATGGTTATGGGATGGAGAACTTTATTGATGTTGATGTACGAGGGTACTCCTAGATTAAGAGAAACAACATGGCATGTGAGGTTGGAACACCCAACTCCTTCCCAGGTGCAACAATCATCACCACTCTAAGACTCGAGACGATTTGATGATGATCCGTTTGGCATGTGTGCCGTTTGGAAGTTAAGGAGTGCATTTCTCTCATGCTCTTTGTATTACTGGATGTTTTATTCGGGGGTGTTACAGTATCCCTTCCAAAGCTATAAACAACTTTACTCCTTTTCAAACAATCTACAAAACCCTTCCTAATTATACAGATTTCAAAAATTTTGGTTGCCTCTGTTTTGTTACTAATGTGGGTCCTAAGAAAGGAAAACTTCATCTAAGAGCATCTGCATCTGTTTACCTTGGAAATTATAAAAACACAAAAGGTTACAAAGTCATGAATTTGGAAACAAGAGAAATACAAACCTCTAGGGATGTTATCTTTTTTGAATATATATATCCTATCCGTGACAAAGATTGGAATCAACTGTGGAATGACTCATATACAGAAAAAGAGGACAACATCTTATCTGATCCTTTTTGTTTGATTATAATACCAGAAAAACAACCACACAAGATAACCTATCAGAAAAGCCCTGTCATCAACACATCCCTACACATTTGGATCCAAACACACAAACCATAGACCTACACGAAAACCACAGCACCCCTCATTTCCATCCCACAGAATCTGTCTCTGCAGAATTTCCTACAGAACCTCTCTCTATAGAATCAGATACTGCACCCCCTCACACTGAAACAGAATCTGATATTACACCACCACACACTGAAAACCCATCTCTCAGAAGATCCACCAGACACCACCGCCTTCCAACCAAATATCAAGACTATGTATGCCAAAGTTCGAATTCAGCAGATCTGTTCTCTGAAATCTTGACAAATAGACTTCAAAACCATCACCCTATCCTCTTTAATCATAACTTGCTTCCCTTTGACACTCTCACAAACATAATTCCCAGTAACAATCTCACTTCTAACTCTTTTTCCAACTCCTCCAATATTTTTCTTGACAATCACCTCTCTTTACATGAACCCTCTGACTATCACCAAGCCAGCAAAGACCCTAGATGGATCCAGGCCATGAACCAAGAGTTTCAAGCACTAAAAGATAACAACACCTGGACCATAGTGGATCTCCCCAAAGGCAAGAAACCAATACGATGTAAGTGGGTTTATAAAACCAAATTAAAAGCGGATGGTACATTAGAGCGTTAAGCTAGGCTAGTTGTTAGAGGCTTCACACAACAATATGGCTTTGATTATGAAGAAAGTTTTTCTCCCGTAATCAAACTAACAACAGTAAGAGCTCTAATAATTTTAGCAATCAAAAGAGGATGGGTAATGGATCAGCTTGATATTAACAATGCATTCCTCCACGGTGACCTGAAGGAAAATGTTTACATGCAAATACCTAAAGGTCTCACTGTTCAAGAGCAAAATAAAGTTTAACAACAGAATAAATCCCTATATGGCCTCAAGCAAGCCTCGAGGCAATGGTATGATAAGCTTGCTACCTTTCTGAAAAATCAAAATTTTGAACAATCTAAAAACGACTATTCTTTATTTACAAGAAAGAAACATGGGAAAAGTATTTATATTGGTGTCTATGTCGATGACATTCTCATCATTGGGAATGCCACAACAAAAATAAACATTCTTAAACTGAAACTGTACAACGAATTCAAAATCAAAGATCTGGGTAGGCTTCACTACTATCTTGGAATGGAATTTCTTGAAACTAATGATAGCCTTATCATGTCCCAGAGGAAATATTCTATGCAGCTTTTGCAGGATTATAACATGCAGGAATCGCGAACAACGGTTTCACCTCTTCAGCTCCAACAAAAACTAGACAAAGAATCAGGATAATTGCTTCAAGACCCAACATCATACAGACGCTTAATAGGGAAGTTAAACTTCCTTACACACACTAGACCTGACTTATCTTTGTTCAGCATCTAAGCCAATTTTTACAACAACCAACCAACATACACTTAGCTGCCGCTTATCATGTCTTATCATATATCAAAGGAACTATTGGCTTTGGACTTTCTTTTAATAAGAAACCAACCTATAAACTAATAGCTTACTGTGATTCTGATTGGGCTACATGCTCACTAACCAGTTGATCTATTTCAGGATTCTATATACTCCTTGGTGGATCACCGCTCTATTGGAAGTCAAAGAAGCAAGCCTCAATAGCTCTCTCTTCAGCTGAGGGGGAATATAGATCCATGCGGCACACTACAACAGAACTTGGATGGCTCACCATACTGCTGCATGAACTTGAGGTCCATGACATCACACCAGTCCAGTTGCACTGAGACAACCTCTCTGCTGTTCACATTGCCAGAAATCCCGTCCTGCACGAGCGCACCAAGCATATCGAGCTTGACTGCCATTACGTCTGCGATCAACTGCAGGCAGGCTTAATACAAGTGAATCACATTCCTGGAACTAGACAGCTTGCGGACATTCTAACAAAACCAGTGACCGGCAAGCTCTACAAAGAAATTCTACCGAAACTGGGAATGGGTTCTACTTATTAAATCAAGTCTCATGTTGTTCAACCACCTAAGACTTGAGTGGGGGGGGGGGGGTATTAGGAGAAAGTGAACCCGGTTTAGTCTTATTAGTACAGTCCGGTCCCTTGTATAGCATTATTAATACCTTGTACTGTAGCATCTAGGTTTTATCTCGATTAATAGAATTCTTCTCCGTTCTCCGCAGAACCTCTCTTCAATATACGACGTTTCTCTTCTCTTCTATGAGTTCTAGTAATCAACTCTCACCAAATCTCATAGAAACAGGTCTCGATATAACTTCAAAGACCCATAAACTGTCCTAGGCAAATATACATGCGAAAGTGTAGAAGTGAAGAACTTTGTCTCACCGTCAATGCCGTGGTGATGTTTCTCTTTTTTTTTTCTTGAAACAATTTTTGAATGAAGAGAAAAATAAGATCGCTGGAGCAGGGATTGTTCGAATCATGTAAGATCTTTCAAACCCAGAAACCCACAGCGAGCTTGGTGTTTGTTTAGAGTCGAAATACATTAAGCATGAGAGCATAAGAATTCTTAACAAAATGGAAAGGTTAGAGGGGAGAGACGATGCCAACTTCATAAACCCACAGCAAGCTTGGTAGAGTTTTCTTCATAGGAGGATGTTCGAGAATGTGGGTTTGATTTTTTCTGATTTCTGGGTTATCGATCTCAAGGTTTCAAATCACGGGAGGCGAAAAATGTCAGGGTTCTGAGTGTGGACTAACCTTCTTGAGGTTTGAGCTACATTTAGTTCGACTGAACAAAGTGTGCAGCAAGTAAAAAGGAGAAACAATGGGATACCTCCAACTCATCCCAAGAGACGTAGGTGAGGGTACTAACGACCTATGACGCTTTGGTTTTAATAGAAACCTTTTAACCAGCTAAGCCAACGACCACTTTTAAATAGTTTGCAATGGGATTTAATAAATATTCAATTGTTACAGTTAGCTATCTCCCATAAACGATGTGTTACTGCTTAAATTAAACGTATAAGGCAAAAAAAAATAATATATATATATATATATACATATAATAATAGGGCAGGTTTTAAACCGGAATATTGTCAAAATTTAAACGGAGACTACAACTTGGCATGCACAAAATATTTTGAGATAAAAAGACGACCCCTTTCATTTTATTTATTTTTTAAATTGTATTTTATGAAGAGAGAAGTTTTGGTGTCAACGGAGTGACCCATTAGAAAAGCACTACTACATATATGGTTTATGGAGGCAACTTTTATTGCCTCTGAAAATCAAAAAATTGCCCCTTTGTAGATATTTAGAGGCGACAAAACCATTGCCTCTAGGTTGCCTCTAAAAGGCCGCCTTAGTTGTTTATGGAGGCGACTAAAACGTTTTCCTCAGTTGATTTTACCTACGGAGACAACTTTAGTCGTCTCCATTGATCCTAAACAAATGAGGCAAGCAAAAACTCACCTCCGTTACTCTTAAACTACAGAGGCAACTAACTTAACTTGCCTCCGTTGACCGGTGTGAGAATGTCTACCTCCACACGCAAGCGAGGCAACAATTTTCACTCGCCTCTGTTGATATACCGCAAACGAGGCAAGGGCTAAATCTCGCCTTTGATTACATGAAGTGAGGCAAGTTTTAGGCTGCCTCCGTTGATCTTATACATGTTGCCCCCATTGATGAAATGTTGTAGTGTTAAGGTACGATTAGAAAGATTTTATGTTGCTTGTTTTCTATGTTAGTTAATTTATAAGATTTAACATATAACTAACTTTTCATTGTTTTCTTTCAAAGGTATTCCCTAGTGTTGAAAGCTAATCCGTAGAATCAACTCAATGCTAGAGGATTGGGTGGAGTATGTCTACATGAATTTTGTTTGATTCATTCACCATAATTCAATGTTTTTTTAGAACTTTGTCACCTTTGTCGGCAATTGAGTGCATGTATTTGGTTGAACGAAATTGAATACATTGTATCGTTGAAAGTGTTCTTAAATGATGTGTATGGTCATGTGACTATTTGAAGTGTTGGTGTATTATCACCTGTGTATAATGATTTCGTTTTTTAAATTTTGTTGGTAATTTTGGAATGGACAGGAATGAGGTCCTTTGAAATGTGTTGTTGAGATATGTTATATTATGTAGGGACGCATATTAACGGGTTTATTGAAAAGTGTGAGAAGAGAAATAAAAATATAATATATATTTGTACAATTAAAACCGCTGAAAATAGTCATTTCTAGAGTCATTTTTGACGGTTTTTTATACAACCACTAAAAGTAGTCAATAAAAATCGGCTTCCTCTTGCTTTATTTTCAGCGGTTTTGGTCATAGAAACCACCAAAAATACTCCTCTTAAATCCACCGAAAAAAGTTTTAAAACTTTTAGTGACCATATTTCCGGTGGTTTACAAATTTAAAACCGTCAAAAATAACCTCTTATGTACTAATGATTAGTATTGACATGTTTTAGTCAATAATATTTAGTGATTTTGAGCGACTGCTAACCCAAGCTCCATCGTGTTAGTTGCTATGTTAGATCGAGATAATCTTCAAGTTTTACATGACATCAAATTGAAGGATTAGAACACTTTATATTTTTACTTATAAATTTGCTATGCTACAATTTTCTCTGTTATCTTCTTCTAAATTGTGTTCCACTAAATACTGCTATCATAACTTATTTGCCTGTCGGGTTGAGCCCCTTAATCGTAAGAAAGTAAAAATCAATACCAATAACAAAAATAATTTTTCATAGTCAACCTTTTCTACTCTATAGTTAGAATACACTTAAATGAAAACACGGTCATTTTCTGTTAATATGGATGAGGGCTAATTTGTATTTTTATGAAATGTACGTAATGTACATACTATGGGTTTATTTGATGAGTAGTTTCCTCCATAATTTTTTAGACAAGTTTTGTGACATTTAATTTTTTTTGTTTTCAAATTTTTATTACTCAAAGTGCTAGATATCGCTTTGTACGATATGGGAAGAGGAAAAATAGTAAAATTTGGGAATAATTTACAATCACTGTCACCTACAAGGATTTGTAGCAATGACTAGTAGCATTTACACTTCTATAATTTGTATTGACTAAAATTGCCGTTATTGTAAACTCATAGAACAGTTTAACACATAGTATGTACATTACGTATATTTCATAAAAATACAAAGTGTAGATCTATATATACATCAGTACAGTTTATATGTGCTAGAAGTACAATCTTTATTAACTAGAAGTATATGTATATTGTAGTAACCTATGACTACAATATAGTGTATCCAAGTATTTAGGAATGATTTATTAATAGTTAAAACCCCAATTGACGCTAAAATAATAGAACCAACTTCAAAAAGATAGCATAATCATAGTGAAACTTTTGGGAGTACACTATTTGAGTTTTTTCACCATCCACCTGGCATAGATCCAGTCCGCAACTTCTTCTCCCAATTTCATATAGGCATACTTCCATCCTTGTTTCACATTAAGAATCCCAATAACTCCCCAAAAGCCAATTATAGTGCCTAGCACTACGAAACTAGGGAACCAAAGTTTTTCATATGGGTCGTTTCCATTGCGATCTTCATCTAAAGCCATCTTGGTTGGATTCTTTTCATGATCGGTGGAACATTTCTTTCGCAACATATCTCCGCACAAGTTCGCATTCGCAGCATAAATGGATGGATCAATAAAAGTTGACAGTTGAGTACTGCCTGTTGGTATTGGCCCATAAAGCTTGTTGTATGACAAGTTGAGAGAAGACAAGGAAGTTAAATCAGCCAAGCCTTGCGGAATCGTCCCTTTGAAGGTTGTTATCTGACAAGTCAAGGGATTCCATAGATTTCATTCTGCCTATTTGTGATGGGATTTTCCCAGTGAGTTGATTGTGTGATACATTTAAGCCTATCAATCCCTGTAGCTCTGTGAGTTGTACAGGAATTGAGCCAGAAAAGTCGTTGCGAGACAGATCCAAGTTCACTAAAAGCTGAAGGTTTGTTGTGTACTCTGTTCAATTCCCTTTATGGCTTCCACAGAACTCAAAAACGCGTCTGAGAAATTGAACGCACCTATGATATTTAATAGTTGAACGCATCCCACCCACTCAGATTACCAAAGCACTTGGGAATATGTCCGGTTAAAAGATTGTTTGCAAGGTCAATGATTTGCAACTGATCAAATAAACACATTTGCGAGGGAACCATTCCAACTAGACGATTCGACCGCAACCGAAGGATCTTTAGACTGTAATTGTTGTACATATGACTACTTAGGAGCCATGATGGTATCTTTCCGTAAAAATCATTTTCTCCCAAGTCTAATATTTGCAATGATTTTGAGATGGTTATGGGGAGTTCTCCTTCCAATGTATTATTGCTTAAGTTCAACAAAACTATTCGAGGAAGCTCCCACAAGAAACTTGGAACACGTCCTGAGAGTGAATTTGATGATAAATCTACCACCGCCCAACCAACAGTGATTTTGCGACTTGAGCAATCTGGAATCTGTCCTGAAAATCTGTTACTTTGAATGTCCACGCGCTCTAGATGCTGAAAGTAACAGAGTGCTATTGGTATAGTACCGTTCAAATTATTATTAGCAAGATTTAGGGAGAACAAAGATGGCCAATGGCGGTGGATGTGATCCGGAAGCACCCCAGTCAATTTATTGTTTGACAAATCCAAATATTGCAAGGATGACAGCTGACGAAGAGTGGAAGGTATTGTACCAGTGAAATTATTATTTGATATATATAGAGATATTAAAGATGACAACTGGCCGAGAGTGGAAGGTATTGTACCAGTGAAATTATTATCTAATAAAGCTAAATACCGGAGGGAGGACAGTCTTCCTAGATATGTAGGGATAGTTCCACTAAGCTGATTGTTAGCTAGATTAAGCCAAGTGAGGAGTGACAATCTAATGATTGATTCCGGAAAGTTTCCGGAAAAGGAATTATAGCTAAGATCAATTTCTTTTATAGATGAAAAATTCCCTAGCCATTCTAAGCCTCCACTAATGTGGTTGGATTGCAAGTATAAGATTTCTAGATCATACTTACTGCATGTAAAAAAATTGAGAGGACGAGATGTTAGGCTCTCTAGTAAATTGTTGTATGACAGGTCTAAGTATTTGCAGCCACATAGCCCTTCTATGAAACCCAATATTCCCCCTTCAACACTGCTAAATTTATTAGACCTCAAACCCAGTTGTTGAAGGCTTCTCATGCTACCTAAGAAGGATGGTACGGTAGAGCTGAAATTATTACCGTCGAGGCTAAGATATTGTAGGGATCTTAGATTTGAAAGGGTGTGTGGGATTGGGTCTTCTAAATAGTTATAGCTAAGATCAAGGACTTTAAGGGAACTAGTAGAAAGAAAGGTTGAGTTGGACAGGAATTGAAGAAACTGATCTTGGGGAAGTTGACAATGTACAAGTATTAATTCTTGCAAAGTAGAGAGCCTATGGAGTTCCAGAATTGAGTTAGTGGGGACTAGACTCAGGTCAACATCGATGAAGTAGAGTGATCGTAACTTTCGAAGCCCAAAAACCCATTTGAAACCAGTATGATCATAAAGGTTTATATTATAAGAGAGATTAAGGATTTGGAGGTTTGTAAGATTACCAAGTTGGTGGGGAATTTGTCCTGTAAGACCGGTGAGGGATAGATCTAAATACTGCAGCTGATTCATCACTTTCCCATTGAACTCCTTGGGGGTGTCATTGATCTCATTGACAATTGGTTTCCTCTCAGATTTAAATACTTCAAGTTTCTCAGCTTGGAGAGAGTAGAAGTTAGTATGTCGTTCATGGTTATGGGATGGAGAACTTTATTGATGTTGATGTACGAGGGTACTCCTAGATTAAGAGAAACAACATGGCATGTGAGGTTGGAACACCCAACTCCTTCCCAGGTGCAACAATCATCACCACTCCAAGACTCGAGACGATTTGATGATGATCCGTTTGGCATGTGTGCCTTTTGGAAGTTAAGGAGTGCATTTCTCTCATGCTCTTTGTATTACTGGATGTTTTATTCGGGGGTGTTACAGTATCCCTTCCTAAGCTATAAACAACTTTACTCCTTTCAAACAATCTACAAAACCCTTCCTAATTATACAGATTTCAAAATTTTGGTTGCCTCTGTTTTGTTACTAATGTGGGTCCTAAGAAAGGAAAACTTCATCTAAGAGCATCTGCATCTGTTTACCTTGGAAATTATAAAAACACAAAAGGTTACAAAGTCATGAATTTGGAAACAAGAGAAATACAAACCTCTAGGGATGTTATCTTTTTGAATATATATATCCTATCCGTGACAAAGATTGGAATCAACTGTGGAATGACTCATATACAGAAAAAGAGGACAACATCTTATCTGATCCTTTTTGTTTGATTATAATACCAGAAAAACAACCACACAAGATAACCTATCAGAAAAGCCCTGTCATCAACACATCCCTACACATTTGGATCCAAACACACAACCATAGACCTACACGAAAACCACAGCACCCCTCATTTCCATCCCACAGAATTGTCTCTGCAGAATTTCCTACAGAACCTCTCTCTATAGAATCAGATACTGCACCCCTCACACTGAAACAGAATCTGATATTACACCACCACACACTGAAAACCCATCTCTCAGAAGATCCACCAGACACCACCGCCTTCCAACCAAATATCAAGACTATGTATGCCAAAGTTCGAATTCAGCAGATCTGTTCTCTGAAATCTGACAAATAGACTTCAAAACCATCACCCTATCCTCTTTAATCATAACTTGCTTCCCTTTGACACTCTCACAAACATAATTCCCAGTAACAATCTCACTTCTAACTCTTTTTCCAACTCCTCCAATATTTTTCTTGACAATCACCTCTCTTTACATGAACCTCTGACTATCACCAAGCCAGCAAAGACCCTAGATGGATCCAGGCCATGAACCAAGAGTTTCAAGCACTAAAAGATAACAACACCTGGACCATAGTGGATCTCCCCAAAGGCAAGAAACCAATACGATTTAAGTGGGTTTATAAAACCAAATTAAAAGCGGATGGTACATTAGAGCGTTAAGCTAGGCTAGTTGTTAGAGGCTTCACACAACAATATGGCTTTGATTATGAAGAAAGTTTTTCTCCCGTAATCAAACTAACAACAGTAAGAGCTCTAATAATTTTAGCAATCAAAAGAGGATGGGTAATGGATCAGCTTGATTAACAATGCATTCCTCCACGGTGACCTGAAGGAAAATGTTTACATGCAAATACCTAAAGGTCTCACTGTTCAAGAGCAAAATAAAGTTTAACAACAGAATAAATCCCTATATGGCCTCAAGCAAGCCTCGAGGCAATGGTATGATAAGCTTGCTACCTTTCTGAAAAATCAAAATTTTGAACAATCTAAAAACGACTATTCTTTATTTACAAGAAAGAAACATGGGAAAAGTTTATATTGGTGTCTATGTCGATGACATTCTATCATTGGGAATGCCACAACAAAAATAAACATTCTTAAACTGAAACTGTACAACGAATTCAAAATCAAAGATCTGGGTAGGCTTCACTACTATCTTGGAATGGAATTTCTTGAAACTAATGATAGCCTTATCATGTCCCAGAGGAAATATTCTATGCAGCTTTTGCAGGATTATAACATGCAGGAATCGCGAACAACGGTTTCACCTCTTCAGCTCCAACAAAAACTAGACAAAGAATCAGGATAATTGCTTCAAGACCCAACATCATACAGACGCTTAATAGGGAAGTTAAACTTCCTTACACACACTAGACCTGACTTATCGTTTTCTGTTCAGCATCTAAGCCAATTTTACAAACCAACCAACATACACTTAGCTCGCTTATCATGTCTTATCATATATCAAAGGAACTATTGGCTTTGGACTTTCTTTTATAAGAAACCAACCTATAAACTAATAGCTTACTGTGATTCTGATTGGGCTACATGCTCACTAACCAGTTGATCTATTTCAGGATTCTATATACTCCTTGGTGGATCACCGCTCTATTGGAAGTCAAAGAAGCAAGCCTCAATAGCTCTCTCTTCAGCTGAGGGGGAATATAGATCCATGCGGCACACTACAACAGAACTTGGATGGCTCACCATACTGCTGCATGAACTTGAGGTCCATGACATCACACCAGTCCAGTTGCACTGAGACAACCTCTCTGCTGTTCACATTGCCAGAAATCCCGTCCTGCACGAGCGCACCAAGCATATCGAGCTTGACTGCCATTACGTCTGCGATCAACTGCAGGCAGGCTTAATACAAGTGAATCACATTCCTGGAACTAGACAGCTTGCGGACATTCTAACAAAACCAGTGACCGGCAAGCTCTACAAAGAAATTCTACCGAAACTGGGAATGGGTTCTACTTATTAAATCAAGTCTCATGTTGTTCAACCACCTAAGACTTGAGGGGGGGGGGGGGTATTAGGAGAAAGTGAACCCGGTTTAGTCTTATTAGTACAGTCCGGTCCCTTGTATAGCATTATTAATACCTTGTACTGTAGCATCTAGGTTTTATCTCGATTAATAGAATTCTTCTCCGTTCTCCGCAGAACCTCTCTTCAATATACGACGTTTCTTCTCTTCTATGAGTTCTAGTAATCAACTCTCACCAAATCTCATAGAAACAGGTCTCGATATAACTTCAAAGACCCATAAACCTGTCCTAGGCAAATATACATGCGAAAGTGTAGAAGTGAAGAACTTTGTCTCACCGTCAATGCCGTGGTGATGTTTCTCTTTTTCTTTTTTCTTGAAACAATTTTTGAATGAAGAGAAAAATAAGATCGCTGGAGCAGGGATTGTTCGAATCATGTAAGATCTTTCAAACCCAGAAACCCACAGCGAGCTTGGTGTTTGTTTAGAGTCGAAATACATTAAGCATGAGAGCATAAGAATTCTTAACAAAATGGAAAGGTTAGAGGGGAGAGACGATGCCAACTTCATAAACCCACAGCAAGCTTGGTAGAGTTTTCTTCATAGGAGGATGTTCGAGAATGTGGGTTTGATTTTTTCTGATTTCTGGGTTATCGATCTCAAGGTTTCAAATCACGGGAGGCGAAAAATGTCAGGGTTCTGAGTGTGGACTAACCTTCTTGAGGTTTGAGCTACATTTAGTTCGACTGAACAAAGTGTGCAGCAAGTAAAAAGGAGAAACAATGGGATACCTCCAACTCATCCCAAGAGACGTAGGTGAGGGTACTAACGACCTATGACGCTTTGGTTTTAATAGAAACCTTTTAACCAGCTAAGCCAACGACCACTTTTAAATAGTTTGCAATGGGATTTAATAAATATTCAATTGTTACAGTTAGCTATCTCCCATAAACGATGTGTTACTGCTTAAATTAAACGTATAAGGCAAAAAAAAAAGAATATATATATATATATATATATATATACATATATAATAGGGCAGGTTTTAAACCGGAATATTGTCAAAATTTAAACGGAGACTACAACTTGGCATGCACAAAATATTTTGAGATAAAAAGACGACCCCTTTCATTTTATTTATTTTTTAAATTGTATTTTATGAAGAGAGAAGTTTTGGTGTCAACGGAGTGACCCATTAGAAAAGCACTACTACATATATGGTTTATGGAGGCAACTTTTATTGCCTCTGAAAATCAAAAAATTGCCCCTTTGTAGATATTTAGAGGCGACAAAACCATTGCCTCTAGGTTGCCTCTAAAAGGCCGCCTTAGTTGTTTATGGAGGCGACTAAAACGTTTTCCTCAGTTGATTTTACCTACGGAGACAACTTTAGTCGTCTCCATTGATCCTAAACAAATGAGGCAAGCAAAAACTCACCTCCGTTACTCTTAAACTACAGAGGCAACTAACTTAACTTGCCTCCGTTGACCGGTGTGAGAATGTCTACCTCCACACGCAAGCGAGGCAACAATTTTCACTCGCCTCTGTTGATATACCGCAAACGAGGCAAGGGCTAAATCTCGCCTTTGATTACATGAAGTGAGGCAAGTTTTAGGCTGCCTCCGTTGATCTTATACATGTTGCCCCCATTGATGAACATTGTTGTAGTGTTAAGGTACGATTAGAAAGATTTTATGTTGCTTGTTTTCTATGTTAGTTAATTTATAAGATTTAACATATAACTAACTTTTCATTGTTTTCTTTCAAAGGTATTCCCTAGTGTTGAAAGCTAATCCGTAGAATCAACTCAATGCTAGAGGATTGGGTGGAGTATGTCTACATGAATTTTGTTTGATTCATTCACCATAATTCAATGTCTTTTTTTAGAACTTTGTCACCTTTGTCGGCAATTGAGTGCATGTATTTGGTTGAACGAAATTGAATACATTGTATCGTTGAAAGTGTTCTTAAATGATGTGTATGGTCATGTGACTATTTGAAGTGTTGGTGTATTATCACCTGTGTATAATGATTTCGTTTTTTAAATTTTGTTGGTAATTTTGGAATGGACAGGAATGAGGTCCTTTGAAATGTGTTGTTGAGATATGTTATATTATGTAGGGACGCATATTAACGGGTTTATTGAAAAGTGTGAGAAGAGAAATAAAAATATAATATATATTTGTACAATTAAAACCGCTGAAAATAGTCATTTCTAGAGTCATTTTTGACGGTTTTTATTATACAACCACTAAAAGTAGTCAATAAAAATCGGCTTCCTCTTGCTTTATTTTCAGCGGTTTTGGTCATAGAAACCACCAAAAATACTCCTCTTAAATCCACCGAAAAAAGTTTTAAAACTTTTAGTGACCATATTTCCGGTGGTTTACAAATTTAAAACCGTCAAAAATAACCTCTTATGTACTAATGATTAGTATTGACATGTTTTAGTCAATAATATTTAGTGATTTTGAGCGACTGCTAACCCAAGCTCCATCGTGTTAGTTGCTATGTTAGATCGAGATAATCTTCAAGTTTTACATGACATCAAATTGAAGGATTAGAACACTTTATATTTTACTTATAAATTTGCTATGCTACAATTTTCTCTGTTATCTTCTTCTAAATTGTGTTCCACTAAATACTGCTATCATAACTTATTTGCCTGTCGGGTTGAGCCCCTTAATCGTAAGAAAGTAAAAATCAATACCAATAACAAAAATAATTTTTCATAGTCAACCTTTTCTACTCTATAGTTAGAATACACTTAAATGAAAACACGGTCATTTTCTGTTAATATGGATGAGGGCTAATTTGTATTTTTATGAAATGTACGTAATGTACATACTATGGGTTTATTTGATGAGTAGTTTCCTCCATAATTTTTTAGACAAGTTTTGTGACATTTAATTTTTTTTTGTTTTCAAATTTTATTACTCAAAGTGCTAGATATCGCTTTGTACGATATGGGAAGAGGAAAAATAGTAAAATTTGGGAATAATTTACAATCACTGTCACCTACAAGGATTTGTAGCAATGACTAGTAGCATTTACACTTCTATAATTTGTATTGACTAAAATTGCCGTTATTGTAAACTCATAGAACAGTTTAACACATAGTATGTACATTACGTATATTTCATAAAAATACAAAGTGTAGATCTATATATACATCAGTACAGTTTATATGTGCTAGAAGTACAATCTTTATTAACTAGAAGTATATGTATATTGTAGTAACCTATGACTACAATATAGTGTATCCAAGTATTTAGGAATGATTTATTAATAGTTAAAACCCCAATTGACGCTAAAATAGAACCAACTTCATAAAAAGATAGCATAATCATAGTGAAACTTTTGGGAGTACACTATTTGAGTTTTTTCACCATCCACCTGGCATAGATCCAGTCCGCAACTTCTTCTCCCAATTTCATATAGGCATACTTCCATCCTTGTTTCACATTAAGAATCCCAATAACTCCCCAAAAGCCAATTATAGTGCCTAGCACTACGAAACTAGGGAACCAAAGTTTTTCATATGGGTCGTTTCCATTGCGATCTTCATCTAAAGCCATCTTGGTTGGATTCTTTTCATGATCGGTGGAACATTTCTTTCGCAACATATCTCCGCACAAGTTCGCATTCGCAGCATAAATGGATGGATCAATAAAAGTTGACAGTTGAGTACTGCCTGTTGGTATTGGCCCATAAAGCTTGTTGTATGACAAGTTGAGAGAAGACAAGGAAGTTAAATCAGCCAAGCCTTGCGGAATCGTCCCTTGAAGGTTGTTATCTGACAAGTCAAGGGATTCCATAGATTTCATTCTGCCTATTTGTGATGGGATTTTCCCAGTGAGTTGATTGTGTGATACATTTAAGCCTATCAATCCCTGTAGCTCTGTGAGTTGTACAGGAATTGAGCCAGAAAAGTCGTTGCGAGACAGATCCAAGTTCACTAAAAGCTGAAGGTTTGTTGTGTACTCTTGTTCAATTCCCTTTATGGCTTCCACAGAACTCAAAAACGCGTCTGAGAAATTGAACGCACCTATGTTATATTTAATAGTTGAACGCATCCCACTCAGATTACCAAAGCACTTGGGAATATGTCCGGTTAAAAGATTGTTTGCAAGGTCAATGATTTGCAACTGATCAAATAAACACATTTGCGAGGGAACCATTCCAACTAGACGATTCGACCGCAACCGAAGGATCTTTAGACTGTAATTGTTGTACATATGACTACTTAGGAGCCATGATGGTATCTTTCCGTAAAAATCATTTTCTCCCAAGTCTAATATTTGCAATGATTTTGAGATGGTTATGGGGAGTTCTCCTTCCAATGTATTATTGCTTAAGTTCAACAAAACTATTCGAGGAAGCTCCCACAAGAAACTTGGAACACGTCCTGAGAGTGAATTTGATGATAAATCTACCACCGCCCAACCAACAGTGATTTTGCGACTTGAGCAATCTGGAATCTGTCCTGAAAATCTGTTACTTTGAATGTCCACGCGCTCTAGATGCTGAAAGTAACAGAGTGCTATTGGTATAGTACCGTTCAAATTATTATTAGCAAGATTTAGGGAGAACAAAGATGGCCAATGGCGGTGGATGTGATCCGGAAGCACCCCAGTCAATTTATTGTTTGACAAATCCAAATATTGCAAGGATGACAGCTGACGAAGAGTGGAAGGTATTGTACCAGTGAAATTATTATTTGATATATATAGAGATATTAAAGATGACAACTGGCCGAGAGTGGAAGGTATTGTACCAGTGAAATTATTATCTAATAAAGCTAAATACCGGAGGGAGGACAGTCTTCCTAGATATGTAGGGATAGTTCCACTAAGCTGATTGTTAGCTAGATTAAGCCAAGTGAGGAGTGACAATCTAATGATTGATTCCGGAAAGTTTCCGGAAAAGGAATTATAGCTAAGATCAATTTCTTTTATAGATGAAAAATTCCCTAGCCATTCTAAGCCTCCACTAATGTGGTTGGATTGCAAGTATAAGATTTCTAGATCATACTTACTGCATGTAAAAAAATTGAGAGGACGAGATGTTAGGCTCTCTAGTAAATTGTTGTATGACAGGTCTAAGTATTTGCAGCCACATAGCCCTTCTATGAAACCCAATATTCCCCCTTCAACACTGCTAAATTTATTAGACCTCAAACCCAGTTGTTGAAGGCTTCTCATGCTACCTAAGAAGGATGGTACGGTAGAGCTGAAATTATTACCGTCGAGGCTAAGATATTGTAGGGATCTTAGATTTGAAAGGGTGTGTGGGATTGGGTCTTCTAAATAGTTATAGCTAAGATCAAGGACTTTAAGGGAACTAGTAGAAAGAAAGGTTGAGTTGGACAGGAATTGAAGAAACTGATCTTGGGGAAGTTGACAATGTACAAGTATTAATTCTTGCAAAGTAGAGAGCCTATGGAGTTCCAGAATTGAGTTAGTGGGGACTAGACTCAGGTCAACATCGATGAAGTAGAGTGATCGTAACTTTCGAAGCCCAAAAACCCATTTGAAACCAGTATGATCATAAAGGTTTATATTATAAGAGAGATTAAGGATTTGGAGGTTTGTAAGATTACCAAGTTGGTGGGGAATTTGTCCTGTAAGACCGGTGAGGGATAGATCTAAATACTGCAGCTGATTCATCACTTTCCCATTGAACTCCTTGGGGGTGTCATTTGATCTCATTGACAATTGGTTTCCTCTCAGATTTAAATACTTCAAGTTTCTCAGCTTGGAGAGAGTAGAAGTTAGTATGTCGTTCATGGTTATGGGATGGAGAACTTTATTGATGTTGATGTACGAGGGTACTCCTAGATTAAGAGAAACAACATGGCATGTGAGGTTGGAACACCCAACTCCTTCCCAGGTGCAACAATCATCACCACTCCAAGACTCGAGACGATTTGATGATGATCCGTTTGGCATGTGTGCCTTTTGGAAGTTAAGGAGTGCATTTCTCTCATGCTCTTTGTATTACTGGATGTTTTATCGGGGGTGTTACAGTATCCCTTCCTAAGCTATAAACAACTTTACTCCTTTTCAAACAATCTACAAAACCCTTCCTAATTATACAGATTTCAAAAATTTTGGTTGCCTCTGTTTTGTTACTAATGTGGGTCCTAAGAAAGGAAAACTTCATCTAAGAGCATCTGCATCTGTTTACCTTGGAAATTATAAAAACACAAAAGGTTACAAAGTCATGAATTTGGAAACAAGAGAAACAAACCTCTAGGGATGTTATCTTTTTTGAATATATATCCTATCCGTGACAAAGATTGGAATCAACTGTGGAATGACTCATATACAGAAAAAGAGGACAACATCTTATCTGATCCTTTTTGTTTGATTATAATACCAGAAAAACAACCACACAAGATAACCTATCAGAAAAGCCCTGTCATCAACACATCCCTACACATTTGGATCCAAACACACAAACCATAGACCTACACGAAAACCACAGCACCCCTCATTTCCATCCCACAGAATCTGTCTCTGCAGAATTTCCTACAGAACCTCTCTCTATAGAATCAGATACTGCACCCCCTCACACTGAAACAGAATCTGATATTACACCACCACACACTGAAAACCCATCTCTCAGAAGATCCACCAGACACCACCGCCTTCCAACCAAATATCAAGACTATGTATGCCAAAGTTCGAATTCAGCAGATCTGTTCTCTGAAATCTTGACAAATAGACTTCAAAACCATCACCCTATCCTCTTTAATCATAACTTGCTTCCCTTTGACACTCTCACAAACATAATTCCCAGTAACAATCTCACTTCTAACTCTTTTTCCAACTCCTCCAATATTTTTCTTGACAATCACCTCTCTTTACATGAACCCTCTGACTATCACCAAGCCAGCAAAGACCCTAGATGGATCCAGGCCATGAACCAAGAGTTTCAAGCACTAAAAGATAACAACACCTGGACCATAGTGGATCTCCCCAAAGGCAAGAAACCAATACGATTTAAGTGGGTTTATAAAACCAAATTAAAAGCGGATGGTACATTAGAGCGTTAAGCTAGGCTAGTTGTTAGAGGCTTCACACAACAATATGGCTTTGATTATGAAGAAAGTTTTTCTCCCGTAATCAAACTAACAACAGTAAGAGCTCTAATAATTTTAGCAATCAAAAGAGGATGGGTAATGGATCAGCTTGATATTAACAATGCATTCCTCCACGGTGACCTGAAGGAAAATGTTTACATGCAAATACCTAAAGGTCTCACTGTTCAAGAGCAAAATAAAGTTTAACAACAGAATAAATCCCTATATGGCCTCAAGCAAGCCTCGAGGCAATGGTATGATAAGCTTGCTACCTTTCTGAAAAATCAAAATTTTGAACAATCTAAAAACGACTATTCTTTATTTACAAGAAAGAAACATGGGAAAAGTATTTATATTGGTGTCTATGTCGATGACATTCTCATCATTGGGAATGCCACAACAAAATAAACATTCTTAAACTGAAACTGTACAACGAATTCAAAATCAAAGATCTGGGTAGGCTTCACTACTATCTTGGAATGGAATTTCTTGAAACTAATGATAGCCTTATCATGTCCCAGAGGAAATATTCTATGCAGCTTTTGCAGGATTATAACATGCAGGAATCGCGAACAACGGTTTCACCTCTTCAGCTCCAACAAAAACTAGACAAAGAATCAGGATAATTGCTTCAAGACCCAACATCATACAGACGCTTAATAGGGAAGTTAAACTTCCTTACACACACTAGACCTGACTTATCGTTTTCTGTTCAGCATCTAAGCCAATTTTTACAACACAACCAACCAACATACACTTAGCTGCGCTTATCATGTCTTATCATATATCAAAGGAACTATTGGCTTTGGACTTTCTTTTAATAAGAAACCAACCTATAAACTAATAGCTTACTGTGATTCTGATTGGGCTACATGCTCACTAACCAGTTGATCTATTTCAGGATTCTATATACTCCTTGGTGGATCACCGCTCTATTGGAAGTCAAAGAAGCAAGCCTCAATAGCTCTCTCTTCAGCTGAGGGGGAATATAGATCCATGCGGCACACTACAACAGAACTTGGATGGCTCACCATACTGCTGCATGAACTTGAGGTCCATGACATCACACCAGTCCAGTTGCACTGAGACAACCTCTCTGCTGTTCACATTGCCAGAAATCCCGTCCTGCACGAGCGCACCAAGCATATCGAGCTTGACTGCCATTACGTCTGCGATCAACTGCAGGCAGGCTTAATACAAGTGAATCACATTCCTGGAACTAGACAGCTTGCGGACATTCTAACAAAACCAGTGACCGGCAAGCTCTACAAAGAAATTCTACCGAAACTGGGAATGGGTTCTACTTATTAAATCAAGTCTCATGTTGTTCAACCACCTAAGACTTGAGGGGGGGGGGGGGGTATTAGGAGAAAGTGAACCCGGTTTAGTCTTATTAGTACAGTCCGGTCCCTTGTATAGCATTATTAATACCTTGTACTGTAGCATCTAGGTTTTATCTCGATTAATAGATTCTTCTCCGTTCTCTCGCAGACCTCTCTTCAATATACGACGTTTCTCTTCTCTTCTATGAGTTCTAGTAATCAACTCTCACCAAATCTCATAGACAGGTCTCGATATAACTTCAAAGACCCATAACTGTCCTAGGCAAATACATGCGAAAGTGTAGAAGTGAAGAACTTTGTCTCACGTCAATGCCGTGGTGATGTTTCTCTTTTTCTTTTTCTTGAAACAATTTTTGAATGAAGAGAAAAATGAGATCGCTTGGAGCAGGATTGTTCGAATCATGTAAGATCTTTCAAACCCAGAAACCCACAGCGAGCTTGGTGTTTGTTTAGAGTCGAAATACATTAAGCATGAGAGCATAAGAATTCTTAACAAAATGGAAAGGTTAGAGGGGAGAGACGATGCCAACTTCATAAACCCACAGCAAGCTTGGTAGAGTTTCTTCATAGGAGGATTGTTTCGAGAATGTGGGTTTGATTTTTTCTGATTTCTGGGTTATCGATCTCAAGGTTTCAAATCACGGGAGGCGAAAAATGTCAGGGTTCTGAGTGTGGACTAACCTTCTTGAGGTTTGAGCTACATTTAGTTCGACTGAACCAAAGTGTGCAGCAAGTAAAAAGGAGAAACAATGGGATACCTCCACTCATCCCAATAGACGTAGGTGAGGGTACTAACGACCTATGACGCTTTGGTTTTAATAGAAACCTTTTAACCAGCTAAGCCAACGACCACTTTTAAATAGTTTGCAATGGGATTTAATAAATATTCAATTGTTACAGTTAGCTATCTCCCATAAACGATGTGTTACTGCTTAAATTAAACGTATAAGGCAAAAAAAAAGAATATATATATATATATATATTATAATAATAATAGGGCAGGTTTTAAACCGGAATATTGTCAAAATTTAAACGGAGACTACAACTTGGCATGCACAAAATATTTTGAGATAAAAAGACGACCCCTTTCATTTTATTTATTTTTTAATTGTATTTTATGAAGAGAGAAGTTTTGGTGTCAACGGAGTGACCCATTAGAAAAGCACTACTACATATATGGTTTATGGAGGCAACTTTTATTGCCTCTGAAAATCAAAAAATTGCCCCTTTGTAGATATTTAGAGGCGACAAAACCATTGCCTCTAGGTTGCCTCTAAAAGGTCGCCTTAGTTGTTTATGGAGACGACTAAAACGTTTTCCTCAGTTGATTTTACCTACGGAGACAACTTTAGTCGTCTCCATTGATCCTAAACAAATGAGGCAAGCAAAAACTCGCCTCCGTTACTCTTAAACTACAGAGGCAACTAACTTAACTTGCCTCCGTTGACCGGTGTGAGAATGTCTACCTCCACACGCAAGCGAGGCAACAATTTTCACTCGCCTCTGTTGATATACCGCAAACGAGGCAAGGGCTAAATCTCGCCTTTGATTACATGAAGTGAGGCAAGTTTTAGGCTGCCTCCGTTGATCTTATACATGTTGCCCCCATTGATGAACATTGTTGTAGTGTTAAGGTACGATTAGAAAGATTTTATGTTGCTTGTTTTCTATGTTAGTTAATTTATAAGATTTAACATATAACTAACTTTTCATTGTTTTCTTTCAAAGGTATTCCCTAGTGTTGAAAGCTAATCCGTAGAATCAACTCAATGCTAGAGGATTGGGTGGAGTATGTCTACATGAATTTTGTTTGATTCATTCACCATAATTCAATGTCTTTTTTTAGAACTTTGTCACCTTTGTCGGCAATTGAGTGCATGTATTTGGTTGAACGAAATTGAATACATTGTATCGTTGAAAGTGTTCTTAAATGATGTGTATGGTCATGTGACTATTTGAAGTGTTGGTGTATTATCACCTGTGTATAATGATTTCGTTTTTTAAATTTTGTTGGTAATTTTGGAATGGACAGGAATGAGGTCCTTTGAAATGTGTTGTTGAGATATGTTATATTATGTAGGGACGCATATTAACGGGTTTATTGAAAAGTGTGAGAAGAGAAATAAAAATAATATATATTTGTACAATTAAAACCGCTGAAAATAGTCATTTCTAGAGTCATTTTTGACGGTTTTTATTATACAACCACTAAAAGTAGTCAATAAAAATCGGCTTCCTCTTGCTTTATTTTCAGCGGTTTTGGTCATAGAAACCACCAAAAATACTCCTCTTAAATCCACCGAAAAAAGTTTTAAAACTTTTAGTGACCATATTTCCGGTGGTTTACAAATTTAAAACCGTCAAAAATAACCTCTTATGTACTAATGATTAGTATTGACATGTTTTAGTCAATAATATTTAGTGATTTTGAGCGACTGCTAACCCAAGCTCCATCGTGTTAGTTGCTATGTTAGATCGAGATAATCTTCAAGTTTTACATGACATCAAATTGAAGGATTAGAACACTTTATATTTTTACTTATAAATTTGCTATGCTACAATTTTCTCTGTTATCTTCTTCTAAATTGTGTTCCACTAAATACTGCTATCATAACTTATTTGCCTGTCGGGTTGAGCCCCTTAATCGTAAGAAAGTAAAAATCAATACCAATAACAAAATAATTTTTCATAGTCAACCTTTTCTACTCTATAGTTAGAATACACTTAAATGAAAACACGGTCATTTTCTGTTAATATGGATGAGGGCTAATTTGTATTTTTATGAAATGTACGTAATGTACATACTATGGGTTTATTTGATGAGTAGTTTCCTCCATAATTTTTTAGACAAGTTTTGTGACATTTAATTTTTTTTTGTTTTCAAATTTTTATTACTCAAAGTGCTAGATATCGCTTTGTACGATATGGGAAGAGGAAAAATAGTAAAATTTGGGAATAATTTACAATCACTGTCACCTACAAGGATTTGTAGCAATGACTAGTAGCATTTACACTTCTATAATTTGTATTGACTAAAATTGCCGTTATTGTAAACTCATAGAACAGTTTAACACATAGTATGTACATTACGTATATTTCATAAAAATACAAAGTGTAGATCTATATATACATCAGTACAGTTTATATGTGCTAGAAGTACAATCTTTATTAACTAGAAGTATATGTATATTGTAGTAACCTATGACTACAATATGTATCCAAGTATTTAGGAATGATTTATTAATAGTTAAAACCCCAATTGACGCTAAAAATAGAACCAACTTCATAAAAAGATAGCATAATCATAGTGAAACTTTTGGGAGTACACTATTTGAGTTTTTTCACCATCCACCTGGCATAGATCCAGTCCGCAACTTCTTCTCCCAATTTCATATAGGCATACTTCCATCCTTGTTTCACATTAAGAATCCCAATAACTCCCCAAAAGCCAATTATAGTGCCTAGCACTACGAAACTAGGGAACCAAAGTTTTTCATATGGGTCGTTTCCATTGCGATCTTCATCTAAAGCCATCTTGGTTGGATTCTTTTCATGATCGGTGGAACATTTCTTTCGCAACATATCTCCGCACAAGTTCGCATTCGCAGCATAAATGGATGGATCAATAAAAGTTGACAGTTGAGTACTGCCTGTTGGTATTGGCCCATAAAGCTTGTTGTATGACAAGTTGAGAGAAGACAAGGAAGTTAAATCAGCCAAGCCTTGCGGAATCGTCCCTTGAAGGTTGTTATCTGACAAGTCAAGGGATTCCATAGATTTCATTCTGCCTATTTGTGATGGGATTTTCCCAGTGAGTTGATTGTGTGATACATTTAAGCCTATCAATCCCTGTAGCTCTGTGAGTTGTACAGGAATTGAGCCAGAAAAGTCGTTGCGAGACAGATCCAAGTTCACTAAAAGCTGAAGGTTTGTTGTGTACTCTTGTTCAATTCCCTTTATGGCTTCCACAGAACTCAAAAACGCGTCTGAGAAATTGAACGCACCTATGTTATATTTAATAGTTGAACGCATCCCACTCAGATTACCAAAGCACTTGGGAATATGTCCGGTTAAAAGATTGTTTGCAAGGTCAATGATTTGCAACTGATCAAATAAACACATTTGCGAGGGAACCATTCCAACTAGACGATTCGACCGCAACCGAAGGATCTTTAGACTGTAATTGTTGTACATATGACTACTTAGGAGCCATGATGGTATCTTTCCGTAAAAATCATTTTCTCCCAAGTCTAATATTTGCAATGATTTTGAGATGGTTATGGGGAGTTCTCCTTCCAATGTATTATTGCTTAAGTTCAACAAAACTATTCGAGGAAGCTCCCACAAGAAACTTGGAACACGTCCTGAGAGTGAATTTGATGATAAATCTACCACCGCCCAACCAACAGTGATTTTGCGACTTGAGCAATCTGGAATCTGTCCTGAAAATCTGTTACTTTGAATGTCCACGCGCTCTAGATGCTGAAAGTAACAGAGTGCTATTGGTATAGTACCGTTCAAATTATTATTAGCAAGATTTAGGGAGAACAAAGATGGCCAATGGCGGTGGATGTGATCCGGAAGCACCCCAGTCAATTTATTGTTTGACAAATCCAAATATTGCAAGGATGACAGCTGACGAAGAGTGGAAGGTATTGTACCAGTGAAATTATTATTTGATATATATAGAGATATTAAAGATGACAACTGGCCGAGAGTGGAAGGTATTGTACCAGTGAAATTATTATCTAATAAAGCTAAATACCGGAGGGAGGACAGTCTTCCTAGATATGTAGGGATAGTTCCACTAAGCTGATTGTTAGCTAGATTAAGCCAAGTGAGGAGTGACAATCTAATTGATTCCGGAAAGTTTCCGGAAAAGGAATTATAGCTAAGATCAATTTCTTTTATAGATGAAAAATTCCCTAGCCATTCTAAGCCTCCACTAATGTGGTTGGATTGCAAGTATAAGATTTCTAGATCATACTTACTGCATGTAAAAAAATTGAGAGGACGAGATGTTAGGCTCTCTAGTAAATTGTTGTATGACAGGTCTAAGTATTTGCAGCCACATAGCCCTTCTATGAAACCCAATATTCCCCCTTCAACACTGCTAAATTTATTAGACCTCAAACCCAGTTGTTGAAGGCTTCTCATGCTACCTAAGAAGGATGGTACGGTAGAGCTGAAATTATTACCGTCGAGGCTAAGATATTGTAGGGATCTTAGATTTGAAAGGGTGTGTGGGATTGGGTCTTCTAAATAGTTATAGCTAAGATCAAGGACTTTAAGGGAACTAGTAGAAAGAAAGGTTGAGTTGGACAGGAATTGAAGAAACTGATCTTGGGGAAGTTGACAATGTACAAGTATTAATTCTTGCAAAGTAGAGAGCCTATGGAGTTCCAGAATTGAGTTAGTGGGGACTAGACTCAGGTCAACATCGATGAAGTAGAGTGATCGTAACTTTCGAAGCCCAAAAACCCATTTGAAACCAGTATGATCATAAAGGTTTATATTATAAGAGAGATTAAGGATTTGGAGGTTTGTAAGATTACCAAGTTGGTGGGGAATTTGTCCTGTAAGACCGGTGAGGGATAGATCTAAATACTGCAGCTGATTCATCACTTTCCCATTGAACTCCTTGGGGGTGTCATTTGATCTCATTGACAATTGGTTTCCTCTCAGATTTAAATACTTCAAGTTTCTCAGCTTGGAGAGAGTAGAAGTTAGTATGTCGTTCATGGTTATGGGATGGAGAACTTTATTGATGTTGATGTACGAGGGTACTCCTAGATTAAGAGAAACAACATGGCATGTGAGGTTGGAACACCCAACTCCTTCCCAGGTGCAACAATCATCACCACTCCAAGACTCGAGACGATTTGATGATGATCCGTTTGGCATGTGTGCCTTTTGGAAGTTAAGGAGTGCATTTCTCTCATGCTCTTTGTATTACTGGATGTTTTATTCGGGGGTGTTACAGTATCCCTTCCAAAGCTATAAACAACTTTACTCCTTTTCAAACAATCTACAAAACCCTTCCTAATTATACAGATTTCAAAAATTTTGGTTGCCTCTGTTTTGTTACTAATGTGGGTCCTAAGAAAGGAAAACTTCATCTAAGAGCATCTGCATCTGTTTACCTTGGAAATTATAAAAACACAAAAGGTTACAAAGTCATGAATTTGGAAACAAGAGAAATACAAACCTCTAGGGATGTTATCTTTTTTGAATATATATATCCTATCCGTGACAAAGATTGGAATCAACTGTGGAATGACTCATATACAGAAAAAGAGGACAACATCTTATCTGATCCTTTTTGTTTGATTATAATACCAGAAAAACAACCACACAAGATAACCTATCAGAAAAGCCCTGTCATCAACACATCCCTACACATTTGGATCCAAACACACAAACCATAGACCTACACGAAAACCACAGCACCCCTCATTTCCATCCCACAGAATCTGTCTCTGCAGAATTTCCTACAGAACCTCTCTCTATAGAATCAGATACTGCACCCCCTCACACTGAAACAGAATCTGATATTACACCACCACACACTGAAAACCCATCTCTCAGAAGATCCACCAGACACCACCGCCTTCCAACCAAATATCAAGACTATGTATGCCAAAGTTCGAATTCAGCAGATCTGTTCTCTGAAATCTTGACAAATAGACTTCAAAACCATCACCCTATCCTCTTTAATCATAACTTGCTTCCCTTTGACACTCTCACAAACATAATTCCCAGTAACAATCTCACTTCTAACTCTTTTTCCAACTCCTCCAATATTTTTCTTGACAATCACCTCTCTTTACATGAACCCTCTGACTATCACCAAGCCAGCAAAGACCCTAGATGGATCCAGGCCATGAACCAAGAGTTTCAAGCACTAAAAGATAACAACACCTGGACCATAGTGGATCTCCCCAAAGGCAAGAAACCAATACGATGTAAGTGGGTTTATAAAACCAAATTAAAAGCGGATGGTACATTAGAGCGTTAAGCTAGGCTAGTTGTTAGAGGCTTCACACAACAATATGGCTTTGATTATGAAGAAAGTTTTTCTCCCGTAATCAAACTAACAACAGTAAGAGCTCTAATAATTTTAGCAATCAAAAGAGGATGGGTAATGGATCAGCTTGATATTAACAATGCATTCCTCCACGGTGACCTGAAGGAAAATGTTTACATGCAAATACCTAAAGGTCTCACTGTTCAAGAGCAAAATAAAGTTTAACAACAGAATAAATCCCTATATGGCCTCAAGCAAGCCTCGAGGCAATGGTATGATAAGCTTGCTACCTTTCTGAAAAATCAAAATTTTGAACAATCTAAAAACGACTATTCTTTATTTACAAGAAAGAAACATGGGAAAAGTATTTATATTGGTGTCTATGTCGATGACATTCTCATCATTGGGAATGCCACAACAAAAATAAACATTCTTAAACTGAAACTGTACAACGAATTCAAAATCAAAGATCTGGGTAGGCTTCACTACTATCTTGGAATGGAATTTCTTGAAACTAATGATAGCCTTATCATGTCCCAGAGGAAATATTCTATGCAGCTTTTGCAGGATTATAACATGCAGGAATCACGCACAACGGTTTCACCTCTTCAGCTCCAACAAAAACTAGACAAAGAATCAGGATAATTGCTTCAAGACCCAACATCATACAGACGCTTAATAGGGAAGTTAAACTTCCTTACACACACTAGACCTGACTTATCGTTTTTGTTCAGCATCTAAGCCAATTTTTACAACAACCAACCAACATACACTTAGCTGCCGCTTATCATGTCTTATCATATATCAAAGGAACTATTGGCTTTGGACTTTCTTTTAATAAGAAACCAACCTATAAACTAATAGCTTACTGTGATTCTGATTGGGCTACATGCTCACTAACCAGATGATCTATTTCAGGATTCTATATACTCCTTGGTGGATCACCGCTCTATTGGAAGTCAAAGAAGCAAGCCTCAATAGCTCTCTCTTCAGCTGAGGGGGAATATAGATCCATGCGGCACACTACAACAGAACTTGGATGGCTCACCATACTGCTGCATGAACTTGAGGTCCATGACATCACACCAGTCCAGTTGCACTGAGACAACCTCTCTGCTGTTCACATTGCCAGAAATCCCGTCCTGCACGAGCGCACCAAGCATATCGAGCTTGACTGCCATTACGTCTGCGATCAACTGCAGGCAGGCTTAATACAAGTGAATCACATTCCTGGAACTAGACAGCTTGCGGACATTCTAACAAAACCAGTGACCGGCAAGCTCTACAAAGAAATTCTACCGAAACTGGGAATGGGTTCTACTTATTAAATCAAGTCTCATGTTGTTCAACCACCTAAGACTTGAGGGGGGGGGGGGGTATTAGGAGAAAGTGAACCCGGTTTAGTCTTATTAGTACAGTCCGGTCCCTTGTATAGCATTATTAATACCTTGTACTGTAGCATCTAGGTTTTATCTCGATTAATAGAATTCTTCTCCGTTCTCCGCAGAACCTCTCTTCAATATACGACGTTTCTCTTCTCTTCTATGAGTTCTAGTAATCAACTCTCACCAAATCTCATAGAAACAGGTCTCGATATAACTTCAAAGACCCATAAACCTGTCCTAGGCAAATATACATGCGAAAGTGTAGAAGTGAAGAACTTTGTCTCACCGTCAATGCCGTGGTGATGTTTCTCTTTTTCTTTTTTCTTGAAACAATTTTTGAATGAAGAGAAAAATAAGATCGCTGGAGCAGGGATTGTTCGAATCATGTAAGATCTTTCAAACCCAGAAACCCACAGCGAGCTTGGTGTTTGTTTAGAGTCGAAATACATTAAGCATGAGAGCATAAGAATTCTTAACAAAATGGAAAGGTTAGAGGGGAGAGACGATGCCAACTTCATAAACCCACAGCAAGCTTGGTAGAGTTTTCTTCATAGGAGGATGTTCGAGAATGTGGGTTTGATTTTTTCTGATTTCTGGGTTATCGATCTCAAGGTTTCAAATCACGGGAGGCGAAAAATGTCAGGGTTCTGAGTGTGGACTAACCTTCTTGAGGTTTGAGCTACATTTAGTTCGACTGAACAAAGTGTGCAGCAAGTAAAAAGGAGAAACAATGGGATACCTCCAACTCATCCCAAGAGACGTAGGTGAGGGTACTAACGACCTATGACGCTTTGGTTTTAATAGAAACCTTTTAACCAGCTAAGCCAACGACCACTTTTAAATAGTTTGCAATGGGATTTAATAAATATTCAATTGTTACAGTTAGCTATCTCCCATAAACGATGTGTTACTGCTTAAATTAAACGTATAAGGCAAAAAAAAAAAATATATATATATATATATATATATATATATATATAATAATAATAGGGCAGGTTTTAAACCGGAATATTGTCAAAATTTAAACGGAGACTACAACTTGGCATGCACAAAATATTTTGAGATAAAAAGACGACCCCTTTCATTTTATTTATTTTTTAAATTGTATTTTATGAAGAGAGAAGTTTTGGTGTCAACGGAGTGACCCATTAGAAAAGCACTACTACATATATGGTTTATGGAGGCAACTTTTATTGCCTCTGAAAATCAAAAAATTGCCCCTTTGTAGATATTTAGAGGCGACAAAACCATTGCCTCTAGGTTGCCTCTAAAAGGCCGCCTTAGTTGTTTATGGAGGCGACTAAAACGTTTTCCTCAGTTGATTTTACCTACGGAGACAACTTTAGTCGTCTCCATTGATCCTAAACAAATGAGGCAAGCAAAAACTCACCTCCGTTACTCTTAAACTACAGAGGCAACTAACTTAACTTGCCTCCGTTGACCGGTGTGAGAATGTCTACCTCCACACGCAAGCGAGGCAACAATTTTCACTCGCCTCTGTTGATATACCGCAAACGAGGCAAGGGCTAAATCTCGCCTTTGATTACATGAAGTGAGGCAAGTTTTAGGCTGCCTCCGTTGATCTTATACATGTTGCCCCCATTGATGAACATTAATGTTGTAGTGTTAAGGTACGATTAGAAAGATTTTATGTTGCTTGTTTTCTATGTTAGTTAATTTATAAGATTTAACATATAACTAACTTTTCATTGTTTTCTTTCAAAGGTATTCCCTAGTGTTGAAAGCTAATCCGTAGAATCAACTCAATGCTAGAGGATTGGGTGGAGTATGTCTACATGAATTTTGTTTGATTCATTCACCATAATTCAATGTCTTTTTTTAGAACTTTGTCACCTTTGTCGGCAATTGAGTGCATGTATTTGGTTGAACGAAATTGAATACATTGTATCGTTGAAAGTGTTCTTAAATGATGTGTATGGTCATGTGACTATTTGAAGTGTTGGTGTATTATCACCTGTGTATAATGATTTCGTTTTTTAAATTTTGTTGGTAATTTTGGAATGGACAGGAATGAGGTCCTTTGAAATGTGTTGTTGAGATATGTTATATTATGTAGGGACGCATATTAACGGGTTTATTGAAAAGTGTGAGAAGAGAAATAAAAATATAATATATATTTGTACAATTAAAACCGCTGAAAATAGTCATTTCTAGAGTCATTTTTGACGGTTTTTATTATACAACCACTAAAAGTAGTCAATAAAAATCGGCTTCCTCTTGCTTTATTTTCAGCGGTTTTGGTCATAGAAACCACCAAAAATACTCCTCTTAAATCCACCGAAAAAAGTTTTAAAACTTTTAGTGACCATATTTCCGGTGGTTTACAAATTTAAAACCGTCAAAAATAACCTCTTATGTACTAATGATTAGTATTGACATGTTTTAGTCAATAATATTTAGTGATTTTGAGCGACTGCTAACCCAAGCTCCATCGTGTTAGTTGCTATGTTAGATCGAGATAATCTTCAAGTTTTACATGACATCAAATTGAAGGATTAGAACACTTTATATTTTACTTATAAATTTGCTATGCTACAATTTTCTCTGTTATCTTCTTCTAAATTGTTCCACTAAATACTGCTATCATAACTTATTTGCCTGTCGGGTTGAGCCCCTTAATCGTAAGAAAGTAAAAATCAATACCAATAACAAAAATAATTTTTCATAGTCAACCTTTTCTACTCTATAGTTAGAATACACTTAAATGAAAACACGGTCATTTTCTGTTAATATGGATGAGGGCTAATTTGTATTTTTATGAAATGTACGTAATGTACATACTATGGGTTTATTTGATGAGTAGTTTCCTCCATAATTTTTTAGACAAGTTTTGTGACATTTAATTTTTTTTTTTTCAAATTTTTATTACTCAAAGTGCTAGATATCGCTTTGTACGATATGGGAAGAGGAAAAATAGTAAAATTTGGGAATAATTTACAATCACTGTCACCTACAAGGATTTGTAGCAATGACTAGTAGCATTTACACTTCTATAATTTGTATTGACTAAAATTGCCGTTATTGTAAACTCATAGAACAGTTTAACACATAGTATGTACATTACGTATATTTCATAAAAACAAAGTGTAGATCTATATATACATCAGTACAGTTTATATGTGCTAGAAGTACAATCTTTATTAACTAGAAGTATATGTATATTGTAGTAACCTATGACTACAATATAGTGTATCCAAGTATTTAGGAATGATTTATTAATAGTTAAAACCCCAATTGACGCTAAAATAATAGAACCAACTTCATAAAAAGATAGCATAATCATAGTGAAACTTTTGGGAGTACACTATTTGAGTTTTTTCACCATCCACCTGGCATAGATCCAGTCCGCAACTTCTTCTCCCAATTTCATATAGGCATACTTCCATCCTTGTTTCACATTAAGAATCCCAATAACTCCCCAAAAGCCAATTATAGTGCCTAGCACTACGAAACTAGGGAACCAAAGTTTTTCATATGGGTCGTTTCCATTGCGATCTTCATCTAAAGCCATCTTGGTTGGATTCTTTTCATGATCGGTGGAACATTTCTTTCGCAACATATCTCCGCACAAGTTCGCATTCGCAGCATAAATGGATGGATCAATAAAAGTTGACAGTTGAGTACTGCCTGTTGGTATTGGCCCATAAAGCTTGTTGTATGACAAGTTGAGAGAAGACAAGGAAGTTAAATCAGCCAAGCCTTGCGGAATCGTCCCTTGAAGGTTGTTATCTGACAAGTCAAGGGATTCCATAGATTTCATTCTGCCTATTTGTGATGGGATTTTCCCAGTGAGTTGATTGTGTGATACATTTAAGCCTATCAATCCCTGTAGCTCTGTGAGTTGTACAGGAATTGAGCCAGAAAAGTCGTTGCGAGACAGATCCAAGTTCACTAAAAGCTGAAGGTTTGTTGTGTACTCTTGTTCAATTCCCTTTATGGCTTCCACAGAACTCAAAAACGCGTCTGAGAAATTGAACGCACCTATGTTATATTTAATAGTTGAACGCATCCCACTCAGATTACCAAAGCACTTGGGAATATGTCCGGTTAAAAGATTGTTTGCAAGGTCAATGATTTGCAACTGATCAAATAAACACATTTGCGAGGGAACCATTCCAACTAGACGATTCGACCGCAACCGAAGGATCTTTAGACTGTAATTGTTGTACATATGACTACTTAGGAGCCATGATGGTATCTTTCCGTAAAAATCATTTTCTCCCAAGTCTAATATTTGCAATGATTTTGAGATGGTTATGGGGAGTTCTCCTTCCAATGTATTATTGCTTAAGTTCAACAAAACTATTCGAGGAAGCTCCCACAAGAAACTTGGAACACGTCCTGAGAGTGAATTTGATGATAAATCTACCACCGCCCAACCAACAGTGATTTTGCGACTTGAGCAATCTGGAATCTGTCCTGAAAATCTGTTACTTTGAATGTCCACGCGCTCTAGATGCTGAAAGTAACAGAGTGCTATTGGTATAGTACCGTTCAAATTATTATTAGCAAGATTTAGGGAGAACAAAGATGGCCAATGGCGGTGGATGTGATCCGGAAGCACCCCAGTCAATTTATTGTTTGACAAATCCAAATATTGCAAGGATGACAGCTGACGAAGAGTGGAAGGTATTGTACCAGTGAAATTATTATTTGATATATATAGAGATATTAAAGATGACAACTGGCCGAGAGTGGAAGGTATTGTACCAGTGAAATTATTATCTAATAAAGCTAAATACCGGAGGGAGGACAGTCTTCCTAGATATGTAGGGATAGTTCCACTAAGCTGATTGTTAGCTAGATTAAGCCAAGTGAGGAGTGACAATCTAATGATTGATTCCGGAAAGTTTCCGGAAAAGGAATTATAGCTAAGATCAATTTCTTTTATAGATGAAAAATTCCCTAGCCATTCTAAGCCTCCACTAATGTGGTTGGATTGCAAGTATAAGATTTCTAGATCATACTTACTGCATGTAAAAAATTGAGAGGACGAGATGTTAGGCTCTCTAGTAAATTGTTGTATGACAGGTCTAAGTATTTGCAGCCACATAGCCCTTCTATGAAACCCAATATTCCCCCTTCAACACTGCTAAATTTATTAGACCTCAAACCCAGTTGTTGAAGGCTTCTCATGCTACCTAAGAAGGATGGTACGGTAGAGCTGAAATTATTACCGTCGAGGCTAAGATATTGTAGGGATCTTAGATTTGAAAGGGTGTGTGGGATTGGGTCTTCTAAATAGTTATAGCTAAGATCAAGGACTTTAAGGGAACTAGTAGAAAGAAAGGTTGAGTTGGACAGGAATTGAAGAAACTGATCTTGGGGAAGTTGACAATGTACAAGTATTAATTCTTGCAAAGTAGAGAGCCTATGGAGTTCCAGAATTGAGTTAGTGGGGACTAGACTCAGGTCAACATCGATGAAGTAGAGTGATCGTAACTTTCGAAGCCCAAAAACCCATTTGAAACCAGTATGATCATAAAGGTTTATATTATAAGAGAGATTAAGGATTTGGAGGTTTGTAAGATTACCAAGTTGGTGGGGAATTTGTCCTGTAAGACCGGTGAGGGATAGATCTAAATACTGCAGCTGATTCATCACTTTCCCATTGAACTCCTTGGGGGTGTCATTTGATCTCATTGACAATTGGTTTCCTCTCAGATTTAAATACTTCAAGTTTCTCAGCTTGGAGAGAGTAGAAGTTAGTATGTCGTTCATGGTTATGGGATGGAGAACTTTATTGATGTTGATGTACGAGGGTACTCCTAGATTAAGAGAAACAACATGGCATGTGAGGTTGGAACACCCAACTCCTTCCCAGGTGCAACAATCATCACCACTCCAAGACTCGAGACGATTTGATGATGATCCGTTTGGCATGTGTGCCTTTTGGAAGTTAAGGAGTGCATTTCTCTCATGCTCTTTGTATTACTGGATGTTTTATTCGGGGGTGTTACAGTATCCCTTCCTAAGCTATAAACAACTTTACTCCTTTTCAAACAATCTACAAAACCCTTCCTAATTATACAGATTTCAAAAATTTTGGTTGCCTCTGTTTTGTTACTAATGTGGGTCCTAAGAAAGGAAAACTTCATCTAAGAGCATCTGCATCTGTTTACCTTGGAAATTATAAAAAACAAAAGGTTACAAAGTCATGAATTTGGAAACAAGAGAAATACAAACCTCTAGGGATGTTATCTTTTTTGAATATATATATCCTATCCGTGACAAAGATTGGAATCAACTGTGGAATGACTCATATACAGAAAAAGAGGACAACATCTTATCTGATCCTTTTTGTTTGATTATAATACCAGAAAAACAACCACACAAGATAACCTATCAGAAAAGCCCTGTCATCAACACATCCCTACACATTTGGATCCAAACACACAAACCATAGACCTACACGAAAACCACAGCACCCCTCATTTCCATCCCACAGAATCTGTCTCTGCAGAATTTCCTACAGAACCTCTCTCTATAGAATCAGATACTGCACCCCCTCACACTGAAACAGAATCTGATATTACACCACCACACACTGAAACCCATCTCTCAGAAGATCCACCAGACACCACCGCCTTCCAACCAAATATCAAGACTATGTATGCCAAAGTTCGAATTCAGCAGATCTGTTCTCTGAAATCTTGACAAATAGACTTCAAAACCATCACCCTATCCTCTTTAATCATAACTTGCTTCCCTTTGACACTCTCACAAACATAATTCCCAGTAACAATCTCACTTCTAACTCTTTTTCCAACTCCTCCAATATTTTTCTTGACAATCACCTCTCTTTACATGAACCCTCTGACTATCACCAAGCCAGCAAAGACCCTAGATGGATCCAGGCCATGAACCAAGAGTTTCAACACTAAAAGATAACAACACCTGGACCATAGTGGATCTCCCCAAAGGCACGAAACCAATACGATTAAGTGGGTTTATAAAACCAAATTAAAAGCGGATGGTACATTAGAGCGTTAAGCTAGGCTAGTTGTTAGAGGCTTCACACAACATATGGCTTTGATTATGAAGAAAGTTTTTCTCCCGTAATCAAACTAACAACAGTAAGAGCTCTAATAATTTTAGCAATCAAAAGAGGATGGGTAATGGATCAGCTTGATATTAACAATGCATTCCTCCACGGTGACCTGAAGGAAAATGTTTACATGCAAATACCTAAAGGTCTCACTGTTCAAGAGCAAAATAAAGTTTAACAACAGAATAAATCCCTATATGGCCTCAAGCAAGCCTCGAGGCAATGGTATGATAAGCTTGCTACCTTTCTGAAAAATCAAAATTTTGAACAATCTAAAAACGACTATTCTTTATTTACAAGAAAGAAACATGGGAAAAGTATTTATATTGGTGTCTATGTCGATGACATTCTCATCATTGGGAATGCCACAACAAAAATAAACATTCTTAAACTGAAACTGTACAACGAATTCAAAATCAAAGATCTGGGTAGGCTTCACTACTATCTTGGAATGGAATTTCTTGAAACTAATGATAGCCTTATCATGTCCCAGAGGAAATATTCTATGCAGCTTTTGCAGGATTATAACATGCAGGAATCGCGAACAACGGTTTCACCTCTTCAGCTCCAACAAAAACTAGACAAAGAATCAGGATAATTGCTTCAAGACCCAACATCATACAGACGCTTAATAGGGAAGTTAAACTTCCTTACACACACTAGACCTGACTTATCGTTTTCTGTTCAGCATCTAAGCCAATTTTTACAACAACCAACCAACATACACTTAGCTGCCGCTTATCATGTCTTATCATATATCAAAGGAACTATTGGCTTTGGACTTTCTTTTAATAAGAAACCAACCTATAAACTAATAGCTTACTGTGATTCTGATTGGGCTACATGCTCACTAACCAGTTGATCTATTTCAGGATTCTATATACTCCTTGGTGGATCACCGCTCTATTGGAAGTCAAAGAAGCAAGCCTCAATAGCTCTCTCTTCAGCTGAGGGGGAATATAGATCCATGCGGCACACTACAACAGAACTTGGATGGCTCACCATACTGCTGCATGAACTTGAGGTCCATGACATCACACCAGTCCAGTTGCACTGAGACAACCTCTCTGCTGTTCACATTGCCAGAAATCCCGTCCTGCACGAGCGCACCAAGCATATCGAGCTTGACTGCCATTACGTCTGCGATCAACTGCAGGCAGGCTTAATACAAGTGAATCACATTCCTGGAACTAGACAGCTTGCGGACATTCTAACAAAACCAGTGACCGGCAAGCTCTACAAAGAATTCTACCGAAACTGGGAATGGGTTCTACTTATTAAATCAAGTCTCATGTTTTCAACCACCTAAGACTTGAGGGGGGGGGGGGGTATTAGGAGAAAGTGAACCCGGTTTAGTCTTATTAGTACAGTCCGGTCCCTTGTATAGCATTATTAATACCTTGTACTGTAGCATCTAGGTTTTATCTCGATTAATAGAATTCTTCTCCGTTCTCCGCAGAACCTCTCTTCAATATACGACGTTTCTCTTCTCTTCTATGAGTTCTAGTAATCAACTCTCACCAAATCTCATAGAAACAGGTCTCGATATAACTTCAAAGACCCATAAACTGTCCTAGGCAAATATACATGCGAAAGTGTAGAAGTGAAGAACTTTGTCTCACCGTCAATGCCGTGGTGATTTCTCTTTTTCTTTTTTCTTGAAACAATTTTTGAATGAAGAGAAAAATAAGATCGCTGGAGCAGGGATTGTTCGAATCATGTAAGATCTTTCAAACCCAGAAACCCAGCGAGCTTGGTGTTTGTTTAGAGTCGAAATACATTAAGCATGAGAGCATAAGAATTCTTAACAAAATGGAAAGGTTAGAGGGGAGAGACGATGCCAACTTCATAAACCCAGCAAGCTTGGTAGAGTTTTTTCATAGGAGGATGTTCGAGAATGTGGGTTTGATTTTTTCTGATTTCTGGGTTATCGATCTCAAGGTTTCAAATCACGGGAGGCGAAAAATGTCAGGGTTCTGAGTGTGGACTAACCTTCTTGAGGTTTGAGCTACATTTAGTTCGACTGAACAAAGTGTGCAGCAAGTAAAAAGGAGAAACAATGGGATACCTCCAACTCATCCCAAGAGACGTAGGTGAGGGTACTAACGACCTATGACGCTTTGGTTTTAATAGAAACCTTTTAACCAGCTAAGCCAACGACCACTTTTAAATAGTTTGCAATGGGATTTAATAAATATTCAATTGTTACAGTTAGCTATCTCCCATAAACGATGTGTTACTGCTTAAATTAAACGTATAAGGCAAAAAAAAAAAGAATATATATATATATATATATATATATATATATATACATAATAATAATAGGGCAGGTTTTAAACCGGAATATTGTCAAAATTTAAACGGAGACTACAACTTGGCATGCACAAAATATTTTGAGATAAAAGACGACCCTTTCATTTTATTTATTTTTTAAATTGTATTTTATGAAGAGAGAAGTTTTGGTGTCAACGGAGTGACCCATTAGAAAAGCACTACTACATATATGGTTTATGGAGGCAACTTTTATTGCCTCTGAAAATCAAAAAATTGCCCCTTTGTAGATATTTAGAGGCGACAAAACCATTGCCTCTAGGTTGCCTCTAAAAGGCCGCCTTAGTTGTTTATGGAGGCGACTAAAACGTTTTCCTCAGTTGATTTTACCTACGGAGACAACTTTAGTCGTCTCCATTGATCCTAAACAAATGAGGCAAGCAAAAACTCACCTCCGTTACTCTTAAACTACAGAGGCAACTAACTTAACTTGCCTCCGTTGACCGGTGTGAGAATGTCTACCTCCACACGCAAGCGAGGCAACAATTTTCACTCGCCTCTGTTGATATACCGCAAACGAGGCAAGGGCTAAATCTCGCCTTTGATTACATGAAGTGAGGCAAGTTTTAGGCTGCCTCCGTTGATCTTATACATGTTGCCCCCATTGATGAACATTAATGTTGTAGTGTTAAGGTACGATTAGAAAGATTTTATGTTGCTTGTTTTCTATGTTAGTTAATTTATAAGATTTAACATATAACTAACTTTTCATTGTTTTCTTTCAAAGGTATTCCCTAGTGTTGAAAGCTAATCCGTAGAATCAACTCAATGCTAGAGGATTGGGTGGAGTATGTCTACATGAATTTTGTTTGATTCATTCACCATAATTCAATGTCTTTTTTTAGAACTTTGTCACCTTTGTCGGCAATTGAGTGCATGTATTTGGTTGAACGAAATTGAATACATTGTATCGTTGAAAGTGTTCTTAAATGATGTGTATGGTCATGTGACTATTTGAAGTGTTGGTGTATTATCACCTGTGTATAATGATTTCGTTTTTTAAATTTTGTTGGTAATTTTGGAATGGACAGGAATGAGGTCCTTTGAAATGTGTTGTTGAGATATGTTATATTATGTAGGGACGCATATTAACGGGTTTATTGAAAAGTGTGAGAAGAGAAATAAAAAATAATATATATTTGTACAATTAAAACCGCTGAAAATAGTCATTTCTAGAGTCATTTTTGACGGTTTTTATTATACAACCACTAAAAGTAGTCAATAAAAATCGGCTTCCTCTTGCTTTATTTTCAGCGGTTTTGGTCATAGAAACCACCAAAAATACTCCTCTTAAATCCACCGAAAAAAGTTTTAAAACTTTTAGTGACCATATTTCCGGTGGTTTACAAATTTAAAACCGTCAAAAATAACCTCTTATGTACTAATGATTAGTATTGACATGTTTTAGTCAATAATATTTAGTGATTTTGAGCGACTGCTAACCCAAGCTCCATCGTGTTAGTTGCTATGTTAGATCGAGATAATCTTCAAGTTTTACATGACATCAAATTGAAGGATTAGAACACTTTATATTTTTACTTATAAATTTGCTATGCTACAATTTTCTCTGTTATCTTCTTCTAAATTGTGTTCCACTAAATACTGCTATCATAACTTATTTGCCTGTCGGGTTGAGCCCCTTAATCGTAAGAAAGTAAAAATCAATACCAATACAAAATAATTTTTCATAGTCAACCTTTTCTACTCTATAGTTAGAATACACTTAAATGAAAACACGGTCATTTTCTGTTAATATGGATGAGGGCTAATTTGTATTTTTATGAAATGTACGTAATGTACATACTATGGGTTTATTTGATGAGTAGTTTCCTCCATAATTTTTTAGACAAGTTTTGTGACATTTAATTTTTTTTTGTTTTCAAATTTTTATTACTCAAAGTGCTAGATATCGCTTTGTACGATATGGGAAGAGGAAAAATAGTAAAATTTGGGAATAATTTACAATCACTGTCACCTACAAGGATTTGTAGCAATGACTAGTAGCATTTACACTTCTATAATTTGTATTGACTAAAATTGCCGTTATTGTAAACTCATAGAACAGTTTAACACATAGTATGTACATTACGTATATTTCATAAAAATACAAAGTGTAGATCTATATATACATCAGTACAGTTTATATGTGCTAGAAGTACAATCTTTATTAACTAGAAGTATATGTATATTGTAGTAACCTATGACTACAATATAGTGTATCCAAGTATTTAGGAATGATTTATTAATAGTTAAAACCCCAATTGACGCTAAAATAATAGAACCAACTTCATAAAAAGATAGCATAATCATAGTGAAACTTTTGGGAGTACACTATTTGAGTTTTTTCACCATCCACCTGGCATAGATCCAGTCCGCAACTTCTTCTCCCAATTTCATATAGGCATACTTCCATCCTTGTTTCACATTAAGAATCCCAATAACTCCCCAAAAGCCAATTATAGTGCCTAGCACTACGAAACTAGGGAACCAAAGTTTTTCATATGGGTCGTTTCCATTGCGATCTTCATCTAAAGCCATCTTGGTTGGATTCTTTTCATGATCGGTGGAACATTTCTTTCGCAACATATCTCCGCACAAGTTCGCATTCGCAGCATAAATGGATGGATCAATAAAAGTTGACAGTTGAGTACTGCCTGTTGGTATTGGCCCATAAAGCTTGTTGTATGACAAGTTGAGAGAAGACAAGGAAGTTAAATCAGCCAAGCCTTGCGGAATCGTCCCTTGAAGGTTGTTATCTGACAAGTCAAGGGATTCCATAGATTTCATTCTGCCTATTTGTGATGGGATTTTCCCAGTGAGTTGATTGTGTGATACATTTAAGCCTATCAATCCCTGTAGCTCTGTGAGTTGTACAGGAATTGAGCCAGAAAAGTCGTTGCGAGACAGATCCAAGTTCACTAAAAGCTGAAGGTTTGTTGTGTACTCTTGTTCAATTCCCTTTATGGCTTCCACAGAACTCAAAAACGCGTCTGAGAAATTGAACGCACCTATGTTATATTTAATAGTTGAACGCATCCCACTCAGATTACCAAAGCACTTGGGAATATGTCCGGTTAAAAGATTGTTTGCAAGGTCAATGATTTGCAACTGATCAAATAAACACATTTGCGAGGGAACCATTCCAACTAGACGATTCGACCGCAACCGAAGGATCTTTAGACTGTAATTGTTGTACATATGACTACTTAGGAGCCATGATGGTATCTTTCCGTAAAAATCATTTTCTCCCAAGTCTAATATTTGCAATGATTTTGAGATGGTTATGGGGAGTTCTCCTTCCAATGTATTATTGCTTAAGTTCAACAAAACTATTCGAGGAAGCTCCCACAAGAAACTTGGAACACGTCCTGAGAGTGAATTTGATGATAAATCTACCACCGCCCAACCAACAGTGATTTTGCGACTTGAGCAATCTGGAATCTGTCCTGAAAATCTGTTACTTTGAATGTCCACGCGCTCTAGATGCTGAAAGTAACAGAGTGCTATTGGTATAGTACCGTTCAAATTATTATTAGCAAGATTTAGGGAGAACAAAGATGGCCAATGGCGGTGGATGTGATCCGGAAGCACCCCAGTCAATTTATTGTTTGACAAATCCAAATATTGCAAGGATGACAGCTGACGAAGAGTGGAAGGTATTGTACCAGTGAAATTATTATTTGATATATATAGAGATATTAAAGATGACAACTGGCCGAGAGTGGAAGGTATTGTACCAGTGAAATTATTATCTAATAAAGCTAAATACCGGAGGGAGGACAGTCTTCCTAGATATGTAGGGATAGTTCCACTAAGCTGATTGTTAGCTAGATTAAGCCAAGTGAGGAGTGACAATCTAATGATTGATTCCAGAAAGTTTCCGGAAAAGGAATTATAGCTAAGATCAATTTCTTTTATAGATGAAAAATTCCCTAGCCATTCTAAGCCTCCACTAATGTGGTTGGATTGCAAGTATAAGATTTCTAGATCATACTTACTGCATGTAAAAAAATTGAGAGGACGAGATGTTAGGCTCTCTAGTAAATTGTTGTATGACAGGTCTAATTGTTGGAGGTTTGTAAGATTACCAAGTTGGTGGGGAATTTGTCCTGTAAGACCGGTGAGGGATAGATCTAAATACTGCAGCTGATTCATCACTTTCCCATTGAACTCCTTGGGGGTGTCATTTGATCTCATTGACAATTGGTTTCCTCTCAGATTTAATACTTCAAGTTTTCTCAGCTTGGAGAGAGTAGAAGTTAGTATGTCGTTCATGGTTATGGGATGGAGAACTTTATTGATGTTGATGTACGAGGGTACTCCTAGATTAAGAGAAACAACATGGCATGTGAGGTTGGAACACCCAACTCCTTCCCAGGTGCAACAATCATCACCACTCCAAGACTCGAGACGATTTGATGATGATCCGTTTGGCATGTGTGCCTTTTGGAAGTTAAGGAGTGCATTTCTCTCATGCTCTTTGCAGGAACAACTAATTGACTCACACCGGTTCATATTGCATACTAGTATAATGAGAATGCAAAAACCAAGTAAATTTGGTGAACTCCCCATATGTATTCTCTCTGTTGTATACTAGCTTTTGCTAGATTTTTTAGTGCTTATTATTTCCACCCTTTTTGTTCACAGGTAGGAGGAGGAGACGGAAAACACTGTATGTATGTATGCCTATGATTTTTACTTGTTGTTTTATAGTCAAGCTGATGGCATTCGATAACTATCATCATCATTATTATTAGTATACTACCGCCCACACCTATAGACTTGCTGCATCGTTTACTTGACTCTATATTCTCATTAGTCTATGGTCTTCGGTAGACTCTCTATTCTCATCGTCAATGGTGGTGGCCCCGGCCGGTTTCGGCTTACATAAAGAATCACTTTGTAAATCGTTTTACATGCAGACTTAGTTTCATTGTACCACCACCACTTATTTCCACACCCCAGCTAATAGTATCACCATCACCACTTATTTTCCTCCTCATTTAGATTGATCGGGAATTAATATGGCAGTTTTGTCCCACTTTATTTCTAAGCCAGACATGTCTGTGTCCCAGTTTTTCAGGAAACAGAATTGAACATCTGAGTCTTAATTCTACCGTACGTATTCTAGACATTTTCTTACTGCTTCAGCATCTTTATTGTCATGTAACTTGTTTGACTGGCTTTTTTCCTCATCTGGAGTTAATTAGAAGTAATTTTAAGCAACAGTACTGGCGCATCAAATTATTTGTCACAATTACTTGGAATTAATTTTAAGCGCATGGAAGGAGAGTACACGTACGTGTTTTTTTGTTTTAGAATCAATTGGACGAAGATCTCCATATATCCAAAGTGGATATTCCCTTTTCTATTGTTAATAATCTCCCTTGTTTCCCTATTCTTCATAATTATTTGTCACAGCACAATGATCTTGTTGATTTTTGATAGAAAGAATCGAATGATATTACAGAGAGAATCGTTACAGAGATAAACTAACAAGGGTTACTTATATAGAATAAGTAACGGAAGCTAAAGACTGAAGTAAAAGACCTCTGTAACCTTTGCTGACATAAGACTACTGAAATACAATACTAATATTAACACTAGTATCCTAACACCCCCCCCCCCCCCCCCCCCCTCAAGTTGAGAGGTTCTTGGAAGAAACACTCAACTTGCTAAGACCTTCTTTGTGAAGAGGACCACTGAGAGACTTGGTAAGAATGTCAGCTGGTTGAGACTTAGTATGAACGTAAGAGACAGAAACTACACCATCTTGCAGCAGATCCAAATATAATGGACATCAACATCAATATGTTTGGTTCTCTGGTGAAAAACTGGGTTTTTGGATAGGTAAATAGCAGCTTGACTATCAGACTTTATAGGGACTGGTGTGATGCCTTTAACTCCCAATTCATTTAACAGCCTTGTGAGCCAAGCTATCTCAGTGCAAACTGCTCTCATAGATCTGTACTCTGCTTCGGCGGAAGATAAGGACACCGTCGATTGCTTCTTGGATTTCCATGATATAAGACTGCCTCCAAGAAATATGACAAATCCGCTAACAGACCTTCTAGTCAAGTGGCATCCTGCCCAGTCAGCATCACAAAAAGCTTCAAGTCTGTAATCCTCATTTCTTCTCAATATGATCCTGTAATCTGCTGTAGCCTTGAGATATCCAAGAGTGTAGTAAGCTAGCTTGAGATTGTCTACTGTCGGACTATGCTGGAACTGACTCAAAAACTGCACAGAAAAAGCGATATCAGGCCTAGTATTGCATAAAAAATTCAGCTTACCTACTATCCTCCTATACAGAGAAGGATCAAGCAGTCTTTCACTGTCTGTTATGCGGCTACAAGCCTGAGGAAGAGGACTGGAATGAACTTTAATATTACCACTGTCAAACTCTTTCAGCAAATTGTCAACAAAACGCTTCTGATTGAGAATTATACCGTCATCAGTTCTAACAAACTGAATACCCAAGAATAAGTTTATCAAACCAAGATCCTTAATTTTGAAAGAACTGTGCAGAAAAACTTTGAGAGAATTAATTTCAACTAAATCATTCCCTGTAATAGCAATGTCATCAACGTAAACAATTAGGTAAACACACTGATCACCTCGGACTTTGTAAAACATGGAATAATCATTCTTGGACTGGATATAACCTCTGGACTTTAAAGACGAATTGAGCTTTGCACTCCACTGTCTTGAGGCTTGCTTCAGACCATACAAGGACTTTCTTAATCTGCACACTTGATTAGCCTTATCAGAATGTAATCCTTTAGGCAAAAGCATAAAAATCTCCTCATCTAAGTCACCGTGCAAGAACGCATTATTTATGTCCAGTTGATAAATGGGCCAATCGCGTTTTACAGCAATGGCAAACAACACTTTAACTTTTAAACTTTACAACAAAGAGAAAGTTTCAAAGTAGTCGATACCTTCCTTCTGTGTATAACCTCTAACAACCAGACGCGCCTTGTATCGTTCAACACTTCCATCTGCCTTGGTTTTGACCTTGAACACCCATTTGCACCCAATGGGCTTTTTCTTGGGAGGCAAGTCAACAATCTCCCACGTGTTGTTGAGCTCTAAAGTAGCGAACTCCTCGTTCATAGCTTGTCTCCAATGAGAGTACTGATTTGCATCCTCAAAACTTACTGGTTCATAATATGCATCCTGACTCTCCATGTAAGCAAAAACTGGAACAGAATAAACTTTCTTTTCCACTGTAACAGTCAAGGATGTCAGAGTATGCATACAGGCAGTGTCACTGATAGCAGAAGTGCAAACATAATCCTGTAAATGAGTTGGTAGCTTAACCTGTCTACCAGACTTACTAACTTTCATCGCATCAGTATGATCCAACACATCAGAATCTGCTTAATTCAATTGTTCATGTAAACCATGATTTACCTGGTTAAAAACTTCAGCTCCATTTTGGCTACAACCAGTAGAATTTTCAGAACTGTTGAAAGTCTCGGAAAGGTTTAAACAATTAGTAAAGAAAGGAAAGAAATTTTCAACAAACTTTACATGTCTGCTGACTTTTATATCACCTGAACGAAGATCCAAAACCTTATACCCTTTCGAGTTGTAAGGGTAACCAATGAAACAGCAAGGGACACCCCTTTCCTGGAACTTGTCTCTGATAAGATTTTCAGAACAAAAACAAAGGCATCCAAACACCTTCACATTATCAAGAGGAGGATCTTTATTATACAGAAGGAAATAAGGAGATTTACCATTTAAAAGTTTAGAGGGAGATCTGTTTATCAGATACACTACAGTAAGTAAACATTCACCCCAATATATCTTTGGCAAATTAGACTGATGCATTAAAGAGCGAGCAGTTTCCAGGAGGTGTCTATGTTTCCTCTCAACAATACCATTCTGTTGAGGGGTATAAGGGCATGACACATGATGGATTTTGCCAGTTTCGTTAAAAAAATGTTTTCCCTCTATGCTAGACCCCATTTCAAAAGCGTTGTCAGTTCTTAAAATTCTGACAGAAGCACCAAACTGCCTCTCAACAACTTTAATGAACTGTTTTAAACAAAAGAAAGCTTCAGCTTTGGGGGTTAGCAGATACACCCAAGTGGCTCTGGAAAAATCATCTACAATAGTAAGGAAGTACCTATAACCATCGTGTGTTTCAACATTATAAGGCCCCCAAACATCCCCATGAATTAATTCAAAACAAGCACCAGTTTTGATAGAAGACCGAGGAAAAGACAGCTTAGTCTGTTTAGCCTTAAAACAAGTTTCACACACAAATCTGTCACAAAGAGAAGATTTACCACCTATTAGCCTTTGTATCTTACTCTGTGACAAATGTCCAAGACGCATATGCCAGAGTTCCAAATCATTCCACGAAGAGCAAGGAAGGAAACCATCAGCAGAAATATTCTTATTAACAGAAACATTATCTATGGGAGCTGTACAAAACTGTTCTACAGAACCCAAAGAAACATTACAATTTCCAGTCTTAAACTGCAAACTATGACAAACAGCATCTGTCTTGCAAAAAGTATCTAAGGAATTTCTGATAAGAACGTAAATGCCATTAGATTCTCTACCAATCTCCCTTGGCTTCTTCAGAGAAAGGCCCTGACAAACACAAACACGCTTTGTGAAGGACATAGTAACATCAATCTGTTTAGAAAACCAACTGACAGACAGTAAGTTGTACTTAAACTGAGGTATATAGAGAACATTCTTTAAAACAAAAACGTTTCCTACCTTCACATCACCCATGGTGTTGACAAACTTAACAGAACCATCAGGTAATTCAATGTTAATACCTCTTTCAGTACAGTAAAAATTCACAAACCAATCAGACCTAAAACACACATGATGTGCCGCTCCACTATCTATAATCCAGGTATCACTTAGAGAAACAGTAGAGCAACATATCGGCACTCTAAGCCTAAGATCTATAGAATTAGCAAAATTACCTGCCATCGCAGTAGTGGCTGGTTGATGATTCTTGGTGAAAAATTCCATCATGGCCTGATATTGCTCAGCCGAAACTCCAGGGATGGGTGAAACCAGATTCAGTTGTGAAGCTTCTTGTGATTCTTCACAAACATTCGCAACTTGTTTCTTCCCTATAAACTTGAAATTCGGCGGAAACCCATTCTTTTATAACAAGTAGCGACTCCATGACCAGATTTACCGCAAAAATCGCAGATAAGCTTCTTGAAATTATCTTGTGTGCGAAACAATGTGGCTGACAGAGAAGGACCCAGAATTAGGCTGAGTAACTCTTCCTTGGCGTTGCTTTTCTTCTTGAATAAGGATAGCATAAGCTTGATCCACGCTAGGAAGGGGAGACATGACCAGAACAACACCTCGTATAGCCCGATAAGACTCATTAAGACCCATGAGGAATTGCATAAGCCTTTCACGGGCTCTATAAGTGGCTAAACTATTAGAACTGAGAGAAGAACAATTTGGGAGTTCATCTATGTCATCCAATTCGTCCCACAAATTTTTCAATTTGGTGTAGTAATTGTTGATAGACTCGGTACCTTGATTTGCCTAAATGATGTCGCGCTTCAACTCCAATAACTTCACACCGTTGGTTTTCCCAAAGCGCTCATGGAGCTGATCCCAGATGTGCTTTGCTGTGCGACAATATATGACGGTGGACGAGATCTGCTTGTTAATCGCATTTAGCACCCACACCATAACCATGGTGTTGCACCTATCCCACGCATCTCTCTCTGGCGAAGCTTCATCTGGTCGCGGCAAAGTCCCATCTACAAAAACATACTTGTTCTTGGCCCTAAGCGCAAGAGAGACAGACCTCTTCCAAATACCAAAATTAGGGCCGCTGAGTTGAACCGTCGTGAGAGACATCCCAGGGCCATCGGAAGAGTGAAGGTAGAATGGATCTGAATTCTCCATTCCTACACTTAAAACTTGTCGTTTAGACACGGCTGCAACCTTTCTTCCACCACGCGTCCGCTTCTTCGGCGATTCTGCCACCACCGGAGGAGAGTCTTCTTGATCCGACATACTAGGAACAAGAACTCGAACGAGAAATGGGAAGAAGGAAAGAACGAAAGAAACGAAAAGAAAACTGTGGAACAAGAAGATGCGTTCCACTAACAACGGGAAAGCATGAAGAATTCTTCAAGCTCTGATACCATGTTGATATTTGATAGAAAGAATCAAATGATATTACAGAGAGAATCGTTACAGAGATAAACTAACAAGGGTTACTTATATAGAATAAGTAACGGAAGCTAAAGACTGAAGTAAAAGACCTCTGTAACCTTTGCTGACATAAGACTACTGAAATACAATACAAATATTAACACTAGTATTCTAACAGCATATAATGCGTTGTTTTCCATTCGGGAATTAGTGTATAATATCATAAACTGTGGGAGTGATCGATATTCCTGAGTATAGTTGACTATATATTACTTGTGGAGATCGACGCTTTGTTACGGGGTCTATTATATATGGCTGCATCGAAATAATGTAGTATTCCGGAATGAGATGTGTGATGCAGATCGTGTTGTTACCCAAATAAAACTTGGAGGTTGGAGGTGGACAAAGGTGTGGTGGAGGGATTTTCCCATTTCTTGTAATGCTTTTATAGGACTTTCCTATGTCAAAGATTACATGTGGTAATGTTTTATTTAAGCATGTTGTTTTGCTGCCCTCTTAGGACCGAACTTAGAAGTTCCTTATAGACTGGGGTTCTCGTTGTGGTTTGAGGCTTCAGAGCAGTTCATAGCTCTTTTGTCATGGTTCTTTAGTTTTGTCCCTAGACTTGTAATTCAGATGTGGGGTACTCTTTTTTCTCTCTATGTTTTTTCCCATTGGGTTTTGCTAGGTTTTAATGAGGCCCATTAACACACATCCACCTTATTTAATATAAGGCTACTAGCCTAAATTATCAAAAAAATATATATTAGTGTTTCAATTATCATAAACTATGTAAGTAGTTTTCGCCTCACCTCGTCCATTAATTAATTGCATCGTTTACTAATTGCAGTTATATACTATTTCTATGCGCAAGTCATGGTACCAATTGCAGTTATATAGTTTCATCAGTAGTAGTCATTAACAAACCAATGCGGTTATGTAGCTGCCCCATATATCTTTTCTTATTCACATGTTATGTGGTTCCTGCACCTTAGTTTCTTTTGTACCGTTACTTTTTCTTTGCAGACAGCTAATGTCAGATAACTTTTTTTTTTATATTGATTAATTCTTTTTTTTGAAATAAATGATGAATATATAATTGGTAAAGGGTTACAAGAAAGTTAGATTCGTAGAGGGTTTATGTATCTGAGAACTAATAAGACCATCACAACTAAGAGGAGGGCGAATTTACAAAAGCCTCCTAAGCACTAGACAAAAAAAAGAGCGATACGCTGACAAGTTAAACCCAATGCCAACTGCCAAATTACAAATACAGGGTTACAACAGATGGATTCCAACATACAAAAAGCTCCTAAGAGCAAAGGACTCAAGAGCAAAGGACTCTATCAAGCCAATCCAAATTGTGCTGGTTGCATTCATCTTCGTCCATATGATAGCTTTCATGGCAACCTTGATGTCAGAAATTATGAGAGAGGGATCTCTAGCTTGGTTGGCCATGGCTCGTTTGCATCTCTCAATCCAGAGATGATAGACAATGTTGGCGATAGCCGCTCTCTTCACTAAATCAATTGGCCTCCGTCTCCTGCAATATCGGCTGAACCAGGCTGAGCAGCTACGGAGGCTACTCCTGTTTGTGGGGATACCCAACCAATCACAAGTGCTCCACCAAACTCTGCTTGAGTACCTGCAATGAAAAAAGAGATGGTCGCTTGTCTCCTGAGCACGCTCACAGAGCCAGCACCTGTTAGCAATACAAATGCCCCAAGATTGGAGCTTATCGCAGGTTTTAAGCCTACCTTTTAGAGATACCCATAAGATAAATTTAGCCTTGGGGACAGACCATGTTTCCAGCAGACATTGAACCAGGGGAAGGGCCGGGTAGGGATGGAGACATCATTATACAATAAGCTGACCCTAGGGCGCCTAGGATAGGATTGGAAGAGGGAAAGGGCATCATTGGGTGAGCCGCATTGCTCAATCCACCAGTTCCTTGCATGAAGGATAGCTTTCCAGATCCATGGATCATTCCCTTTAGCCGTGGTCGTCCAAATGGTAAGATTGGGCAGGAAGAGCTTATGGATCCACTGGATCCAAAGGCGCTCCGGGTCATGGGCTATGGCTGAGATAGTCTTGAGCATGAAGCACTTGTTCCATTTGTGGATGTCCTTAAGCCCCAGACCCCCATTTTTCTTAGTGTTTGTGGTGGAGCTCCAAGCCACTGGAGGAGCGGAGCTACTTTCTGCCTCTCCTGACCAAAAGAACGATCGAAAGCAATTGTTGACTCTTTTGATGACAGACTTAGGGATAGCGATACAGGAGGCCCAGAAGCCAACAATACCAAAAAGAGTACTTTGAATGAGAGCGAGCCTGCCCGCAAAGGAGAGGGATTTACTGCTCCAGGATGTGATAGCTTTACGGATGCAATCCATTAAGGGGTTGAAGTCAGCAGCTTTAGGCTTCCTAACTGTGATAGGGATGCCTAGATAACGAAAAGGGAATGACCCCTTATTAAATCCCGTGAGTTGGATAAGTGAGTCTGCAAGCGCGGGGGTAACCCCACCAAGGAAGAGATAAGATTTGGAAGGGTTAACCATTAGCCCAGAGGCATCAGAGAACAGATTAATTTTGTCAAGCATAAAAGTGACGGAGCATTGATCACCTCTACAAAATAGAAGGGTGTCATCCGCAAAGAAAAGATGGGAGATGCGAAGAGATTTGCATGATGGGTGGTAATGGAATCCTGGAGTACTCTTAAGTTGGTCAAGCAGGCGGGAGAGCATGTCCATAACCAGAGAGAAGAGGTAAGGAGAAAGGGGGTCGCCTTGACGCAAGCCTCGCTCCCCTTTGAAGGAAGCAGAGGGGGAGCCGTTGATGTTTATTGAGAAGGAGGTGGTGGTGACACATTGCATAATCTAGTTCCTAAATTCCGGGGGGAAATTTAGGAAGGAGAGGGTGTCCTGGAGGAAAGTCCAGTCAACAATGTCGAAAGCCTTTTTAATGTCCATCTTCATAGTGCATCGCGGGGAGATATGAGCTCTTTGATAGTTTTTCATGAGACACGAGCAAAGCTAAATATTGTCTGAGATGAGGCGACCCTTAATGAAAGCCTCTTGGCTAGTACTCACAAGGGAGGGGAGGACATTCTTGAGTCTCTCTGCAAGGATTTTGTTGATGATTTTATAAAGGGTGTTACAGCAGGAGATAGGTCTGTCATCTCCAGGGGAAGAGGCATTGTCCGACTTTGGAATAAGCGTGATAAGGGTGGCATTAATCTCTTTGAGAAGCTTGCCACTATGGAAGAAACTATTAATTGCGTCACAAATGTCATCACCAATAAGGACCCAGGCAGCTATAAAGAATTTGGCAGTATAACCATCTGGACCTGGGGCTTTATCATCCCCAATGGAAAAGAGCGCTGACTTAATAGCGATGTTATCTACCGGCCGGGTTAGGGATGCCCAAGATGAATGGTCAAGCAGTCTACAGTTGTCCAGGCTATGATCAGTGAGGGATCGACAGAGGGTTGCTCTAGTCCCAAGAGATTGCTGGAAGTGGTTAACTCGACAATTCTCGATGTCCGGAGGAGTATTGAGCACATCCCCCTGGTCATTTGTAATGGACGCTATGGAGTTTTTGTTCCTTCTCGCTTTTATGGCTCTATGATAGAAAGAAGAGTTAGAATCTGGTAGCTTTAGCCAGCGGGTTTTCGAGAGCTGGCGAAGGAACAGAAGCTCATGGGAATCCCTAGCAAGGAGCTTATGCCTCAGAGATTTCTCTTGGGAGATTAGGGTTGTGTTCCATGGATCGAGGTCCAAGCTTTTCTGAATGTCAGTGAGGGCATTTCTGAGGCTTTGACCATTGTCCCCAATGGAGGCATACTCCTTTTTATGGAGAGAGATGAGTCCGGATCTTAGATGACGGAGCCTCTGAACGATAGAGTGCATACGGCTCCCCCTAAGAGGGATGTCCCACGCGTCCTTCACGAGTTGAAGGAAGGAGGGGTCCTTGGTCCACAAATTGAGAAACTTAAATGTTCTCCTTCAGGGGATGGGGCGGGGAGGGTAATGATCATCGGGCTATAGTCCGAGACCAAGGGAGGGAGAAAAGTGGCAAAGCTCGTGGGGAACCTCAGAATCCACTCCTCGTTAACTAGGACTTGGTCGATTTTCCCTAGGACGCGTCTGTGATCGAATTGGTTATTCCACCAGGTAAGAAATCGCCCATAGAACCGGAGGTCCTGTAACTCAGCTGTGGAGACACAATCAGCAAAGTCGCGGTAGTCACTCGGTAGAGGGCTCCGCGTGCTGATCCTATCTTCAGCGTAGAGGATATTGTTAAAGTCCCCAGCCACAACCCACGGCCCTGTAATGGTGTAGGAGAGACTGATGATATCCGCCCAAAGGGGGGCCCTGAGGCTGGGGTTGTTCCTACCGTAGACAATCGAGATGGTAAAATCAAAGCTACCTATGATAGAAGCCTTGCAAGAAAGAATTTGATCTGAGCAATGGAAGGGGTGAGGGTGAAGATGGAAGGGTTGTAGAGGATCCAGATGCGCCCATATTGGTGTGCCCCATAGTTGTGGACAATACTCCAAGCAGGGAAGAAGCGAGCTAGAATAGCTTGGTGATTTTGAAAAGAAACGTGGGTTTCAAGGAGGCTAAACAGACAAAGATTGTTATTAGACACAAATTTTTGGATCTCAAGGAGCTTGGGTCGATTGTTGCAACCCCTAACATTCCATACAACCAGATTCATAGAGAGGGGGTAGAGGAGAGGACGAGGAGGGCATTGCCCTTATCCAAGATAGCAAACGAATTGGTAAGCTGGAGGGAGAGGTCCTCAGAGATAGACTGTAGAGTCTTATCAGGGACGCTCCGGCCATTAGTGGGGACCTCCTGCCAAGGTTCTTCAACATTAGGGTTAAGCACAAGCTGAAGAGAGGGGGACATCATTAACATAGGATTAATGGTGGAGGGGAAGGAAACCGATCCATCTGGTCCAGGGTCAAGAGAACCAGGGAGGGGGCTGGGATTTTGGGTACCGGCCGGCTGAGCTATCAGACTCGGAGGAGGGGCCCTAGGCGGTTGGTTCAGAGAAGGTTGGGGAGTAGGAACCTTAGCAACGGCGATCTGGGAAGCCTCACTCTCAGAAGGGGTCGGCGGGGCTGTGGAGGCTAACGGGTAAGATTTCAGTGCTCGAGTGGGGGAGCCTAACCCGGAGGGGCACACTTTCGGGGCCGGACCCGTAGGCGATGGGGATGACCGGTGGGTGGACGATTTTAGACTCTTGAGAACGCTTTGGTCGGGTTGGTCCAGGGCGGGCAATACTCGGACAATGAGCAGATGAATACCCAAGGAGACTACAAGTGGAGCAAGTGATTGGCTCCCATTCACAAACAACATGCTGGACCAATGAGCCACTGGGGGCACGAATCTCGATATCTCTAACAAGATCAAGGTTGAAGTCCACTTCGACGAGGACTCTAGCATAGGAAATCCTAGTTTTTGAGGCTGTAGGTTGATCAGTGTGCCAAGGAGAGCCTATCTTAAAGCAGTTTTTTCTAAGGCTAGATTGAGACCAAAGACTAGTATGGAGGCCTGGGAGTTGAATCCAGACCGGGATGCGATTGAGATCTTTCGGATTAAAGGAAAAATCGGGAGACCATTTTTTAAGAACCAAGGGGGACGAATAAAGAAGCCAGGGGCCCTTGTCTAACACTTGTTGGAGGTCCTCCTCTTTATCAAATCGGAATAAGAACAACCCTCGTCATGGAGGAGGATTTGAGGGGTAGCCACAAAGCTCCAGGCTCTTTTCACAAATTCTTTGACAATAGTAAAACCAAATTTTTTACCCCAGATGTGACCAACTAAAGCATTCTTCCAGTAGTCAATTTCAGGCAATAGATCATTCTCCTCAATAGTTACATAAGGGCTATCAACATCTATAATGTCATTACTATCCAAGCGCAAAGACATGCCACAATTTGATTTTTGTTTAGCAAGTAGCATGTCCAGGAAAGAATGGGTAGTTTTCGTACCTGAGGTGGCTTTTCTAGAGAGGTTGGGTCGAGGAGTTCTCTTGGCCAAAGTAATCCTCTCTCCAGTTGGGGCTTTGCCTCCCAACGAAGGCGCTGAAGAACCCGGGGCCTTGGGAAGGGGTGGAAAATTCTTGTCCACAACCACAGAGGAGGGGTCCGGCTGATTGAGATACTCCTGTAGAGCTACGTCAACAGGGGGGCCCGTGAGGTCAACAATTAGGTCGAGGCCGGGGGCGGCAGAGGGATGCCCTTCCGAGACCATCTCAACACACCCATTAGAATGAATTACAATCTATGGATCCTCATTTGCCGGATCCACAATCACCGGAGCACCGGCACTAGAGTGAACCGCGGAGGGAACCTCTGTAGTAGCAGCTAAGGGGGTCATCTCCCCACCAGAAGAAACTGAATTACTAGGCAAGGAAAGCTAGGCAGATAAATCTACCATCGACTTAGTCGGAGCTGCCGTCGACAGTCCCCCAACAGGTGTATCGCAGCAGTCTTTGGAAAGAGATTCAAAGCCAACCTCCAAGCCAATTTGAGCGGCACTAAGGCAAGGAGGACCATTCTGGGTCAACTGAGTTGACTGAGTCAACTGGGCCTTGACCACCGTGGAAGAGGCACGGCCTAACGGGGGCTTAACACCTGAAGCGGGAGTGATAAGCCTGGACCGCCTGAGCAGCTCTCGATGATGTTCTTCTTCCGGGATAGGCCCCAAAGAGCGCACAGCGCCTTCACCACGAGCAGCCTCCACCGTCTGAATAGAGGAGCCGCCACTTGCAGGGGAGCACAGGACTGGCGCGACCTCGACTGGACCAGCAGATCCCAAGTCTGTCTCAACTGGCTGCCGAGGGAACGAGGAAGAAGGCGCCTCCACCTTCTGGACTGGGCAAGGAGGAGGGACAACTCCATCACGCTCCTGAGAAACTGGATCTGCAGCCACCAAGCCAGAATCCATAGGCTGATGGGACGACGACGACGAGGGGAGAAGCACAACGGGAAGGGGCGCTGGAACTGGGGAGCTTTCCGACGGGCGCCGCCGCCCCATGGACGCCGTCGAAATACACCAAACCTTAATATATTAATGAACTATCTAATTAGGATATACTAAGGCTAGAACGTGCCTTAGAAACATTAGAAGAAGTTTTAAAAACAACATTTACACCAAAACATGCTTTAGGAACAATTAGAGCAAAAGGTGTTTTAAAGAGCACAAATAAATTATGGAACTACCAATAAGTTCCCAAGAGATTTTATGAAATACCTCTAAGATTAGTAATACGCATTAAGCGGAATTAGCGTTTAAACCGAAACACACTTAGAGCACAAAAATGTGCTTAAAGGAAAAAATGTGCTTTAAGCATGTATACATGGAAAGAAAAGGCTAATGAGCCTAAATACCATAAAGAAATAAGGGAACAACAATTAAATGGTCATAGAAGCCATTGCGTATACACACAAATTAAGTATACAAAGTCCACAGTAAACAAGTACTAAACTGACGAAAGTCAAGGAGAAACCACTAAACGACTTGGTTTAAATTGGAATGAGCAACATGATATTTCATGAACAAAGTTTCTAAAGGTTTTAAATATATTAAGGACACATTTAAACTAGCCAAAACAAATTGCATAATCAATGTGAACCCAGAAGCACATAAAATGGTGTTTTAAGGCATTTTTGGCTATGTAACATACCTAACACATGTATAAGTCCTTATGAACGAGATTAATATCTAATATTACATAAATATAGGAATAAACAAAAAAATCAGCAAATCGTGACTAAGGCTGCCTACTTCATGATGAGTCATTAAAGGTGTTAAAATTCAATTTTGCTTACTTTACACCTACCATGACTTTCCTTGATTGCCTTATCACCTTGTCCCCTGATTAATTGATCAATCAGACACTTACCTATCATTATGAGAGCTCCCAAACTCGTGGCTCCTCCTCCCTTTGAAGCAACTTCATGAAGAACGCCATTTAGCTAGATTAGAACATTAAAGAACACCTTGTCTTGTAGAAATCATAACTTTCTTGTATTAAGTCCAAATTCCAAGATTGATAGCTCGTTGGAATCCTCTTTCGAAGAGCTGCACAACCATAGATCATGCGTCCCCATATTCTCAGAAAAAACACCAAGAAGTGCCTTTGAGTCTCGAGGTAAAACATTGCCTTCTTGGAAACTCTTCCTTCTTTGATTTTCATCAAGGCCGAGTGCCTAGGGTTACTAACCCTTCTTATTCTTCATCTTATTCTATGATTTTGGAGCCAATTTCTCTAGCAAATTGCTGTCAAACTTTCTAAGGAAATCAAGCTTAAATATTAAGCTAAAGGTTAATATACAAGGTAAATCCTACAACTACCTATTTCAAGGTTCTAATTGTTGATCTATATATGATCTAACATATTGTTCATCTTGTTTATTATTACCGAAATTATAAGGGTGTTAGATTTAAATTTTGACACATTAAATGTTAATAATTTGTAAATCTAAAATTAGATTTATACTCCTTATGATATAAGCTTCAATATAAGCTATCATAATATATAAGAAAAATTCATATACTATGAATTTTTAATGGCCGAAAATTAAGGGGTTATTAATGAGTTAGAAAAATTATCTAACTTAGTTAAATTAATGGAATTAGTGTAATTAAGAGCAATATGTAAAATTTATAAGGTTTTTGGTATATTTAAAAGTTAATAAAGGATGGTATATATATACTATAACATTAGATAATTACATCTGGTGATTTAGAGATGTTTAAAATGATTTTTGATGTTCAAAAATCTGTAGGTAAATTAGTTACGAAAATTAGAAATTAATTGGAGTTAAATTGGTTAATAAAAGAAAGAATAGACCACAAGGGTAAAATGGTAATTTTTACTGGTCAAACGTGGTCAAAGACAGTTTATAAAATATTTAGATGAGTTAGAATAAAAATTATAGCAAAAGATTAGGTAATAAGATGTTTAAGGAATAAAAAGTTAAGATAAATTAACTTTAGGGGTAATATTGTAAATTTTGGAAAGTTAGGGGGTTTGACCATAAAAGGCTGGTCAAACTTGGGTATGTTTTGGTAATTGACCAAAAGTGTAGAAGAAATTAATTAAGAAAGACTTTGGAAGAAATTAGAAATAAAAATAACAAGTTTAGAACTTATTATGGGTAAAATAGAAATTGAAAGAAAACTAAGGGTAAGGAATGTAAATAACACATTTTATGTGTTTAGAAGGTTAAGGAAATTAAATAAAGAATTAGAAACAAGTTGTAAAAGAAACGGAGTTAAGACGGGGTTAAACGGCCCGTATATAAATTAAGGTATACAAGGGGTATACCCGTAATTTAATAAGTAAAGGTGAAATCAATACTTAAAGTATTTTGAAGAAAATACAAGTTATATTGGAAAAAAATAAATAAATATACGAAAAATGTTGGTATACATGAATAATACTCGTATATGTGAATAGTATCCGTATACATGAATAGTATCCGTATACATGAATAGGAAATACGTATACATGAACAGTAAAATACGAGACGTATACGTGAACAGTAAAATACGAGACGTATACGTGAATAGTGAAATACGATGAATAGTAAAATATGAGGCCGTATAAATGAATAGTAGAATACGAGACCGTATAAATGAATAGTGAAATATGGATGAATAGTGACAAATACGAAAACCTAATACAAGGTCCGTATAAGTCTAAAGTTGCTAACTATGCAACTAAATAACTGCTAACGACGTTAGTATGTTAATGAATTAGAATTGAGCTTGAAAACGCTCCTAAATGAACGAACCCGTTTAACGGTATACTATTATACCCGGGTTAACCTAGGAAGAGGTTTAAGTTGAAAAGAGAACCAAATTAGTTCTAAGACACATGATACTAATACTAGTTCTGGTTACAGATCTAGATAGTCGGAGGCGTTCGACGGATTAGGCGAACGTGGTGTTAAGAGCTAGCCAATCTCTGGTGCACGGTATGGAATTCTTGTAGCTTGTTTGCTAACGGGGTCTATCTCGGTTTGTGTTCTATGTGTTATTGCGATACGACCAAACAAGATTAAGCATGGAACCGATTTACTGTATTGTTATTGTGTGTCCATTGCACACTAACACGAATTGATTTAGAGCTTGTTCATTAACTATGTTTAGTAACAATTGTATAAGGTTATAAATACTCCCCGTTGTTAGTTGGTTAATACCGAGAGAGGTTTAACTAACAAATTGTCATTGAGACTTCAACTAACTGGAACTTGGGGGAAGAGGAATCCGGGATTGACTCCGGTCATGCATGTTTAGGTTAGGAGGTCGGCATCTGTATCAGATCTGTCCTCCGCATATGGTTCATCTACGACTTGTCGCCTAGGGTCGACAAACAGACCCGACCATCTCGAGTGAACAGTTCGAGATGGGAGGCAAATTCAGGAGGCGCGGGAGGGTCAAGCCTACACCCCTTATAACTTAAGAATTAATGTTTATTAACCCAATGCAGCTAATAACTCATTGGCTAGGGTTACCTTGACCCGACAAAAATAAACAATTCAGTTAGAGAACAACCAGTTCTTTTAAGAGAACGGTTGACACTTATAAGGTATGGTCGAACACGAGAACTAAGCAATTCTCAGGCCTCAGGAGTTAGGAATCTAACTTACTCATTAATGGGCGTCCATTACGACGTTCGAATTATTGGAGCTGTGAATGTTTCACATGGTTGTGTTGTTGTATCGTACTTCTTATTATTATTTGTATGAATAAACAATTGCATGTTACGAGAAAGTAGTCGTGTGTAGCCCTGTTAGCTTGTGGGCTGCACGTTTTCTGTACCAGCAATGTGCTGAGCCCCTTGGGGCCCGTGATTTAAACTTTGCAGGTAGGTGCCAGACGAGGACTCAACCTGAGAGTAGGAGCGGGTAGAGTACTTCGGGTTGCTTTTACATTTGTTACGCGAGTTGTGCATGTACACTCGTTTAGTAATTGATGAGATGTTAGTATGATGTATTAGGATATGAGATACTCGGTATAAGTTGTGGTTTATGGATGTATTGTATAGATGCTCGAGTAATTATCCGGTTAGTCAGACCGTGACTTGTAAGAGAATAGGCCTAGTTAGTCACGGGGTGACTAACGGCGGTAACACCAATTTAGTAGAACTTTTCCGATGCGTTGTTAGTGAACGAGATGGACTTAGGGCAACGATCACTGTATTTGGAGATGGGGTGTTACAAAAAGTGGTATCAGAGCGTAGTTACGCTCTGATGACTGGAAATTGCCGAGCTTAGGAATTACCGAGTTAGGAACTTTAGACTTTGGGATAAGGTTGAGTATTTGTGCGAGAGGTGCGTTAGTTAGGATTCCGCTGTTGTATCGGACATTATAATACTGACCCGCCCTCCGCGCCCCTGGTTCTAAGATACCGAAAATGAACGCCAGAGAGATGACAAGCTTTCCCTTACTCGGGAAAACCCGATCTGGCAATTACTTAGCATTGTGCAAATACGAGAAACACCTCATTTTGCAATAGTCTTTCAAGACTTGAAGGTCCTAATTGGAGCGCAACGTTGAAACAGGCGCTACCAACGGAATCCTACCAATGAGAGAATAATAATTACCGGCAACTTGGCTCGACATGCTACGCAGTCGATATAACCCCGCCATACCAGTAAGAAGGAAAGCACTACGAGTGCAATAAGAGGACAATAGAAGTGACAGAAACACCGGAAAACAGTCCAAGGGAGCAATAACGGTGGGATAATACCGCACAAGAGCATAGGGACTACCTGTAACACCCCCGTCTATTAATCCTAACTCTCACCGTAATCGCTTCACAACAGTAATTAAAAATACATTAATCGCAACATTCGCAGCGGAACACTCTCACTAACTAGGCGGGTGTCACAACCATCCATCTATCTGCTTAACCATCCATCCGCAGTGATGACGAGGTTAACACAACTCATGATAAATCCACATAACTCTAAGAACTAGTGAGCAGCTATCAAGATTCAATTATACATCGATCATCACTTGATGTATCTATTACAATGACGTAATCCATGATTCCTCCTACACATATTGTCTAATCAAATTTAAAGCCTTACCCAATCCCGCTCTCCGGCGTCTATCATAGTATACCTGCAAAAATGTGGTTGTCAAAAGGCTCAGCACGAGGCTGAGTATGTTGAACTATATGATCCTAATTGCCTTTAGGCCACATGAGTTAATTAGCCGTCTTGATTAGCATGCTATTCAATTTTCATGCTGTTCCAGTTTACAGGTATATATAAAAGACAGTAAAAGCGGAAAGTAAACACGCAACAGTTCACCAAGTAATCACCATAAACAACATATTAATAACCATGCACAATAGTCGCCAGATCGAAATCGTAATCACAAGTTCGTTATTCAATCGTCTGGAGCCCCGCTCCCACCAACTCTCTCATCATCCTTTGGGTGTCACGTTAGATGGACAATTCCCCATTAACACCTCACCAAGTTTTTGTTATTATTGGACAGTAGTCCTATTGCCAATTATTCGTGATCATTTGGCTTCCCCGACGTCTCGTGAGAAACGTCCGTGTGGCCCGAAGCCGTGTACCTACGTTAGTACCCAACGCCAACAATCTAAGACGATCATCGGATTCCTCAACGAGGGGCTCCATGCCTGGACTCCCCTCTGGTGATCACACTGCGCAACCTGCTGGAACGGATGCAGACCAGGATTTCTCTGTTTCTCCATAGTTAAGTGTTTTAACCGACTCATAATTATTAGTTGTGAGTTCATTGGAGGATACATTTTTATTTATTCGATGCCCTATAGGGTCTTACACATACCTAGGAGAGGTCTAGGTTATATTCATGTTCTGTGCCAATGCTCTAAGGTTGGTAATACCGAACCTTTCTTCCTAAGTTTTAAGTCTTTGATAATCTGAGTATTTTTGACAGTGTCGTACTCATCGCGTTACCAACCTCGCTCGTATCGTCGTTAAGTGATTATCGATATCCATAGCCAAAGGCGTTCGCGCACAAATAATAAGACGCTAGATAGTCGAGCAGGTAACATTTCATAAACACATGCATATTCATCCATATCATCTTAAGCAATTAGCACACAAATGTCTGAACTCAAAGAATCCATCAGGGTTCAGACCATAGAATCCAACATACCTTACACCATTGTCGCCCGCGTGATAACCCCCGCGTAAACTCTAGCGCTCACAGTGCTCATCTCTACCCACTCGTACCTCTGGTATACACGTTGTTCTAATATCAGTACGTATATACATATCTCGTATTTACTTAATCAACCTAGATCAACCCGTACTTCCATCCCGTGGTTAAACCTTAATTTACCTCTTGTTCAACTTGCTAGTCGTTATAGTTTACTAGTGCGTAATTTTTCCTACGGTAGTATTACTTATCACAAAGAAGTTTCGTTCACGTTTTGCTTACGTAATTGTCGGTTTACATGCATACGGGAATAACGTTACATTGTATGCATGACGTTTAAAAATTCCGTTATACAAACTAATTCGCGTAGTTATATTTACGTAAGTACGCAGCTTATCTATACATATATATATATATACAAACAATTACGTATATATTATAGTTATAACTATACGTCATTGTTTACGTACTGTTCGCGTGCATGTAAAATATTACCCCACATTAAACATTTACAATACGGTTGTCGTTACATTTACGTTTCCACTCGTAGTAACATAATCTCGTATGTGGCTTGTTATGCACGTTATATCCTCGTGTTATGTTACGAGTTCACATGATAAAATTATTATAGAGCCCCCTCTTATAATATATTCTTTCATACTTAATATAATGTCTCATTATGTCGCCCAAGACTTTATAATATACAGTATGCTCAAACTTTAAATTTTTTCCAAACGGCTATATATATATATTGTCGGTAACGACAATCTCTTCCCCTCATAGTTTGATTATTCATGAGATTAACCCATATATTATAAGCACTACATTTCTAGTCTTATTAAATTATAAATTAATGTTTTCAAACATTATTATATACATATAATATGTGTATATAATTTCCGAATAGCCCAATATTCTTCCGGAAATTCTTATGTCATCTCACATGTTTGTTTATTTACAAACCACCCCATATTCAATACTTGTTATATTATTTACCTCATTAATTTATAACCTAAGGTATTTCAACATTATAATATACATACATATGTGAATTTACATTTACGGATAACCCCTCCGATTATTCAAATTTGATTACTCGCCCACATCTTTCTCATAATTACCTTATAGGCCCCTTTTTTTATTTAACCTTCTATTTTAATTACTTAAAACCTTACATTGTACATTTTAATTATTTAACCTCATTTTAACCCAAAACTTCACCGAAATTACAAGCTGACCCCTAAGGTCTTTAAATTCCGTTCTATACCCAATTATCTCGGTAATTAAATTATATACCCATAAGTTTTATAATTGTTACACCTTAATACCTAAACCATATATTATAATTCTTAATTAATTTATATCATCAATTAAATTTCCAACCTTTCCAGAATTAGATAGTAGCCTCCATAAATATTAAAATTTACATTTTATGCCCAAAGCCTTCGGTAATTACATTACTTACCCCTAAACTTTATAACGGTCACAATTTCATACTTAGCTATATAATATATCTCTTAATTAATTAAATAATTAAGCTTAACCCCAAAAATTCTCGAAAATTTCCAACAAACCTCAAAGGTTCCCATATTTACATTTTGATCTTTATAATTTCGATAATTACATATACTCCCCTAATCTTTTTATAATCATTGATTTTGACTTAATATTTCTCTAACTAGACAAAATAATTATTCTTATAATTTTAATTTGGTCAACCCTCTTGTGTGGTCAAGGTTGACCACTTAAATTATTCTTTGACCAGTTTTGATAGTATTTACGAAAATCCCCCATGGTTTCCTAGTTTTACAATTTACCCCTAATTTTATGAAATTCATATTTTATACTCATAAAAATCCCAAAATTATCCCCTTTCGGTTATTATTACTATTTACACCATATATTTCTTTTTATTACATTCTGACCCCATTTATGATTTACCTATTTATATAAAGTATTATCATTATTATTATTATTATTTTTTGGTTTTAAAATTCATTTAAGCTATAATATAAGCTTATAAATATGTCTAATTTTTTTCTAAGATGCCCCCAAGTAGTTATAATCATTAGAATGATGGTTTTCTCATCAGAATTTTATATAGCCTTATAGATTTACCATACAAATTTATTAATGACTATTTAATGCCTAAAATAATTATAGTGACTTGGCCTAAATATATGACCTTAAAAATAGCATAACAATTATTTCAAAATAGCATTCAAATGTCTCTAGAATTTTGTTATGACCTCGGTTTGTAATTCTACAAGAATCCTTTAATTCAATCTCCTTCCATATTCAACTTATAACATAATTAACTACACATTAACAACTTCAATAACCCATATATGTATACATGTAAATATATACATCTATTTTTTTTCATCCTAACTCATACCCATTATTGGTTACATATTAACAATTCAAAATAACACATATATTTATCCAACAGCATTTTCAGCTCAATATATACTCGGTAATTGCTGCATATTAATAACCCATTACCGTTACGCATAATCAGCTCCCTAAGCATGTATATATATGTACTAATTTCCCTTTTTTTCAGTTTCATTCGCATCCAACTAGCAACTTTTAAGGCATTTAGGATGAATAGTAACCACCATATTACCTTAATTATATTGTCAAAGAAATTTTCTTTTCCCAGCTCACGGTGCTTTCCCACCATCTACAACATCTTCCTCGGCCTAGATTTTCACATACATATGCATCGGTTCACTAGAAACAAAGAGGTTTCAGTATATGTATATTTTTTTTATACGTAGGAGAAAGGCTTGTACAGCCATGATACCCATGATCATACCTTGTTTTCTTAAGCTCCTTTCATGGTGGTTATTGTGTCGGTTTACAGCTCCAGAAGAAAGCTGAAATGGAGCTTCAACCATGACATTCGAGAGCAGAGGGAGGTGTCAAGATAATGGCATTTTCAGACATGAAAACCAGGGAAGGAAAAGAGGGTTAAGAGTATAGTATAGTGTTTTATTTTTTTGACGTAACCAAGCTGAGGAATTGCTTCAGTATATATATGTAGTCGCATGGAACAGGCAGAAGGAAAAACGATTTACATAGCCATGTCCATGCTGTTTCTTTACCTTTATTTTGAAGCTCTTCTGTAGCAAGTTTTGGCACCTATCAACAGGGGCATAAGATCAGCATTTGGGTGGAAAAACTGAATGAAAGAAAAGGCTTACTGCAACCATATTACTCACGGTTCAGTTTGTCAGTTTTCCTTGCTTATGATCTTCCCATAGTGAAGTTTTTCTTGTGCCGCTCACTGCTCAAGGAAGGGTTGGAACATGGACTTTAAAATGTTAGCATCAAGAGGGCAGAAAATGAAGTCAAAACAGGGTGTTTCTTGGACAGAAAAGAGGTAAGGGAATAACATTTTCTCGGTATAACAGAGCAAGGAAGAGGTGGGTTTCAGCACATTTTTTTTCTTACCGATGTAGACCAAGGAAGTTCTCTCCAGCAAGTATACCTGCTGGCTATGTTTTTGAGCTCTCAATGGTGGATGAGACTGGTTACTCCTTGTTTTATTGACTTCCCGCTCTGCTGCTTGCGAACTGGAGCAGAGGCTGTTTTTTTCTTCTTCTTCTTTATTGCTGTTAAAGTAGCAAGGAAGAGTATAAAGGTGGAATGAGTTTGCATTTTGCAAGTGGAAGAAGGTTGAGCCACTGACTACCAGCTGACTGTAACAGAGAGGAGAAGAGTAAACAGGCGGAAGGTGTGTACTGGGTAGAAGATGAAGATGTTGGATGGGAAGAAAATGAAGACGTTGGATCTGTGTAGTAGCCGAGAAAAGGAAGAAAGAAATTACTGGTTTACCTAGTTGTTGTTTTTTTTTGTTACTTGTTCCTCTGTTGGTACCGATGGTGAGCAGTGGAAAATTGTTGGTGGTTTACTGCCGTAGTAGCTAGCCAAGGTGGAGCAAAGCTTGATTGAAAAGGGACGGTTGAAACCGAAGGAAAAGAGAGAAACATGATGGATGTTTCTTACTAGTTTGCTCTGTATGCTGCCGATAATAAGCTCTCTGTTATTGCCGACGGTAAGCTGAGATTTTGTTGTGTTGAGTTCACTGCAACAAAAGGAAGAAAGCTGGGACTGGGGTGGTTCTCTGGGTTCCCTTTCTCTTCTGTCATTGTTGTCTAGAGTGTGCCAAGGAGGAAGAAAACTGAAACTGCCGTGGCTCCGTGGGAATAGGAAGAAGAGAATGGAGTCTCCAGAATCTGAATAAGGGCGATGAGGCAAGTCACTTCGGAGCTCAGTTTTTTTTTGACATAAACTTGTGCAATCATATAAATAAACCAAAGTCAAGAGTTTAACATATTACACAAACTACTACCACTGGTACAAAGTGGTTCTACGAGAACATCCCCACATCCAACTACAATCGCTAATGGAACGTCTTCATTCCTCCCGATCTTCCAAGACAGATCGGCATTGAACATATTCGAAACCAAAAAGGCTGGAAATTGTTTAAAAGTATCATTACAATCCAAAAACTGAACATGCGACATAATACTAATAACATGAACTAAGTCAGGATAGTGATTGGTCATCTGCTGGGAACCATTCTTCACCTCATTACAAATCTTGTGTGTGAAGACTTTGCTGAAACCTTCTTCTTTAGCTAACTTGATTCCTTGAGAAATCGCCTCAATTTCCATTTCAAGCTCTTCCTTTTTGGAGAAATCTTACAGTTGTAGGCCATTCTTGGACGATTGTGAGAATCAATGAGAAGCCCTGCTGAAATTGCCAGGTGACCTTTCTTCCTGCGATAATAAGTTACAAGTAAGGTCTCATCTTGTTGCAAATACAAATTACAGACTATTGGACTATTTCTATCTTTACACTTGGTATTCCTTTCGAAATAAGTAGTAAAGGCTAGATTATTATCAATACAGCTCAATACAGCAAACTGGGGGTTGTGTTTAGTTTGATTCTTCCCATCATAAATGGCCCAAATGAGGTTGGCCACTGTTGCAATCTTCCTGGTCGTCCATATCTTTGCTTTCTGTATAAGCCAGTCTTGAATGGCTCCTCTTCTATACTGAGGGAGATCACTTATATCTAAGATATTCTCCCAATAAGATCTGCTAGTCCAACAAGTAAAGACAGCATGAATATCTGTATCTAGATCTCCACAGAAACCACACTTTGCTGAACCTCCTACTCTTTTTGCAATATTGGTCATACAAGGGAGTTGATCATTTAAGAGTTTCCAGCATAAAAGCTTAACTCTCGGGGGAGTGAATTTTGCAGAGATTCTTGAGATGAAGTCCCAAGTACCTCGGTTTGTGTTAGAACTAAAAGTCCTATCCTTGTTGTCTTGAAGCGGAAAGTAACCTTGTTTAACTGAATATTCCTTATCTTTTGAAAAATGCCAAATCCATTCATCATCTCTATCATGCTCCACTTTAATATTACAGATATCCTGACTGTCAATCTGTGCAAAGGAAGAATTAACTAAGTCATTATCCCAGGCCTTTCCTTCCTGGTTCATAAGCTCCCTAACATAGGTACAGCTGTGGGGAATCTTACTATGATCAATAATCTTAAAATTTCCATCCCTTGGAATCCAAGGAGAATCTCTGATAACTGTGCTCTTACCATTTCCAATCTCTTTTCTGACTCCTGCTTTAACCAGACTGAGACTAGACAGCAGGGATTTCCAGATGGGACTATCCTTGTTAGACAGTTTGGCATTCAAGATGTTGCTATTCGGGAAATAAATAGCTTTTAAAGTTCTGGCCACCAACGAATCTGGGAATTTTAAGAGATTCCAAATCTGCTTAGCTAGGAGAGCCTGATTGAAATCTTTAGAGTATCTGATGCCCAGCCCCCCATTCTCCTTCCTGCTACAGATTCTTTCCCATTTGGTCCAATACATAGCTTTCTTTGTGACATTACCTGCCCACCAGAATTTTGCAATCATGGAATCTATCTTCTTGATAATGTTACTGGGAATCTTCAGAATAGACATGGATAGAGTTGGAATAGACATAAGCACACTGGAAGTAAGAACAGATCTGGCTGCATGAGACATAGGTCTATTCCAGCCTTGAATTCTTTTCCTGATAGCATCCAAAATATAGCTAAAGGTCTCACTTTTATTTCTTCCAATCTTGGTGGGAAGACCAAGATATTTCTTGAAATGGGTAACAGACTGGACTTTCAGCAAATTAGCCATCTGAGCTGAGTCATGAGTATTAATCTTTCTGCTAAAGATAATATCAGACTTCAGATAGTTAATCTCATGGCCTGAAACTTTAAGAAAGTTATGTAGGAGATTGCCTAAAAATTCAACATTGCGAAGGTTGGCGATGCCATATAAAATCATATCATCAGCAAAAGCAAGGTGGGAAATTGGCGGAGCATCTTTAGCCATACTGATGCCTTGAAACTCCTTATTCAGCATGGCTTTATTAATAGCAGAGGAGAGAGCTTCTTGGGTGAGAATAAAAAGGAAAGGAGACAAGGGATCTCCTTGCCTGATGCCCCTTTCCTGAGTGAAACTTGTACCAGGAGCTCCATATAAATCACAGCACCCTTGACAGAAGTGATGCAATTCATGACTGGGATCCTCCATTTATCAGGAAAGCCCATGGTTCTCAGAATTTTATCAATGAAAGACCATTCAAGTCTATCATAGGATTTACTAAGGTCAATCTTACACGCAAACAGAGGTTTTTTTCTTGGCTTGGGATTTGGCTATTTTATTGTGGAGTTCCCCTGCTAATATGACATTATCAGTAATAAGCCTTTTATGAACAAAACCAGATTGGTTCTCTGAAATAATATCAGGCAAAATGTGTTGAACTCTGTTGGCAAGCACTTTAGTGATGATCTTGTAGGTGAAATTGCACAGGGCTATAGGGCGAAAATTATTCAGATTAGTGGCCCCAGGACACTTTGGGATGAGCGTGATGTAATAGTCATTTAGAGAGGGGGGAAGAGGTTGGCCATTGAGAATATCTAACACCATTTGAACAACTTGATTTCCTAAAGTACCCCAGAAATGTTTAAAGAACCTTCCATTAAAGCCATCTGGACCCGGGGCCTTATCTGACCTTAAGTTTTTAACAGCCTTAAGGATCTCAGCTTGAGTGTAATCTTGGGTTAGAAGGGAAATATGATCAGGGTTGAGGCACTTATCAACTTCCAGCAGAGAGGGATGGGGATTAACAGGGGAGGTTGTTTTGAAGAGGTTTTGAAAGTGAGTTTTCGAGATGAGGTCCATCTCCTCCCATTTAAACTTCATGTTTCCATCCTCATGTTCCAAACCAAAGATAGTGTTTCTCTCCTATTAGCAGTCGCCTTGGAATGGAAGTAGCTGTGTTTTTATCACCTTCCTTAATCCATTTGTCTCTAGCTCTTTGCTTCCACCAAATTTCTTCTTTGTATCTTAACAGTTCAATCTCCGCAAGGAGCCTCTTCCTATTAGAAATACTCCCCACTGTTTGCAAAGAAATGGAAATCTATGTAACTCTCTAGTTTTACTCTTTATTTTCCTTTGCACTTTTTGGATGGTCCAGCCATCCCAAGACTGTAATCTATCCTTGCACCTCTCCAAGTTATCCATCAGATTCTGATTATTGTACCTCCAACAATCCTCCACAATCCTTCTGCATTTTTCCTCCATAAGCCACCCATCCTCAAATCTAAAAATGGTACCTGGTTTCTTGTGGGTTCCCAAAACTTAATCATGGGACAATGATCAGAGTCCTCCCTAGGAAGATGGAGGACAGACAAGGACGGGAAAAGAAGTTGTGTTTCAGAGGAAATAAAAACTCTGTCCAGCCTACTGATAGAGAGATAAGGATCTAATTGACCATTGGTAAAAGTAAAGGAAAACCTAAAAATCCAGCATCAATCAGATCTGCTTTTAGGTCAGCCTTCCTAAAAGGAGCCATCTGAGAATCCTGTCTAACCCTCCCACCTTTTTTCTCATACTCATACATAATTTGATTGAAATCCCCAGCTAAAATCCAGGGGATATTCACTTGGTTCCTAAGGGCTAGGAGCAATTTCCAGGATAAAAACTTAAGATTCCAGTTTGCCCAACCATAAAACCAGTAAAATGAAAAGTTATCATACCTGGCAGAGACACCTCTGCAGCAATGTGATGAGGGGAAGAATTAATCAGGTTGATATTGATACCTTTAACCCAGAGCAAAACCAAACCACCACTTCTTCCACTGCTTGGCACACAGAAGCTATCATACAATTTCCAGCACTTAAAATCTGATCCATCTGTTCTGAAGATCTGTGGGTCTCCATCAAAAATACTAGCTCAGGTTTATGTTTTTTTCAACAGTCTCGAAACCCAAGCAACTGCCTGAGGTCGACCCAAACCTCGGCAGTTGAGACCGATGCAACTCATTTTGGTAGGCAGCCTTGCTGCTCTGCAAGGTCTGCCTTATCAAGAAAGGTCTCATAATACTCAGTCTCCTCTAAGTCATCCTCCACTAGGGGAGAAGACCTAATCATCAGAGGCTGTGCTTTGGATACTTTCTTTTTTTGAAGAGAGGTTTGTTTGGTCCTAGGGCTAAAAAGGAGTGGGCTTTTTGTTTTCCAGGTCGTTGACCAGGGTAGGAGAAGGATCATTTTGGCCTGAGATTTGAGTGGGGTTCGAAGCTAGGGTAGATCTTTGCTCAGCTTCTTTAAGGACATCAGAGACTGTTTGAGGGATATCTTGGTTTAGACTCAGTACTATTAGCTCTTTTGAGGGCCTCAGAACCAAAGTGAGAAATGGCTGCATTCCAATCAAAGTTCTTGTAAAACTGACTATACGGCTGAGAAGAGACAATGGGAATCTGAGACTGGGATGGCCCTGCAAAAGGGGGTTTATTCATCAGAGGAGTGATGGTCCCAAGGACAGGGTGAAACTGGGTAGGGGATAAAGATAAGGCCCAGAGAGCTGATGAGAAACACTAGTAGGTTGAGTGAAAGATGGATTTTGAGAGGGGAGAGGAGGAAAGGCCTCTGAGGGATAGAGTTAAAAAGGTTCACCGAAGGATGAGGTCTGGTATACATCATAAGAGGGGGTTGAGGCAGGATGGCTCTTAAAGGGGAAGGGGAGAACATTAGTCTGGGGTTAGCATAGGAGGATCGAGGAGGATCAGAGACCTGAAAGCAGCCCGAGGAAGTAAACATAGTCAGGGACAGATCCACATTCACATGTTGAGTGGAAGAAACACATCTGGGTAAAACATGTTGACCAAATAAACTATCCTCCTTAATTATCCCTTCTTCTCTCCACTGTTGAAGAAGCAGATCTTCAGTAACTGGCGCCATATTGCTGGCATTTTCTGCCCTAATCCAAGGTCCAAACTTCTCTACCTCATTAGGATTATCTTTTACCACTTTACAATCATTCATAGTGTGGGTGAGTTTCTCACACCTATAGCAGAAGTTGGGCAGATTCTCATAAGACACACGGCAAACACGCTTACATTGACCAGTAGTGACCACCAAAACCCGGCACAGGGGATCTTCAATATTAACCTCTATTCTAAATCTAAGCACTCGAGAGATCAAGGGGTTAACTTTATCAGGGAACTCAACAAAGGAACCTAACCTTTGAGCCAACATAGTTGCCGTGGGTCTGTTGCAGTACCCAATTGGTAGCCCATGAATTCCAACCCAAATCTTCAAGGTACGAAATTCATGCTCCCTAAAACTCAGAGCCGGGTTGATGGGTTGCAGAACTAAGAGTCTATTCTGGAAATGCCAAGGTCCATTGGCAAGAATTTGTTTAGCTTCAAATTCCGATGACAGGAGGAAGGAGAAGGTGTTGTAATCCACCTCATTCACTCTGAGGTGAGGTTTGGGTTTCCACACCTGATTCATGAAGTTCTGCATAAGCTTGGCGCGGATACGATTTGGGTGCCAAACTCTGCCAACCAAAACTTTCTTATTATCCGGGTTTAAGGCCTCCAAAATCAGCGGTTCCGAGTTAGGATCTTCAGATTCAGCAGGATGAAGTTTCATGTTGCTCCAGTTTTGTAGAATATTTTCCATAACTAAGCTTGAGAGATTCAGAAGGGTGAATTTTCGCAAGTTGGTTTGAGTTTCGAGAATAGGAGAAAGAGTATCAAGGTCGAAGAGTAAGATGTATCTAAATCTAGTTTTATTTCTACTATTACACGTCTTCATAATTACAACGACAAACCCTAGATTATCTGAAGATATTCTTTCAGAAAAAAAACAGACCGAAGCAGTAGATTGAGGGCTAGATCTACCTCTACTGTTGAATCCAACCGGTTTTGCTTCCTTATCGTCGACTTCCAAAAGCACGCCGCGACGATTCTCCTTCTCTTCTACCGTGTTCATTGATTCCCGATGCGACAAGGGGCAGATTTGCTCAGCCCGATTTTCCTTCCTGTCCTCCCTCTCTTTCCAATTGCATTCAATTCCTTCTCTAACTTCCTTACTTTTCTTAATCTCTCGCTGCATCTCCCTCACAGGGCAAACACTTGATTGTGTTAATAGCTCATGATGAGCTATACTCTTCTCGTTGGCCAGAACTTGCACCGCCAAGAAGAAAGGGTAAGCGATTTTTCCTGCGCGTGGAGGCGCGTTCCTAAGGGTATTTTCTCTCTCCCGTTTTTTTACCATCTCTCTTTTCGATTTTGTGATCTTCTCTCCCATTGATTGATTGATCTTTTTATATTCCAAATTTCCAGAAGGAGGTTCATATTCTACATCATAAGTCTATCTTCTATCGTCATCGCTCATCTCTCTCTGTATTCCACTATTTGGGGTTTTTATTTTTTTTTTAACAGGACTGGAGAAGAGAAGATGACGACCAAGAAAGTGATGCGGAGAAGATGGGAATTGAGGATATGATTATCTAAAATTAATCACCCAATTTAATCATTCTACAACTCGTGAGATGAATTCTCGTCAACGATGGAATGCCTCTGAATGCAACCTTCATCAGATCCATGAGAACCAGATTTTTTGTATGAAAAAGAGAGATGGCGTACATACATGAGAGAGAATAGAGAGATCACTTGCTCGGTGGAGTTGTGGGTGTGGGCTATGGCGAAAAGGAGGAAGACAATAATGGAGAAGCAGGGTGATAGCTATAATTTGTAAATTATAAAAAACAGTAGAGGATAAACTTGTATTTTTAATAGGGCCATAAAATATGAAAAGCGGCTTAAAGTTCGAAAAGCAATAAAACCAACATTTATCATAAAGGCCTTTTTCGACCTTTATCTTGCTGGAATAGAGCTACTTTTTGACAAAATAAAGCTGTTTTAAGTGGAAAAGCAGCATAAAGCTCCTTACCGAACGGAACCTAAGTTCTAACCCTAACCTTAATTTTTTTCTGCCGCTCTCCTTCACCACCACAATTCTTTCTCATGCTCCTGCTTCTCTCCCAAGTTGCAACTGTCCCCCTCTCTTATCGTGTTCTTTCCAACCTTTATGTCTGTAGTTTTCATCATGCTCTCTTCATATTTGCAAACAACAGCAGATTGGTAAGTGATAACCGTTCGTGGAGAAGTGCAAGGAGCAAGCAATAGTTGGTAAGTGCTTAGTAACCTCAACTCTTTCACTCCCATCCTTTCATTATGTTTCTTATTTTTCTGGTTTGAACAACAAAAGCAAAATAAGTATTATTTTCACTCTCATATTCTTTAACAGTGTAAATCCATTAGTATTGGTTTCACTCTCCTTCTATATGTTGCCAGTGACTCCTCTAGCCTATCAAAGTTCCAAACGACGCCACCGATGTTAGAGGAAGAATCCTCCCGCAGAGCTAGAGTTTCCATCCAATTTGCCCACCCATGGTCGTCATCATGTTTTCCCCCTCTCATTCGGGTATCTTTGTCCAACAAGCCACCAGCCAACCTTAGTTTTAACATAATTCCTGGGTCGTACTTCCTGAGTCAGTTACTCACGAAGAACTAAGAAGCAGAGTCACGGACTCACTAAGAACTGGATAGAGGAGAGAACAATATTTAGATGATTCACTTTAACACATATTGAACTCAATCCACCCTCACACTCATAAAGAACAGGCTCCCTAAGTAAACACGTAATTCATCAAAGTTCCAAAAAACCCTAATCGAATTACAGTTCTATAGATTCTTCTCTAACCACACAAGTCAATCCTCTCTTTTTCTCTCTCTCTCTCTAAAACCTTAATATGATCTTAACCAACTGTCCGCTATTTATAAGCATTTCTTTACAGTTGCATATTTAAGATATTATCTTTAGAGATAAATATTCTCTAAAGATAAAATTGTAACAAACAACAAAGATATCAAAGGAATGATAGATAACAAAGGAACGGGATTTTATTTAAATGAAACCTATAGAAAAAATCCTACTAGACTTAATGTTTTAAGTCAGTTTAATTCAAACGAGATCTTTAATATACCATCCAACTTCCTTGGTCAGTTCAAGGCTCATACTTTTGTGTCTGTGACTCAGTCTCAATCTGTGACTGGGTTTGATCAATCAAAACTTTTGTATTAACAATTCCCCCCCTTTGTTGGGCAAACTCCAAGTCTTGAACTACTGTATGTTTCCCCTTACTCACTGCCTCATTTCTTTGTGTATTAAGCTGAAGTAGTTCAACCGTTGTCATTGCTCAAAATCTTGTGTCTTGAACTAAGAAAGTTCTCCCTGAATTGTTACAATGATCTTCATACAGGGTTATACACACACAATATATATATGTTCAACACAACTTTCTCCCTTTTGCCAAATCAAAAAGAAACTCGGGCATGAACCTCATAAGTAGGGGACAATGGTGTGTCATGGACTGATCACTATGAAGGAGATGAAAATTTTAAAAGAGGCGAGACGCCTTCGTGAGTCTGATGGGGCTGATTAGACTTCGGTATCCAGACTTGTTTGGGCTTAGTTGTAGACATAGACTTATGATGGTTAATCAGAACCTGTATTTAAATGTGTAATCTATTGTTTTTGGATGAGTTTCGTCTTGAAGATTTGTCATCCGGTTGTTTTCTTAATAATTTGGAACACCATTTTTCATTTTGTGTCCTACTTGATAACAGTATTGGCATGAATCCATTCTTGACTTAGATTTCATAACTTGAGTGGGTTTCTCGATGTTATATCTCAAGATGCTTTTGTATGAGTTTTTAATCAGCAAAATTTGATGCAGATTTACCTGTCCAGTATACTAAGTGGGATTAATCTGTGTCTGAAGCTCTAACTTCCAATTTGCATCAGCTAACATGACCGATATAGTTTCACATTCCCTTTTCAGTGATTTATTGCGATCTAAAGGGAATTCACCTCTTCTTGTGCCCAACATGGAAGAGTGAGAATCCTGGACTGTAAAAGAATAACAAAGTTGATTCTTGGCTTACTCAGACTCTTTAAGATACAATTTTCATTTTCAGTCGATGACTTACTCAGATCTTCCACTTTAGCCTTGAGTTCATTGATTTCAGTATAATACTGATGCTTCAATGCTTTTATCTTAGAGATGGCAGAGGTTAACATAGTAAACACCTCTTCTTTCTCAAGAGTTTCCTTCTATTTATCCTTCTCCTTTATGTAGTACTCAGGATTGATGTCATCATCTTCATGAGCAACTGCCGTCATGCACAACTGAGTTTCTTCTACTTCTGAGTTTGTAACTAAGATGTCATATCCCCATGCAGTTACTGCTGTGTTTAAGTGTTTCTTAACTTTCATTTCAGAATTTTCCTTCTGATGGAGAGGATAATCCTTGACAACATGACTAGGCTTGTTACACTTAAAACATATAATTTGTCCCTTCTTTGACTTACATTGTTGGTTTGACCTTTGTTGTCTACCACACAGCCTCTGAATTTGTTCATAATCTTAGTAATTACTTATCTTCGTCAAAATTCTCATCTTCTGATTTTGTGGTAGTTTCACGTGCGGCTAGGGTCACTGAAGAAACCTACTGTGTGAGTATCGAACTGAGAGTTTATACAAATAACAATGACAAGGGAAAAACGAAAACTCAGTCTGTTACTCAGAAACACGTATCGCACTCGATACAAGGAGCATGTAGTGCTTTTACAACACTACCTTCACATGAGTTCTAAACTCTCAACGCGTTAAGAGTACATGACACTCTTAACTCTCACAATTCCGATCAGCGCTCAAATCTTACTTTGCATAGCTAATACCGTTTCGATATGGACAGGAAATACTTTAAACCCGACTACAAACCCTAGCTCTCACAGCCATATAGACTTTTCTCCTCTTTTCTTTCTCATCCGAAAAGCTTCCTTTCAAACTAGTTTTTCTTCTGTTTATATAGATACGCAAAACAGTATGAAAATCTATCAAATAAGATCTTTATCTTTTACATATGCGTATAATCTTATTTGTTATTTTATCCTTCGCGTGCTTGTAAGTTCAAGACTGACAAACTTCGTTTCGTAATAGTCTCAGTATAGGCGTCAGTCCTGAACCGAGTTTGCCAATCAAAACAACAACAACAGTTTCCCCCTTTTTGATGCGGCAAACTATTGAAGTCTTGAACTCAACAAATGTTCTTCGAAGATGACTAGCTGGTTCCCCCTGAGTTTTTGCCTCGATATCCACCAAAGGACGATGTGATCACAGCTCGATTGTTCCCCCTGAATTTCTCTCTTCCATGTTAATTACCCGAGCTCTGTTTTTAAACCAAAAACTACACGACTTTTCAAGCATCAAGTATTTCAAGTATAAAGCGACAGATAGTGAATATATGCTAGATAGAGGTTGTAGATTAGATGTAAAATAAATTCGGCTAAAGGATTATAGCAATCTTACAACGTCGAGCTAGATAGAGTATACGGCATACAAATACTAAGTAGTAATATCTAAACAAACCCAGCAATCACCAAACATAAACATCAACCAAAAGTAATGAGTAGACGAATAGCCTCAAGTCGTGCTACTGGAGCATAGGTTTCATCAAAGTCCAACCCCTCCTGTTGATTATACCCTTTGGCAACTAGACGGGCTTTATTTCTGGATATTTGACCATTTGAGTCCAGCTTATTGCGATAAACCTACTTCGTTCCAATGACGTTTTGGTTTTTTGGGTTTCTCAACAAGTTCCCATACATCATTCTTTACAAATTCATTTAACTCCTCATGCATAGCATTTATCCAACTTTCATGCTCTAAAGCCTCCTTCACGGTCTTTGGTTCTACAGTAGACACAAAACCAAAGAAAGCACAAAAAGTTTGTGCATTTGACCGGGTTTGAACTCCTGAGTTTAAATCTGATAGAATGTTGTTGATCTCTATGCCTGGGGCATTCCGAGATGTCAGGCGATGTGTGATTCCGGCTTCCTGAGTCACTGCTGGAACCAATTCGGTTGGTTCTGATGGTGTAGATTCCGAGTTCTGAACTAATGATGGGGAATCTTCAGTTGTCACCACTTCGTCTTCTGATTTCTTTATCCTTAGACTGCAAAAGATCTTCTATCTCTTTATGACTCACTCTTCCTCCAAAGTTGTTCTCGTCAAACTTGACATTCGCAGACTCTTCAACAATCAAGGTGTGTTTGTTAAAAACACGATAGGCTTTGTTGTTCATTGCATAACCAAGAAAGACTCCTTCATCACTTCTTTTGTCAAACTTTCCTAGTTGATCTTTTCCATGGTTAAGGATAACATGTACACCCAAACACTCTGAAGTGTGATATGGATGGCTTACGCCCTTTGTACAGTTCATAGGGAGTCTTGATTAAAATTGGACGAATTAAAGCTCTATTGAGAATGTAACACGCCGTGTTTATAGCCTCCCCCCAAAAACTTGGAGCAAGACCACTACCATTCAACATTGTACAAGCCATCTCTTGAAGTGTCCTATTTTTACGTTCGACTCCCCGTTTTGCTGTGGAGTTCTGGCTGCATAGTAAGTATGAGTGATTCCATTTTCAGTACAGAACTGAGACATCTTTTGATTAATAAATTCTGTCTCCTGATCAATTTGAATGCTCTTGACCTTATTCTCTATTTGAATCTGAATCTTAGTGAACAGACACGTGATCTCACCAAAAGTTTGATCCTTGCTATGAAGTAGGACCACCCATGTGTATCTTGAGAAATCATCAACTACCACCAGTATGTATCTCTTACCTGACCTGCTCTGTACGCTTACCGGTCCCATTAAATCCATATGAAGCAACTCTAAGGTCTTGGTACTGCTAACCACATTCATTGGAACATGTGAAATCCTAGTGTCTTTGTTCAAAGCAAATTCAGCACAAATTGTATCATGACCTAACCGCCTTTGTGGTAACCCATTGACTAACTCCTTTAGTCTCAATTTATTAATTAATCGATGATGAGCATGTCCTAATCTCCGATGCCACAATAGTTCTTCATCATCTTTGATAGTAAGGCACGTTAGATCCTCCTGGTCATTCATATCTACCATATAGAGATTTCCTACCCTGCAACCTCGTAACAAAACCTCCTGAGTGACTTTGTTACGTATCTGAAAACCACTTGAATCAAAAACAACCTCCGAGGGACCCTTATCACACACTTGTGATACGCTTAACAGATCATGACTGAGACCTTCCACCAGACTAACCTGATCAATACAGTTCTCTTTGCCAATTGTCCCTATTCCTATTATTCTCCCTTTCCCATTGTTTCCAAAAGTTACTTTTCCTCCTCGATGTTCAACCAAGGTATTGAACTTCTTCTTATCTCCACTCATATGTCTTGAGCACCCGCTGTCCATCAGCCACCAGTTCTCATATAACGAAGTAGCTAATGCCTAGTCACATTCAATCACTTATTAGCTTTAGGTACCCAAACTTGTTTAGGCCTTGTTCTACGGGTAAAGGAAGAATGGTTTTTGTTTGTATGAGTTCTGAATTGAAGTATATTATTAACAAAAGATTTTCTATAGTATAAACTCCTGCAAAAACCAATACTATGACCGTGTTTGCGACAGTATTGACAGAAATACTCTGATTTGGTATGATTAGCATTTGAAACCTTCCACGTTGGTGTATAAATAGGTGTTGTAATTTTTTTCTTCCCAGTCAATATTTGAGTTAAATCTGCCTTTCCAATGTACCAAACTGAATTTTGTTGCTTTGCTATTTCTTTTTCTCTCTTAACCTTCGACATGTCACCCTATAAAACTTCATTTTTCTTTCTTAAGTTCTCATGTCTTTCTTGTAGTGTCTTAAATTCAGTTTGAGCCCAAGCGGGCAAGCATGCGACCCTCTCTTTTATTGGTTTAACAAACTTAATAGAAGAATTTTCTTTAGTTTGGGATTCAGTATCAGACTCTGTAGAATTATCTATCCTTGACAATCTAGACTCAAGCAATTTAATCTTAGTAACAATAGTTGTTAACAAATCAAAATTTTCTTTCTTCGACAAGGAATTGAAAGCATCTTCTATGAGTTCAGGACTTACCTCGTCTGCTTCCAGAACTTCTTGCCATCTGTCACTGGCCATCATGTAGAAGTTCCGATCAGATATCACACTGATGCTTTCATCATCTTCAATCATGGCAGTCATGCATACCTGTGATGTCTCTTCTGCCTCTGAGTCTGTGCAGACGTTATATTGTGAGTGGTTTAAGTGGTGTAATTAAAATTAAAGAAAAGAAATTAAAACCCAAAATAAACGTCGGGCTGCAAACAAATCCCGGTCGCAGTAGTAGTAGTATAGTGAAATGTAAGCGACCGGATATCGAACCACGGGACTAATGTACATATTATAGTACCTAAGCGTGTCACAAAGAGGGGGGATTAATTGACTTGTTAAATATAAATAAAAGCAGTTAATAAAATTTAACTAAGTAAGCAAATAAACTAAACGGGACTCTGGTTCAGATTAATGTTATCTGCTCCTTCATGCTATTCCTACTGGTCTAATTATAATTGTTTGGCAAAATTCCTTAAATTATCCTAAGGACTAAGTCATAGCCTCATAAGAACTCGTTTACCAGAAATGCTCGGTCTAATCAAGGTTCGAGCACTCTTATGTAAACGGACATTAAATTCCAGGAAATATAATTGCATCTATGAAATACTAACTCATTAAATCATAATAGAGCTTTCTCCAAATTTACGGCTTAATCAACCTATCTATTTATCACCTGGTCTGATCAAAATAGACTTAGCAAGCAATTTAATAAACTCATGACATTTATTAAAAAGGCGAGAGATGAGCTTTAAGCGTAACAAACTTCATTAAATTAAAACCAGTAAAAACATTGCATAATTAATACAGAACATAATAATTATTCCCAAAGCGAAAGTAAACTAGCCTAACATATTAAATAGAATAACAGAAACAAGAATGATAGAAATCATCCGTAATCACTCCGTCTCGCTCTGCTATTTTGTATACGTAGGCTAGAGGTGGATTTAGTGGACTGTAAAATAAATAAAAATGGAGAAGGCGGAAGGAGAGAAATGAGATGGTGCGTGAGTTGGAACTCCAGAGGAACCACGGAAGGGGCCTCCGGAAGGACACTCAGTAAGGAGGAATGAAGCTCGTATTTATAGAAGAAGAAGAACAGCAGCAGCTCATTAGCTCACTGATTGAGCTCGATGATTGCAGCTCCCCATTGATTGCAGCTATTGATTGCGCAGGGGACAAAGCTGAAACGCGGGCGTGATTTCTGGTAGGCGCCTTCTCAAGTTGCAGAACGAGTCGGCTAGAAGATAACCCGTTAATTTTGGACACTTAGCCGTGTCCGCTAGATAAGGAGCGTCTCCTCTGTTGTGTCCGCCTCGCGGTCTTCTCTCTTCTTGTCCGCCTCGCTGTTACATTAGAGTTGTCCGCCTCTTAAGTGGCGGTTATCTCTGTCTCAACCACCTCGCGGTCCTCTGTCTCTTGTCCGCTAGATAACTAGCGGTACACTCTGTCACGTCCGCCTGATAAGGAGGCGGTCGCCTCTGTCACGTCCGCTGGCGGTTGCATGAGAGTGGTCCGCCCCTTAGTGGGCGGTTGCATGCAATTCGTGCGTGTATGTTGTTGTTCCTCACGGACCATTTAATCCCTTATAAACATATGTATGTTTTAGGTATTTTTCCTACAATTTAACACATAAAATACATCAGTTAATATAACAACATATTTATAGGAAAAACCCTAGATAAGTGAGAAACATTACTAAAAAATGCTACAATTAATAAGGTGATTAAACCCTAAAAAGTCTATATGTTTTGCACTTATCAGTCTGCAACTGACTCCTCTTGTCCCCACGCTGCTGCTGTGGAGGGTGATTTTTTGGTATGAGGGGGTCTATCTAAACATGGTCTGACTGAAAAGCCGAGACCCTGGAAAATGTCATTCTGTGGAGGGTGAAAACCCGTTATTCTGGGCATCCCTCAAATACCTACTAAATCGTCCGTCTTTCCTAGAAAGCTTAATGGGGAGTGTTAGTGAACACTACACCCGCTCTCGATGGGCTCCACGTGGATTTATGCCCTAAGGGCGGAAATTGACTAGAGTCGCCACCTAGTTTGACCTAAGGAACTAGGAAGGGAGGAGAGAAGGGTTCTAAGAACCGTTAATTGACTCTGATGATTTATGCCTATGGATAGGATTATCTGATCAAGCCAGAGATTCTATGTTGGGTTCGCACTGGGTTACACCCCTTAGAAGTGGCAACGACCACGACTTCGGATTGGTGCCCGAGGAAACCTCGGTCTCCAATTGTCGGGATTGCCTTCTTTCAAAACCTTTTTAGAGAGATTCATTTAAAAGCCAAGGATAGGAGTAGGACAGGAGGGGAGAAAACGAGTGGATGAGGCGAGCTTTTCTGCCCAGCTAGCGCCAAATGAAAAGGTTGATGAATTCGGATGAGTATAGAATGAAGATTTGAGAAAAGTCTAAGGTTGAGTGAATGAACAAGACTTAGAGTCTGATAGTTTGAAGTTTGTGGGAGCCGAAGAAGGTTTGGGCGTTTTGAAAGATATGAGAGCCATCTTAGAAGGGGAAGGGGTTTTTTGTTTGGAACGGGGTCGCACCCTGAGAGGGTTGCCTACGTACTCAACTCCCTGTTGAGATCAGACCTTACGTAGTTCATGGCTTTGGGTTTTGGAAGTTTTGATGTTTGTGGAGCTTGAAGATATTTGAGGTGTTTGAGATTTAGTAGGGTTCAAAGTTTCAAGGAGTTTCGGGTTTTGGGAGGTTAGACACCGTGAGACGCCAAGGTCTGTGAGACATTGAAATCTCAGAATGATTGAGTCTGTGAGACGCTCGGGTCTGTGAGACATTCGAGTTCGTGAGATGTTAGAGTCTGTGAGATGCTCAGGCCTGTGAGACTTTAGAAGTTTGAATGAAGTTGGAATTTGTAAGAGGATTTGAGTTTAAGGTGAGTTGGAGTTTGAATGATGACTCGAGTGTGAGACAATTGGAATTTGGGAGAGATCCCGGGTTTTTTAGGTTCGAGGTTTGAAAATAGTTGAGGAAATCATTTTATTGTGAAAGGGCGGATGATCCCGAGGGATCACCCTATGTACCCCCTCGAGCGCGACACTTAATTAATGGTAAGTGCTGAGGCTCGAAAGATGGGGCAATGAATTTATGTTGAGAAATAGGATTTAGAGAGAAGTATCATGAATGGAATATTCTCAATCAAACCTTAATAACGTCTCTAACTCCCGGGTTTTAAAACGTTAAAAACCGTAAACATTGAAATCGAGTGGAAGGGAGTTAGACGATTCAAAAATCCCGGCTGCAACTAGGAAGGCAGTCACATCCCTAGCACCCCGCCTTGTAAAAATCTAGGCTGCAATTAGGGGAGGTTTGTCACCCTAATGCCCCGCCTAAAGAGATCCAGACTGCGACAAGGGAGGTTACGACCCCAGTGCCCAGCCTCGGATTTTTATTTTAGAAGAGAGACAAGTGATGCCTAACTAGGAAGAAAACGTTCTTTGAAGGTGTTAGACATCCCAGTTCCCCGAAAACGGCTTATTTCAAGTTTGAAAGCTAAGTTAGAAAACTTTGAATTTTGTTCGGAATTCTCGACGAAGAAACACTGATTTTGAGAAATGTTTTTAGGAGAAAACTTTCTGTATATGTGAGAAGAACTTTCTGCGTTTTGAGAAGAATTTTCTGTGATGTGAGAATAGTTTTTCCTTTTAAATTCCATAAAATGGTTTCTTTTGAAAACTTGATGAAGTTGAATAAAATGATTGTAAGGATTTTGAGAAAAAAAGATTTTTGATTCTTTGAATTAAAACTGAATGAGGAATGTTTGGATTTTTGGAGTTTGAATGGAATTTACAAGATAAGTTTGAACTGGATGAATTGAATTTGGGATGAATTGAGTGGAGTTGGACTGAGCTGAAATGGGTTGAATTGAGTTGGGTTTAAGTTGAGTTCGGGTCAGGATTGGGAAACGGGCCGGGTCAAAGTTCAGAACGATTGAGGTAGGGTCGGTCAAAGTCGGGGTCAAGGTCAAAGTTCAGGTCAAGGTCAAAGCTCGGTCAAGGTCAAGATTCAGTCAAGGTCAACATTCGGATTGGTCAACATTTGGATGGTCAAAGCTAGGTCAAGGTCAAAATTCAGTTGGTCAAAGTTTGGGTTTGGTCAAACTTGGACTTCGTTGGGCTTTTGGGCCAAAATGGGCTTGCCTCGAAATGGGCTTGGGCATTGAATTGGGCTTGGGCCTGAATTAGGTTTGGGCCCGAATTGGGTTTAGGCTGAATTGGGATTTGTGAATGGACTAAAGTGGGTTTTGAATTGGACCTCGGAATGGCCTTATGATTTGGGCTGAAGTGGGATTTGAATTGGGCCTTGGAATTGAATTGGGCCCGTTTGGGCTTTGTTGGAAATTAGGTTGAAATTTGGACCTTAATTAGAGTTGGGCTGAAAATGGGCCTTGCCTGAAGTTGGGCTGAATTAGGCCTTGCTTGAAGTTGGGCCGAAATTTGAAGTTGGGCCAAAATTGGGCCTTGTTTGAAGTTGGGCCCAAAATGGGCCTTGTTAGATGGATCTTGGGCCGAAGTTGGTCTTTGGGTTTGAATTTGAATGTTGGGCTTGACATGATTTTTGGGCCTGATCTAAGCACTGGGCTTTTTTATTTGAAAACAAATTGGGCTTTTGAGAAATGGGCCAAAGATGGAGCTTATTGATTTTGGGCTTGATTTGTGAGATATTAACAAGTGAGATGGATCAATTTATTGATTTATTAACTTGATATGGGTGTGTTGAAGACAAAGGAGGATTCGACCCACATAAAACGAATGAGAGACCCGTTAGGCATGGGGTGGTTTCGCATCCTAAGCCCTCCTAAAATTGCCTTAAGGGCTTGATTTTTGAAGTTTTTGTTCTTATATACATATAAAGGTGGTTGAGTGTTTTCTAAAGTTATTGAAGATTATTGCCCCACAAAACGAATGAGAGACCATTAGGTGTGGAGCGATAATGCATCCAAAACTTTTCTATCAGTTTAAAAGGTCCTAAGGGTGTTAACTAAGGCGTAAAGTAAATTCAATTTGGTTAAGAATTACAAAGGCCCAAACAAGCCTAGTCCAAAAGATTTACAAAACCGTAAATGCAGAACCATCAAAGTAGGCAAAATAAAATAATATATGTATATAATCACAAAAGCCCATGTACTAATCAGGCCCACAGACTCATCGAGTGTATAAAATGAAACAGATTGATCATAAAGTTTTAAGGCGCTCGAGCCCAGCCCAGCAAACAAAATAGGAGAAAGCAAACCACATATTTCGGATATGAGCAACAGATTGATCCAACATCTCAAATGATTATGAGAAAACAGACTAGAGATTAGCAACAACTCCATCACGCTAGGCCATAGATTACCGCCAAATAAACGCAGATTAATGAGTCATGATAACACATTAACTAATCCAGCAACTTATTCCGGTCATCAGCAATGAACCAAACTGGTTCCCCAAGTTGGGAAAAGACGTAAGGCAAAACAAGAAGAGCAACCGTTGCCCTGCAGGTTGACAACGAGCCAAGATGGACAAAAATCCAAACCAACTACAGTTGACGATAAAATCATAACCAGCAATAGTTTAACGCACGGTGAAGGATTGAAGATCCAGATACGAAAAATGTTCAGGTATCGAAATGAAAATCCAAATGCCGAAAGGATTTTTCGGTACTAGACTTGAATTTAAAACCGAAATCATAGAAGCCCAGTATTTGCTCAAAGCGAACAAGAATGGAACTCAAAGTACACAGAGATAACTCGTTTCTGCTCAAATCCAACAAGTTCGCCCAGGCAAAACCAGAATAATTAAAATGTTAATCGAACTACCAAAGAGATATAGCCAGAGAAATAGAGATTCAGGATTTCACCACCATATTTCAGAGATGAGACTGTCGGTGACTGTCGAAAGTTGAGAGAACAAACTGTAGAGATTGGAGTAGAAAACTGATGCGAAAGCTTTGAGCAGTAATCAATGATCTTCGACGCTTCTAGTGGCGGGAGTGACGGTGCAGGATGTTCCTCTCTGGGTCTTGGTTCGATCTAGGCCAGCGTTCGGCTTGCAGGTGGAGATACAAGAAATCAAGGCTACGCGACAGTTCCGAACGAGGAACATCCGATCGAAACACCATTATTGAAATGAAGACAGTGGTGTTTTCAAACGGGTTTGATAGCTCGAAAACTTGTGGAGATTATTATCTTCTGTCACCAAGTAGTAGAGGTACGATTTTTTGTTTCCAGTTTTGAGATGCTGAAGGACAGGGGCGGAAGGGGCAATCGAGATAGAGTAGAGAGGGTGCCATTTGTGTTTTCTGGGGTTGATTTTTCCTCTGTTGGTGGACGACGCACAGTAAAATCGGAATAGAATAGCCTCAGGTGAGATTTCTTGTGACCTGCGATGGAGGTTTTTTTTTTAGGGTGGATGAAGGAGATGGAGGTCGTCTGCCTCGGAGGAGATGGAGATAGATGATGGAGGCGGAAATGAAACCCAGAAAGAAGACCAAGAGGATTTTTTTTCATATCGCCTGGGTTTTTGCAGAGAAGAAGGAGATGACGATTCAACGAGGGGGAAAGAAAGGAGGGTGGTGTTGGTGTTCGAAAAATATCCAGAGGTTGGAGGAGATTGGCAGAAATGTAGTCGATCGGCCATGAGTGGTGGTGTTGGTTCCTCTAAGATCGGGTTTTGGTGGTTGGGATATTGGGATGAAAGCTGGTGTGTGGTGTGGTGACAATGAAACACATGATTATGAATTTTTTTCAGAGGTGGACAAGACTTGTACATGTTTGATGAATTTGGACTGACCGAGAATGCATGGGACTTTGTAATAAATGCAATGCATGCGGTTTGCTTTGTACTCGGTTGTATTTGTTGGTGTGCTTATTCAGGGGATGCCTTCTGTAGATATCATGAATTTTCACCCCATAAAGCAAGATTTATGAATGATATATAACTGTGTGGGGTCGTTCCTTATTCGTTCTTTTCATTATACGTGCATACCAAAAGAAACCAAGTTTTGGAAAAACAATTTTGAAAACGCGTGTTTTCAAAGTGAAGGATTTTCTCAATATGAATTTTGACGCTCGGTCAATCGCAAATAAAAATAGGGAGTGGGGAACCCTATACACATTGATCTAAATAAATTCGAAGGGAATGTATAAACTTATACTTGTAATCTATTTAGAAATGGACAAGGGGGAAAAAATCATGGGGAAACCTATACATCATCAATCCTAAAAGTCATTAAAAGGGGGAATTTTGAGATGAACATCCTCTGAACTCTTCTGGTCCGTCTTCGGGCTTCTAGCTGACTGGTCACGCTCAAGCTCCTGGTTGGCTGCCCGCTCGTCTTCAGGCTCTTGACCGGCTGCTCGCTCATCTTCAGGCTCTTGACCGACTGCTCGCTCGTCTTCGGGCTGTTGCAGCGAAGTGATACTATGATCAAACAAAACGGGCTGGTGTTCCTCTGACTTTCAACAGTTTGAACTTGAATCGGTGTTGCTAATCTTCATGTCGCTTGACTCAGGTTGGTACATCTTTGATTTGGTATTTGAACGGTTGGTGTTGACCTTCCTGTTGCTCGGCTAACTCCACGGGCTGGTGCGCCGTCGGCTTTCGGCTTGAGCCGAGCATTTGAACTTCATGCTACTCCACTTGCTCCAACGAGGGGAATGAGGGATATTTTTGAGAAATGAAAGATGAATGATCGAGCGCAAAATCTTATGTGAAAATCCACCACTTTTGTGAAAACACAGAATGACTAGTACGCTCCACGGTAATTACCGCTGCTCTTGAAGTTGGGCAGAACTTCAAAAATAGCGGGTCACAACATGGGGACTAAATCATTTATTTGTGAAAATCAATTTTTGAAAACTGTTTTCGAAAACTATTTTGAAATGATGTTGTTAAAAATTGTTGTTTGTAGAAAGTAGGTTTTTCAAAATTGTTTTGGAAATAACATTTTAATGAAATAAAGGTTTTCAATGATGAAGTGACGGGTCTTAAAACCCCAAGTGTTTATGAGTAGAAATTAGGTGGGATTCTAAATTGAACGAGCTCGTAAAACAGCTTTAGGAGATATGCAAAAGAGAATTCCGAACATTTTGAAACAAATTGGTTTGAAGAAGTGATTTGCAGACATGTATAGCATAAAGTAAATCGTGGCTATATTTGATGTGGAGATGTAAGTGTTAATGTTGGGATAATCACTTTCCAGGTCAATTATGATTCCGTCTCACCCGGGGAACCATCATCCCTTCACTATCATCTCTCGAGGTTTTTCTCTGCTATGCCTTTATGGGGCACGTTATCAAGAAAGTCCGAAGTGCTTAAGTTCGAAAGGTCAGGACACCCGAGATGATAAGGAAACATACGCCACGGCCAGTGATGATCCGACAACACCCCACTTTTCGGGAAACTCGGGGAAGTATTGCATGGGAACAGGTCTCTCGTCACCTGCACGGTCAGGTGTGTCTAAAGTTGGAAGAGGTTTGAACTCGGTTTTCTTTTCTGTCCCTCTAAGATCGGGTTTTGGTGGTTGGGATATTGGGATGAAAGCTGGTGTGTGGTGTGGTGACAATGAAACACATGATTATGAATTTTTTTCAGAGGTGGACAAGACTTGTACATGTTTGATGAATTTGGACTGACCGAGAATGCATGGGACTTTGTAATAAATGCAATGCATGCGGTTTGCTTTGTACTCGGTTGTATTTGTTCTGAAATTTGCTTTATGGGGTGAGAATTTTTGGTGTCTACAGATGCTGCAGCCTCTTTAAATTTCTTAATCTTATCACGAAAATTGTCCTTTGGCTTTAGCATGCAATCCTTCACTACATGTCCAGGCTTATTACACCGGAATCATACAATTTGCTCCTTCTTAGACTTAAATCTATCAGTTCTGGACCCAGAGCTTCTTCTTCCGCCAAAGATCTTCCTGATGCCGTTAGCTATCATTGTAAGTATTCATCTCGACCTACCCTGAGAAAGTTTCCGCGAAATTAAGGGTAACCTATGCTCTGATACCAATTGAAGAAACCTACTGTGAGAGTATCAAACTGAGAGTTTATGCAAATAATGATGACAAGGGAAAAACGAAAACTCAGCCTGTTACTCAGAAACACGTATCGCACTCGATAAATAAGGAGCACGTAGTGCTTTTACAACACTACCTTCACACGAGTTCTAAACTCTCAACACGTTAAGAGTACATGACACTCTTAACTCTCACAATTCCGATCAGCACTCAAATCTTACTTTGCATAGCTAATACCGTTTTGATATGGAAAGGAAATACTTTAGACCCGACTACAAACCCTAGCTCTCACAGCCGTATAGACTTTTCTCCTCTTTTATTTCTCATCAGAAAAGCTTCCTTTCAAACTAGTTTTTCGTCTGTTTATATAGATACGCAAAACAGTATGAAAATCTATCAAATAAGATCTTTATCTTTTACAGATGCGTATAATATTATTTGTTATTTTATCCTTCGCGTGCTTGTAAGTTCAAGACTGACAAACTTCGTTTCGTAATAGTCTCAGTATAGGTGTCAGTCCTGAACTGAGTTTGCCGATCAAAACAACAACAACAGTCACATCCTTGTTTGAGTAGAAATTTCACCTTTCATCTTCCCCCCATGAGTTCGGAAATGAGTACTTCTACCGACATTTCTGACAGATCTTGTGTAGCTTTAAGCAAGGTGGTATAACTTAGCCACTCTCTTCCCAGACTAACAAGACGTCTCTCGTTAATAACATCGTTTGAGAGTGTTACACCAACAACTTTAAGATCTCTGAGAATTTTCGTAAACCTTTCCAAAGTTCGAGTAATAGAATCACCTTCTCGCATCTTAAAGTTGTCTAATTGTCTCTTAAATTGCTTGCCTTTTTCCTTTCTTATGGAATCGGTTCATGCATAGGCAATTTTTAGAAAATCCCATACCTCATTGGCAGTGTGCAATCTTAGTACCTTCTGCCGATCTGAGTCTGACAGAGATGACATAATGACTCTACGAGCTTGTCTGTTTTTGTTGATCATCTTGTTATCATTTTCGTTCCAGCTGGCTGTTGGCTTTTCTTTAGAAACTCCATTTTCTTCGATCTTAGGCTTAAAATCTCCTTTGCCCACCACATCCCACAATTGCAAGTCAATCGAGATCAACTGGTCTTCCATCTACTTGCACCAAGTAGTATAGTTGAATTTTGTGAGCTTGGGGGTTTGACATAGTAGGAATTCATCTTCGATCTCCCCTGAAGATTTCTCTTCTATCGTACGGGGAACCTGCTCTGATACCAATTGAAAATTCCTAGATCGTACTTCCTGTGCCAGTTACTCATGAAGAACTCAAAAGTAGAGTCATAGATTCACTAAGAACTAGATAGAGGAGAGAACAATATTTAGATGATTTCACGTGAATATTCACTTCTCACTAACACGTATTGAACTCAATACACCCACACACTCACATAATACATGCTCCCTATTGAGTAAACACGCAATCCATCAAAGTTCCTAGAAAAACCTAATCAAATTTCAAGTCTAGAGATGCTTCTCTAACCACACGAGTCAATCCTCTCCTTTTTTCTTTCTCTAAAACCTTAATATGATCTTAACCTACTGTCTGTTATTTATAATCATCGCTTTACAGTTGCATATCTATGATATTATCTTTAGAGATAAATAGTCTCTAAAGATAAAATCATAACAAACAGCTAAAATATAAAAAGAATGGTAGATAACAAAGGAAGGGGATTCTCTCTGAACGAATCCTATAGATAAAATCTTGCTAGACTTTATGTTTTAAGTCGGTTTAATTCAAGCGAGATCTTTAATCTACTATCAAACATCCTTGGTCAGTTCAAGACTCAGACTTCTGTGTTTACGACTCAGTCTCAGTCTGTGACTTGGTTTGATCAATCAAAACTTTTGCAATAACAATCGGTCTAAAGGACCGGCAAAAACATTTTCGAAGTAGGGTCTTAATTTAGTTTAATCTTGACATGATATTTGGTTTCAAGTGTTTTTCAAGTAATTCTGGAGTTTTAATTTTTGTTCAATAGGTGTAGTCGGTAGTGGCGAACCCATAAGTCATACCTTACTGGGTCCAAATTTTTTTTTCCGACATTAACATATATTAAATTTAAAGGTATAAATGTGTGATCATAAATTTATAGAGCATATATATATATATATATCAAATTTTAAGGTAATATTTGTAAATTAAACTCGTTTTTAAATAGTTAAAACATAATATCTCATGGGGTTAGACTTTAACATGAGATCAAAGAAGTAATTTTGTTTCATAACATTAAAAACCTAAAAATAGGTCGATAATAATTGAACTCACAACCTCACATATAGGAACATCTATCCCACGACCCTGCCTCGGTCCGCCCTGATAATCGGCTAATTGACTAATTCTAGTAGATTGTTATAGTTATAATAACGACCCATCAAGATTGATTATGGTATATACAAATTGATCAAAACTAATCACGAAGTTGTCTACTTGAGTCTTATTTAAGTTAACCATCAATAATTACTAATTATTTATCCACTAACTAGTTCTCTATCATGACTATCCTTTTTCGTATAACCACATAAATAAAAGCATTAACTTGAAGAGCCAATGAGAAGTTACGTGGGAGTTGTACTTCACTTGTTGTAGCTGAGGAAACACACTAAACCTACGAGTCATCACTCCTATACGGATCGTGGTGTGAGATGGACTTGTCTTATGATATATTGCATTCTCATTCATAGCACTCCCTTTTAATTCAAATTTTTTTATCACTTCTAATTATCTTACTTAGAAAAAATTATCAAAAACAATATTTAAAGCTGTCCTGTGTTTACCTGATTGTTCTTTCTTTTTATTTTCTGTGCCATTCTTCATTTTAACATATATTTCACCATTTTAATATGTGCTAGTGTGTTGTGTTTTCTTTTCATTTGTAGAACTATGTCTAGCAAGAAAACATCTTATGTGGTTGAGGAGGATGAGATGAGAAAAAATTAATTCAAACTGCTGAAAGTCTCCATTTTCATATGTTCATCACTTCCTCTTGATAAGACTATAAGTAGCAATCCTTGTCCTAGACTGTAAGTAGCCACAAATTTAATTAAAATAATACAAAAATAATAAATTCAATTATTTTTTTATAATATTTTTTATTATTAAATCTACTTAGAGTAAAAATCATATAAAAAATTCAAATTTGCATTCTCTTAACTATTTGTTTATTTTTAGTCTAATTTTTAAGCTTTTAAATTATATATTATAATTTTATAATTGTTATAGAATTTATAATTATATTTATGGTACTTTTTATTTTATACAATCTGAACAATTAAAATTTTATTGTTGTTTTTGTATATTTTATTATTTTTGTGATATCTTGTGAATTAAAAATATTTATGTGGTATAATATGAATTGTGTTTATTAAGAAGTAGGGGTATTTTGGTCTTTCAAAATTTGCGTTTAGTAATTAGTTGTATCTCATAATTAAATTATTTTTTGAGGTATCAATTTAAAAAAAACTGTAGTATTTAATGAATTAACAAACTTTTTAGTGATATAATGAGTTTTTCCAAAAAGTGTCAGACCCCAATAAAGAAGTCTTTGACAAGATATAAGTATATTGTTGTAACGCATTAGTCAATAGTTGAACTTGTTAGACAGTTAGACTTATACATATACTTGTTGTATAGTTAGTTTCCTTAAGTGGTCAACGGCTAGCTTAGGAACAGGTTATGTATATAACTCTCTGCTGTATTAGAGTCCATCTTTAAGTCTAATAATTCAATAATAGAAAGAGTTATTTCCTTTCAATACTCACCATCTCTGTCTCTTTCTAGCTCAAGATTCCCGACTTGTAACAGTCTGCCACTTTTTTGTGTAACAGGGCCTTAATTCCAAAGCCAGGCCACTTTGTTTATTTTTTTTTTTTCCTATTCAATCCAACAACAATGACAACTTTCGTTCTCTATCTTTCTTTTTTTTTCTTTTCAATGCAACCACAACCTTGCCATATATGTATATAATTGTACATAGGTATATATTTATGTATGTATATATGTTTATATATGTATGTAAATTACGTTGTAGTCTTTAAGATATAAAGAATGTAAATTTAAGACTTTTTCCTATATTTAACACATAAAATGCATAAACTCTTATCTAACACAAATCAACAAAAAAAAAATAGAAGATACTTGTGAAATATAGTCCAATTCATTACCAATATGAAGCCAAATAACCCTCAAAAGTATATATATTTCACACTTATCAACAGTACATGACATGATGTCTAATACTGTGAATTTCTTTCCTAAGTTTATCCTAGATAGTTTATGTGGTGAAATATGACATAATTTGTTGTACCACACTATAAAATCTTTGTACAAACTATGTTTTACATCAGAATCCCTGGTAATAAGAATAACAGAACTTGGATCATCAAAACTATAGACAGACATATCATTGTTTTTCTCCATAATCCGTGCTAGGTAATTCCTCAAAACATTAATCTTAAGAAAATACAAGCCATGTCTTTGATAACCAATTTGAGCCTCAAGGTGGGTTTTGTTATTCTACAAGGTGCAACCGTCATAGGAAAATGTGGCAGTCATGTTTGTTGGGTTAATTTGCTAACAGACACAAGATTAAAAGGTAAATGAAGGAACAACTAAAACATCATCCAGAGTTAGCTCGTCACAGATAAAGATTTTTCCAATATTTCCTACAGCTCTACTCTCTCCATCAAGCAAAGTGATAGTTTTGCTTTCAGTTAATCTATTAAGACTACCAAACAACAGTTTATTGCCAGTACATGCTCCAAAGCTCCAGAATCCAAAATCCAGATTAAGTTTATGTTATCAGGAAAACATTCATTTGCAACATGTAATTGATAATAGTGAAGTTTAGAAGCGTAGCCACTAAAACTTCCAAAGGTTTTGATTGAATTGAAAACCTATTTGATCCAGGTACCTTGTCTGTTGTTCAAGTTGTTTAGCAGGGAGTCCTTGACTGGTGTAGAGTGGTCTCGAGAATCACATTTGTTCCTCTCATCTTGCTCAAGAATAGGTCGACAATGTGTTGAGTTCGTAGTTGTTCGTCAGTGAAATACCCCAAACCTTAATATGTTAGTTAATTACATAATTAAATATTTTAAGACTTAAGTAGTCATTAAGAACATGTGGGAGAAATTCCCGAAAGAAACGAATCCATATAATGGATTAAATGCACAAACGAGACTTTAAACACGTTTTTCAAGAAAACTGAAAAACGTGACGTTAAACGCCTAAAGCGGACTTGTATAAATTATAGTTGATTTTATAACTATAATTATATACTAATTAAAGTCTAAGAATTTTTAGAATCAAAAATATATATATTCCGGAAACCGGACCCGGACTGTCAAAACCGACAGTTCGGGAATTAACGGGTGTTATCTGCTAATGACCAAGTGCCACTCTCTCATATTGTAAAATAAAAACCAGATTTTATTCCCCTCTCTATTCTATTAATACCACTCATTTACTAAACTACAAAACAATAAAATACATTTATTTCCCTCTCACACACAAAACTCTCTCACTCTCTCTCTCCCCCTCATTCTCTTCACTCACGGTTGCCTTCTCCCTCACCCAGCTCTCTTTCTCTTGTTTTGCCAAGCATGGCGATTTCACAAAGCCAAAGAAGCCCCAACTTCAATCTCTTGTAACTTCCACATCTTAGCTCCAAATCAAGAAATTCTTTCACCAAAATACTCCTCTCATCTTGGAGATCATTTTGCACCTTTCAAAATCTCAAAACACCACACTTCATCTCCATGGGTGTACCCCATTTTGAAGGAAAAGCTTCACATTCTTGAAGCCAAGTGTCTTCTTGTTGTTCTAAGGTAAGAAGGAAATCAAAAACTCACTCATTCCTTCATTTCCTTCCTGAAATCGATTTTCCTTGTTTTGAACACCATGCTTGTTCTCCATGTTAGCTTGTTCAATCTCCTTGAGGAGTTGGAGCTAGCCCAATCCCTCTACCAAGCATTTCAGTTTTGAAATAGAAGGTAATTCCCTCCATAAGTTCAAGCAATTGCTAATTCTAGGGTTAGAGGAATTACAAACCCTAAATACTCATCTTGGCAATCTTGGCTTGGTCATTAGTGTAGCGGTAAAATCCCGTTGATAACCGATTGTGGAACAAGGAGTAAAGAGAAGGGAAGGTTTGGGAAGGAAAACCAAAGGTAATAAACTTACCCTAAACCAATGTGTGAGCTATGGAATGTGTTTTGTTTTGGTGTAAATAAATGTTCAGTGAATTGCAGGTGTTGCTAATAATATGAGGAAATTCAGTGTTTAAATTGTTGTTGTTTAAGTGCCAAACTCTAAAGGTTATATACATTGTGGTGTTGTTGTCGAATTGATGGATTTGTATACAAATTGGTGTTTTCTTTGTGAAATGAGTTGTGGTCAAAGTGTTTTTGAGGGCTAGATAATGTGGGGAAACATGTAATAACTATGGGGAAGTCATGCCAAGAATTGTATTGAGTTTGGGTGAAATTCTGTGTTGAAAACGCCACTGAAAAATGCATTTCTGGGTCTGTCCGAACTTCCGTCCGGACTTGGAAGTTCGGACATGCCTCGTTAAGTTACAAGTTTTCGGAACTTTGGGTGATGTCCGAACTTCGGTCCGACCTTCGAAGTTCGGACACTCAAAAATCTTTCACAAGTTTTAAGTCTCGACTTGTGTCCGAACTTCGATGTCCGGACACAAGTTCGGACGCCTCAAAATTTTTCCTCGGTTTAAGTCTCGACTGTGTCCGAACTTTGATGTCCGGACACAAGTTCGGACAAATCAGTTTCAATTTTCCTCGCTTGTGTCCGAACATTGATGTCCGGACACAAGTTCGGACAAATGGCAGTTTTCAATTCCTGAGTCTCGGCTTGTGTCCGAACATTGATGTCCGGACACAAGTTCGGACAAATGGCAGTTTTCAACTTATGAGTCTCGGCTTGTGTCCGAACATTGATGTTCGGACACAAGTTCGGACATGTCACTGTTTTCAACATAAGCTGCTCGTTTGAGCCCCGTTTTGACTTCCGTTTGTGGGGGTTTGTCTAGAACATGTATGGGGACTATAATAACAACTAAAAGATGGGGAAAAATCATAATAAAGTGTGAAAGAAGAATAAACAAGGAATGTGAAGTAACAAGTTTATCAAGGGTCTAGTATATTAATTAACCGACATTATCAATCGTGTTTAGGAACCACGTACGGTGGACCACTAGAGCGGCAAGGACCAAGGTATGGTTTTCTTGCAGTCCGTTGCCTACCGGTTTACACCGGCTTGTGTGCTACCTGTGTTTTTGCGTGTTTACAACCTTGTAAGATTAAATCATGAAACGAGTTTACAGTTTTATTATTAATGTGACGTGTACGTGCCGATACCGGTAACCTCGAATGCGTGCTAACCATCATTTAACCCAAGTCTAGAAACGTAAGAGAACGGTATCCGGTAACAACGTTCCCAACCTAAGGAACGTTCTAACCCGGCTATGTGTGTTTGGTTATGATGCGTGTTACTATATTATGCCTTGCTTCCCTTGTATGTTTAACTGGACTTAAACACTTACTTGTGTGAGATTATGTTAAGCTCCCATTGTGGGACTTCTAACGAGTGCTAACCGGGGAGTGAGGAATCCGGTCGTTCCGGTCACGCGTGTATGTATGGGTGTCGACATCTGCATCAGATTCGGCTCTCTCCTTATGTTAGGGTAGTCTTCCTTTTATGGGGAATTCGACCTCCCATAGCTTAGCCAAAGCTACCTACCTGACTTCCACTCGGGCTAGGGGGAAATTATGTGTTGATGTGTTCGGGTCACTACGCTCGTCTCATCTTTCAAGTTAAAGTTACTCACCCGACTAACTAAACAGTAATGTGTTATGTGTTAAGCTTAACATGAGGATGAAGACATCCTCTAGGCTTACAAGTTGACTAACCATGTTGGTTGTTATTTAAAGTGAACTGTTTTCACTATGTATGTGTTGTTATTGTTCTGCAATAGCTCCTGTTATATATATGCATGTTGTATGATAAAATCAACGCCATGTAATAATGACAAATAGTTGCGTGTATCCCGGTAGTCAGCGGGCTGCACGTTAACCATGCCAGCAAAAGGTTGCTGACCCCCTTGGGGGCTATGTTTATTTGCAGGATGAGGATCGAGGAAGCAGATTGGCTTTAGATCCTAGGATGTTGATATTTTGTTGTTTTTGGATGTTGAACCCGAGTAGTGCTTGTACACTCGAGGTCGTTTACTTTGGAGGATGTAAAGTTGGTTAGTGATTTTTGAACAGTTACACTCGGTATATTGTAATTCTTTTGGATGGTCATTTTTGGAAGGTTGTAAGTATGCTCGGGATTCGTGTGATCAGACCGATACATATTATGTAACAGCCTTGTTAGCCACGTGGGTGGCTAACGGCGTGTAACACCGCCCTTTTTGGTATATTTTAAGTAATGATTTCCGCTGCAATTATTGATAAAGTGCTAAGGTTTGGATGGGGTGTTACAGTCAGCTTGATTTTTACCCTCGGGAAAACCGACTAGCCACCAACATTCTCCCTTTGTGTGTCCCAGTTAGCACCAATTGGTGCACTTTACTAGTTTTTCTTTGCAATGTTGCTAGTAGGGATGATTCTTGTTTTCTATTTCTTGAGTCAGGTCTTTCGATTCCCGGGGAAAATGTTGTTGGCCAATGTAGCCGACTCTTCATTTCCTTCAATGCGACGTTTGAGAGCTGACATTGCTTCTGGTCTTGTGACCAAAGAATACGCAAGTTCGATGTCTGGAAGGGGCTTTATGAGTAAGATTGTGCTTTCAGAATTCTAGATCTAGGGTTCCTCGTCTTTCCTGTAGACAATTCGTCTTATTATTTTCCTTGAGGGTGATAGTTGCGGCCCTTTTTTCCATGAATCGAAGGTTCTGGCCTTCTTTGACTCGCTCCGAGGTAGAGATGAATTGTTGAATAGGTGAAGATAAAGATGATCATTGTAGTCTAATTTCAACTCGGTGATGCTTTATTGATGTGTCGATTCGTCGACCGACTCTTCATCTTTTACGTACTCTCCTTCCGATTGGCTCGCTAATGTTCATTCCCCATTGGTGCGGAATGGGTTATTGGCGACGAAGCTCTGATACCATATTGAAATAGTGGGGGATAAATAGGACAACGGAGAGAAATTACATAAAATACCCATATAGATACTAAGGTCTATAACCCATGAGGTTCCATCCTAAACCAATTTAGCATTAGGTGAATTAGCCCAAAGGCTATATTAAAAACTTACTAGCTATCAATGTTTCAAATGTGGGATTCACACTTGATCTTCAGCATCCCCCGGCAGTTTGAGTCTCCCCACCTCCCTTGCCTCTCACACTGCACCCCTACTGGCCCCACTTGGTACTGACCTGGTTCCTTCTCTCGATTATCGTGACATAGTCCACTTTACGTTACAGGCCCGGTCCTTCTCTTGGTCATTATTGAAAGATGTATAACTCTAGAAGAGTCTTCAGACATGAAATTTACCCAAATATGAAAAAATAGGTACCTGATGAAAGTTTGAAAATAAAAGATATCGCTATAAGTGTCATGTCAATAATTTAGTGGAATTGAGATGATATCAACATTAATGATATATATACACATAAATACATGCATACAATATATTTAGCGCTACATGTCATGAGATGTAAGAATATTGAGATGGTTGGTAAAAAATACTTGAAAGACACAATAAGAAGCATTTTTTATGTGAATGCTGTGGACTTGAAGTCATGATCTAGGATGTGAATCTAGCTGAATGAATACGAAAGTTTATGAATATGAAATTAGAGGTATAAAATCTCTTAATATACAACATATGTCCCATACATAGATTTTTCAAAATTGAGTATAAAAAAGCCTTATCCCTAGATGTTGATTACTTTGGAGACATAGGGATGAGTGAAATTAATGAATTTTGTGTGGATATAACCTATCTATACCTATCACTTTGATGATGTGATTTTTTACTGTATAATTAGCATCACCTAACCATGTTATTACAGGACTAATCATGCTTCGTTCTTCCAAAACATGTACCCCGACAAGGACCCAGTAGCTGAGACTCGAGACAACATTCACCAGCCATCAAAGCAACCAAATCGTAGAAAATTGTGGTTGGCTTGCAGTGATGTGTCTGCCCTAAAGCAAAAGTGAAGCCCGGTATTAGCCGGTCAGAACCAGACGTGTTTCCCTAGTAAAAACCCCGACCGACTTCTTGTTACAGCAACCCCGACTCTGCCATAAAGAAACAAACATGACCCAGCATGTGTGGCGCTGACATCCCGTCGCGTCAATCTTGTTAGACAAGTTGCCGTTATCATTCACAGATCCCTGACACATCATAAGATTGATGTGTCCTTTTCAGGATTTGCATATGAGTGGATAGAGAAAGGAAGCTTCGTAACTGGCAAGCCCATCCCGGGTTACGTAGCCCGCGTCATCTTCCCGGCCAGTAGATAAGTAGCGAGCCAACTCATCTCTATTTTCTCTATACATAGCGATCAACGCCTCATATATTTGGAGAAATACATTAATAGTCACTCTCCTCGCATGTATTCTCCCAATCATACTAAAAACCTCTGTCGACCCCCGTGACTAGATCATTTAAGATCAAACCTCATAAATCTTTGTGCCTTCTTATTTACATACAATTACATCCCTTTAATCATCATACATGCAAGAGATAATCTAAGCCTACAACACATATTACACTCTAACATATGTTTATGTAGGAATCTAAAGGGATTAATTGCCTAAAAGAGTTAATCGAACTGTTATAGGGAATACCCCTTTGATTGTGTTGATAAATTCTTTCATGAACTTAATCTTTAAGGTTAATTGTGGCATAATCAGCTTAGTGAATACTACTTAAATGTGTTATCGAAATGAGTCTTAATTTTCTTGAATAACTTATATTGCTATAATAGCAGCACACAAACAAACAACTTCTTAAGAGTCTTCCGATCGATGTGGAATGTCGAACAAAGGTAACAAAGTGCCATATCTTAACACTATTGTAGCATAATGGATAATGGGGTTTTGGTATATATAGATATATAAATATGAAAACCCCACAATCCAATAGATTAATTGAGATATTCTTGATTGGAATATGTGGCTTAATATCTAGGTGATAGTTGACTACATCTACATAGATATACATACCCCCTAAAGTTATAGTGATAAAGAGATATTATATTAGTGTACAACAAGTATCTAAAATGTAAATTTGATGGCATTATTCAACCAAGTGCCCCCAAAGAAGTAGATGTAAGACTAATCGAAAAGATCGGGATGCATAAATCAAAAGACTAAAATGAAGTTTTCATGAGGGAGCAATGGTGACTATACTCTTTTTCCTTCACCATTATGTGTATCACACCTAGGTTTTACTTGGTAAGGCTTTAATGAGTTAATAAAATTCATTGTATAAAATGTGAATGTCTAGTGAAAATATCTTTGGTCAATTATCTTAGATACTTGAAGTTATTCTAAAAATGCATTGATTTTTCTTGTCTGAGATTAGTATGCGCATGCTTTTCCATACAAGGTTTCAATGAGACATGTAACAAGATGTTTCGTCTGAGGGGGTATTATAGTAGATATATATCTATGGTAAACTTTATATTTTATTCAATAACTTACGATTTATTTATTTAAATAAAATAAGGTTTTATTGTACCAAGCCTTTTATAAATAGAGGTCTTGTATCCTAATATTGGAATATGAACATCTCTCTTTTGTCTGCAGCATCAATATATTGGCTAAAATATGTTCATCAAAACAAGTGTAAAATGTACTACCCTCTACCCTTTCGTTTGAGGGAAAATTTCCGGTCAACGGTTGGTTTCTCAACTCATTTCCCCGGTGCATGTGTTTTCTCCCGTAATTACACTGTAGGTGTAATTTTAACCTTTTTCTGAGTTGGAAGTGCACAATAGAAGTCAGCCTGTCGGCTAAATGACTTCTATTGTGCGTCTCCAGTGCATCTTTTTTTTTATTTCTCCTTTGTTAAGGAGACGTACACTGCAAATCAGTCAGTCGGGAGACTGACTTGCAGTGTGCGCCTCCTTAGCAAAGGAGAAACTGTTTTTTTAATCTGCTACTTTGTTATGGAAGCGCACACTTGAAGTCAGTCTCCCTCAGAAACGAGGCAACAACTCTTTTCAACGGCTCTTTCATCTCCCAACGGCTATTAACGACTAGTTTTTTCACAACATCTGTATATATGCATCTTTATTTTCTGATTACAATACCTACTCTTATTATCCAATTGCTTCTCTAAACTAAACTCACAAACTCATATTGCTTCCTCTTACTTTGCTCCTTGCAGTCAAAACAATCCAAACTATGGAAATTCCTTGTACTCTCTATCTTCATATAGATCTCAATTATGGAAATCATGGAGTATATTTTCATATTTCCCCTTCCTCTAGGTTTATATTCACACACATTTCCGAATTATCCACATTCAGTTCTTTCAAAAATCATGTTAAAAACCAATTAGATTCATATTTGGGAGGAGATTACGTAATTACCTCCATCGTCTATCGGAAGCTCGAGAGCAGATACCCACTCCCTTCATTTGTTCATCTTCAAGTCAACAACGACGCTCTTGTTAGGATGATGATATCCAACTTCTTGCAGAATCACGATATCGTGAGGAACCTGGAAGTGGAAGTGAAGTTCGAGTTTGCCGCTACAACTTCAATCGAGAATAACCCCGTTAATTTGGGTGTTGATGAACATAGTTCAGAAGATGATCCTGAGATGGAGCCGGAAGACTTCCCTGATGATGATGATGTTGATGAAGTTGACGAAGCCGGTCCTTCGACACCAGCTGAACCTTACACACCAATTGCTTCATTCTTAACGCAGGTATACCTACAAGCCATAAGCCAAATGCCCTCAGATCTCGACCGACGTGGTATACCGTATTGGAGGCCAGGGCAAGAGTTTGTCAAAGGTCAGGAGTTTCCGAACAAAAATGTTCTTGTTATGGCTGTCAAAGATTATCACTTGCAAAAAAATGTTGATTTTCTACCACAAGAAAACACCAGAAAAGTCTACGCGTTAAAGTGTCGACAAGATGAAGGATGCAAGTTCTATTTTCGAGCATGTCTCTTGAAGGATGCATTTGAATGGCGCATACACAAGTTCACTCCTCACTCGTGTTCTCCTATCTTGAACGAGAATAATGACCGGTTCATAACCTACCATTTCATTGCTGAGGCGATGATTCTCCGAGTGAAGGAGAATCCGGGACTACAAGTGAAGACGGTTATTCAATTAATCCGCTAGGAGTATCATAGGAAAATAAGCTATAAAAAAGCTTGGTTGGGTCGTGCTGAAGCCATAAGAAGAGTTTACGGGGATTGGGTGCAGTCATATGCTGAATTACCCAGGTACATCTTAACCATAAGACATTACATGCCTACTTCGTTTGTGGATTTGGAGTCTAATGTTGTGTTTGAGAACGAGATGCAAACCACATCAGTTAGACAATTTAAGCGTTGTTTCTGGGCATTCGAGCCGTGCATAACTGCTTTCAAGTACATGAAACCCCTATTGCAAATAGATGCGACTCACCTTTACGGGAAGTACAAGGGTAAGTTACTAGTGGCTGTTGCGCAAGATGGTAATAACAAGATTATTCCCATGGCTTTTGGCTTGGTTTCCGGGGAATCCAAGGATGACTGGAAATATTTTCTCAATCGTGTGCGTAACAAAGTTATCGGGCCACGTTGTGATGTCGCTATAATTAATGACCGTGCCGCAGCTATAATGTCAATAATGAGGGAGGATCACTACTGGCTTCCACCATACGCAGAACATTTCTTGTGTCTCCGTCACGTAGCTTCGAACTTTCAAACCAGATATGGGAACAAGGAATCGAAGAAGTTTTTGATAAACACTGGTAATTATTTGATATATACTTCTATTTATTTACTGTAAGTTAGTAGTAATTGTTTATGACTGTTACATTTTTATTTGTATGTTGTTAGGTTACTCATTTAGGAAGGATATTGTTGATGAAAGATTGAGTCATTTAATATCTCTTCATCCCTCGATTGATGCCTTCTTCGATGATCTCCCAGTGGAGAAATGGTCCCGTGCTTATGATGACAGTAGACGGTGGGGTCATACAACCACCAATTTGGTGGAGTGCATGAACGGTGTGTTGAAGATGGCTCGCTTGCTGCCCGTGACAGCAATTGTGGAGAGCACACTATACAAGCTTATTGTTTCTTTCCGATATAACTTGGAAACATATACTGCACAAAGGAATAGCGGATCGATTTTTACAAGGCAACTCCTTGAAAGGGTGAACGAGAACCAAATCCTATCGAACTATCACCGTGTGGTTGTTATTGATTCGATAGATTTGGTATTCGAGGTCATTGACAGTGGTGATGCCACCCTAAGGCGAGACAAAGGTGAATTCGTTGTCCGAATCAACGAAAGACTATATGAATGTGGGGAGTGGCAGGCTTTTAAGTACCCCTGTTCACACGTTATGGTTGTTTGTTCTAGCATCACACTTGATTGGAAGAACTATGTTCATAGCGTTTACAGACTTGATACCATGATACAGGCATATCAGGAGAACAAATTTGTTCCTTTAGGTAACCAAGGCAACTGGCCTTTGTATGGCGGCCTCACTTTGGTTCTTGACCCAAATATGATGCGTACAGTTAGAGGACGTCCAACATTTTCACGTATTCCAAATGAGATGGATGAGGCGTATGAACGTGAAAGACGAAGGTGCGGGCTGTGTCGACAATGGGGGCATATTAGGAGAAACTGCCCAAATGCTAGTTATGATTGAAGAATATATGTTGTCAATCTTTTTTTTACTTACCAACTGCTCCTGCTATGACAGGTCGTGCCTTTAGCAAGCACCCAAAAAGAATGTAATGGAATGTATTGTATTTTAATAAAATTAGGTGTGTGTAGTGGTGATTTGGTGGTGTTATAACTATGGTCTTAGTTTGATCATTTAAATAATCACGCATCACTATATGTATTCGTTATTCTTAAGGGAAGAACAATGTTTATTGAATTATAGAAGCATCCCCAATGAAGGGAGCACACAACAACGATACATTACTAAGGAAAAGCATCATTGTACAGTGAGTTAGATATGAAAACATACTTAAAACAACTAATAATTTGTCAAAGTTTTATGACCATAATTAACCATCTACCTTCGGCTCATATTCTACCAGCAGCTGAATCATACCCATGTGTTGCTTGTTGTTTATGTAGTTTTCAACCATAAGACACACGTCTTCATCATTTGCGATTACCATCTGGCTCCAGAAAGGCACTGGGTGAGGAAACATCCTTTTTCGGAAGACAATGGACGTTGGAACAAACTTCTCATCGCCACAATCAAGGTTACACTCAACTAGAAATTTGAATAGTTGAAGTCAAAGAAATCTTTAATCGTGAGACGACGTGTTGTGCCGTGTTCGGTTGGTTCGAAGTAAAAGCCAGAATCATCAAAGGATAGAATGTGGTGCATATACATCATACAAGGAATAAACATTTTAGATGTACAACTTGAAGTGGAGGGTTAATGGCAATGGTTTATACATCAAAAAACTTCAAGGGCGGCTGAGTTATTTATGGACATTGGCATGACCTTAGGCCGGGACTGGTTGAGTTTATAAGCCTTGTACAGTCTGATAGCATCTTACCTTCTCGTAGTATCTTATCCCATATAGTGATAGCATGTTATCATGTTCCAATTAGCTAGACTCTGATTGATGGTGGGTTTTGGAAGCATATGAGATTTCTTAGATCTCCTTGGATAAGATATGAGAATATTTTTTTACTGCCACAACTTTTTGTTGCATCTTGTGCTCAATTCGTGGCTCCTCCTCAATGTGTACTTTTGTATCAAGTACTGTCTACTAAAAGCATCTTTAATAAGCTTCATCAAAGTGTATCAATTATATACAGGACACTGACTTACAGCTTCCCTATTCCTTTCTGCCAGCCTATGGTTGTCACATTGTCCTTTAGTAGGTGTGTTTGTATCTCTAGTTTGAATTTTATTCATGGACTTTTCATAAGGCAGTCTTTTACTTACGATTTTCAGGACTACAACACCCTACTTCCTTGTGTTGTCTTGTCATTTACACTACAAGTACTTCGATGGACACCATGTGACTTATCTTTCCACTGCTCACACTTTCTTCATTAAAAAGGAGAAATGACAACTCCATATTAAAACTTGAATACTATTTTGACGGTACGATGTACTCCATTTGCTACACTTCTCCTTTCTATAAATACTGGATTAATTGCTTAACAACACTTGCATCAGCTCCCTTTCTGCTACCCTTTGTAATGGATCTACCGTGTATCTTGTGTGTGCATGTTACCCCCTCTTTCGACGGGACCGGATTTTATTTTCAAAGACAATCAAATTCACGTTTTATTGATTTCGATATTCACAGGTCAATAACATACCAACATTTATACAACTGCGTGGGGAATGCCTTAAGGTCATGTGTTGCATGGAACTACATCGTGCACACCATAATGCACAGATTCCTTCTTGAGTCTCCCCCAGATGTCGCATGCACTCCGCTCCTCATTGCGAACGACCATGATGTACACTAGATGCTACAAATGTTTGAGGGTAATCGTGATGTCTATGGCAACATAATGGAGATTTCGGTAACCTATTCACTCGCTTCTCCGGTCTTTGTTAACAACTCAGACTCAGAGACTTCAACAGAAGAACTGTAGAAGACGAAGGCAATAGTGACACCTCAGCGTGCAATACGGATGACGATGGGGAAGTAGATGATTAGTGATGTGTTGTGTTTGAATGTAACGTCATTACCGTTGTAACTGCTATGCTAGATCTTTAAGTTTCAAATAAAACACAACGTCCATTGGGAGGGGACTTACCTTGCCTTAGGCTACCCAGTGCCGATCCCCGAACCGGATGTAGCCCAATGTGGTGAACCGGTGGGAAACCAAAAAAATAAAAATAAAACATTTACTATGACCTTTGTATGGAACGCCTCAACTATTATGAAAGATGATATCCTTCGGAAAATATCTCAAACAGAAAGTTATCAGCACATCATCTTACATTTTCCCCTACTTTAACAAAAGAGCTTTGTATGGACCTTATCAATCGAATCATCTTGTCCACACACTTACCTTTACAGCATCTTATCTTATTGAAGGAATGTGATTCAAGGTGTTTCAATGGTATTCTTAACTTAGGTAGATTGGATACCGGTATAAAAGGAAGACAATCCTTCAAAATTCTAACCATTAATTATTAATAAATCAATTCCTTACCATTTGGTTATTTACGATCTACCAATTAGATTGTTGGTTGATTAGCGGCCAAAAGTGCGGCTACAGCATCATCCCTCGCTGTGAAAACGCCGTAACCGAGCCAGTTCCCAGTCAACCCTAGTCCCAATCCAAGAGCTCTGGCATGTTCACCGCAAATTCCACACCTAACCAACCCTATAGACGTTTTCCCTTTCTTTCATTCGATCTGTAATCCTCATTTATCGATTTCGTATAAAGACCCAAAATTTTAGGATTGTTTTTTGCTTTGTCGATCAATAATCAAACACTATTCAATCTTACAAGCGTAATCGCGAAATGGAAAGCAATCATGAAAGACGGCCGAGCTTGATCGACTCCTTGGGCGAAGAAATCATCAGAATAATCGCACCCGTCTCCGCCTGTATGTTCTTAGTTGTGATTTTGGTCGCGATTCTCCATTCCGATAATGCTCCTTCGTCCTCCCAATCGATTAAAAGCATAGCCACTTTCGTTTATGACGAGAGCAGCTCAGGTGGCGACTCTTTCTGGGATAAATTGGAAGGTGCTCTTTTGAATGCTCTCGTTTTCGTCGCCGTTGTGACCGTTGTCACCTTCTTCTTAGTCTTCTTATTCTATTTTCGCTGTACCAAATTCTTAAAATTGTACATGTGCTTCTCCACTTTTATTGTTTTGGGGTTTATGGGCGGCGAAATTGTCCTCTTGCTCATCGATAACTTCAGCTTTCCCATTGATTCTATCGCATTTTTTGTGTGTTTGGTAAATTTTTCTGTTGTGGGTGCTTTGGCTGTATTTTTACCCAAAATGCCGATATCTGTTACCCAAGGTTACATGGTTGTAATCGGAATGTTGGTAGCTTACTGGTTTACCCGTTTACCCGAATGGACTACTTGGCTTCTCTTGGTTGCCATGGCATTGTACGATTTAGGTGCTGTTTTGCTACCTGTTGGGCCACTGAGAATCTTGGTAGAGCTTGCTATTTCCCGAGACGAAGATATTCCTGCTCTAGTATATGAGGCTCGACCAGTTGTTGACGAGTCCGCTTCTTCATGGGAGAATCAGGGGCAGAGGAGGTGGAGAGGTACAGGTGACAGTAGAGATGAGAATGAGAGTGCAAACTCTACTGTCTCAGTAATCAATCCTGAAGGTGGCCAGAGTGAGAGGCGTGTCGTGAATGTAGTAGATAACACAGAGCTCTCAACTCCACTGCTTGGGCAAAGAATGGTCAGTGAGCTGCTGCCACATGTTCAAACCGTAGGTGCTATTTCAGAAACGAGCCTTCCTTTGGAAGGAATTGGATTGGGATCATCGGGTGCAATCAAATTGGGTCTTGGAGATTTCATTTTCTACAGTGTTTTAGTTGGCAGGGCAGCTATGTATGATTTTATGACTGTATATGCTTGTTATTTGGCTATAATAGCTGGTCTGGGAATTACTCTAGTGCTCTTGGCAGTTTACCAGAAGGCACTACCTGCTCTTCCAGTGTCTATAATGTTGGGTTTGGTGTTTTATTTTTTGACTCGGTTTCTCCTTGAAGCATTCATTTTGCAATGTTCTATAAACCTTGTGATGTTTTAGTACAAGACCTACATACTGTAATGGAATGGATGGAAATTTATTTCCTGGTGTTTCTGCGGCGCACTGTGGACTTGCTGCTTTCCTTACTTGTACAGCAACAAGCTTCCATCAGTTGGATGTGGTAGAACTCGGATGTGTTATTATCAAACTTTTGATGCAGTGTTGATGTGCTGATTCCATTTAAAAGAAAGTATGGCTAGTATTAGTATATAATTATCGATTCTTATATATATATGAATGCTTAAAGCTGTAGCTGATACCAAAGCTGTAGCTGAATATGCAAGATGACGGGGCTGGGTCACAATTTAAAATGATGAAAATTGTTTCATGAGTATAGTCTTGGTAAGCAACAGTGGTGTCTGTTCTTGGTGAATTACTCAGGTTTATGGACTTGCAAGTTTTCTAGACTCCTAATGTTGGTGCTTCTCTGAGGTGATTCATCTGGTGGTTCTTTCTTTCAAGTAGCCATTTCTTTTGCTCTGTCAGGGTATGGAGCGGTAAATCTTGATCTTTCTTTTATTATCTCTATCTGCAAGGGAGATGAGGATCTTGGCTTTGTGGTGGCCAGTGATGCTCCAACGGTTGCTGCATTAGTGGGAATCGAAGAAAATAAGCTGCAAGAATTCAAGAAACCAAGTGCTGGATGTTGTACTTGGATTTGAGATCTTCAGGTTACATGTGAAGAAATGTGATGCTGTGCTTCAAGATCATGAAGATTCAAACATGGCATGGTTGGGAGATCTCATCTACTAATTCCCTGTTTTTCCCTTGATGGGGTAGCTCTACATTTAATACAACTATAGCAGGTTGGTTTAGATGCATGTTTTGTCATTTTCTTGGCCAATCTTTTGTGCTCTTGTTAGGCTCTAATAATATGAACAGGTTTAGTATCTCATGTTTTGATAATTAAACAAAAACTCGTCACCACCCAATAGACATGAAAACAATCAAACATAGATATCTGCGTTAACCTGAGTTTATTTTTCATAGAATGGTCGGTTTCGGTTGCGTCCCTTATATTAAAATACTGTCGTATTTATCAAGATACATTAATTAATTAATTTTTTTGGGTCAGAACGGCAATCAAATCATTTTCGATTGCGCCATTTAATTGACTCCGACGCAGAGAAACTCATAAACGTTGTAAGTTTGGAATCTTAAACGCTAGCTACATATTAATTAGCTGTCAAAATTTAACCCAACCCGAAAACTCGTCCGTTTTATCTGAACCCGAAATTCAATCGAAATCCGAAAATATTTCAATATAATAAACCCGAAACCTGATTGGGTAAAACTTATAAATGATCCGAACCTGAAATGACCTGAAAAAATTATAACCCAAACCGAACCCGAAATGACCCGAAATACTAGTAATTAAAAATTATCCAAACTCGAATAATATGAAATAATAGTTATCATAAATTGTCCTAAACCTGAATGATCCAAATAAATATGACAAAAAAACTTGATTCAATCTTAGTATATCCGAATGAAATTCAGAATAGACATTGTATTGACTTTTCTCTAATCTATATCTAGTATATTCTTATAGAAATTAGGTATATATTTATTTAATAATTTTTTCAAAAAATATTAACCATGACCTGAAATAACCGAAATCCGATTATATCTGAAAAAATATTACAACCCGAACCCGATTTGATCTGAACCCGAATGCGAAATGACCTGAAAGTTTAATGTCCCGAACGGATAATGACCCAAAAAAGATATGACCCAAAACGTGAACGGATAACCCGTTTGACAACTCTAGATAGACCTAAGAATACGGCAATATCATCCACCATTATTAAATCGGCATGGAGACCTGGCACAAGGGTATAAAATGGCTTATGCAATTTGTCAACATTTGATTGGAGAATAAAATGAAGGAAAAAAAGAAGAAGATTTACACGCGTATACGTTGGGAGTTTTAGGGGTAGGAGATAGAAATTGTATTTTTTTTCAAAATGTTATAACTTACAAAATAAAAGTGTAAAAATAAAAAAAAGGGAAAATTACATTGTCCACCCATGAGGTATTGGGGAATTACAATGCCCACCCATGAGTTTTAGAAAATTAAATTTTCCACCCATGAGATATTAAGAAATTACAATGCCCACCCATGAGTTTTAGAAAATTACAATGCCCACCCATGTACTTATCAAAAAGAGGTGAAATCGAATATGTAAAGTAATGATTACCTTAAGAAACAACTTAGACAATGGTAAAAAAATTTAAAAACCCTAAATTAATCTTATATGACGACTTAGAAGTCAAATAAATGAAACATGTCTAAAAATAACAAAATAAAGAAATAAAATCAAAGAAAATGAGGTGAACATATATGTGATTCCTCGTAATTTTTGCACATTTTTTCTTCATTTCATCACTCTAACGTTGTACGGTGTAAATTAGGTTTTTTTTATGCTTTACATAGTTGAATTGATTAATCAATGTAAAATTTACTTAGATCTTTGATTTTCACCTCACTTTGATAAGTACATGGGTGGGCACTGTAATTTTCTAAAACACATGGGTGGACATTGTAATTTCTTAATATCTCATGGGTGGGCATTGTAAATTTTTAAAGCTCATGGGTGGGCATTGTAATTCCCCAATACCTCATGGGTGGGCAATGTAATTTTTCCTAAAAAAAATTATACCATTGTTCATCATTTTTCATGCTTTTCAAAACATGATGCATCATGGATATGTTTTGGTAAACTTAAAATTTTATATTTTTAGAATGAGTATATATTAGGTATTTATAAAGTGAATCTTATTCATTGCAAAATGAATCTTCTTTAATAATAAAATGAATCTTATTCATTAATAAAATGAACCATACCCCAAATACTCTAAAAACCACCATAGGAAAGTTAAAAACGTTGAAGACATTTTTATGGTTTGTAGTTTAGTGTTTAGGGTCTAACGACCCTAAACCCTAAACCACAAACCTATCGAGTCAATAACGACAATATAAAGTGTGTACTAATACCAAAAAGATTACCCTACCCCCAAACACCCTAGTACCCACCATTGGAAAGCTAAAAACGTCGAATGCATTTTTTAGGGTTTGTAGTGCCGGGGTTTAGTGTCGTTCTATCGAGTCTGTAACGACGATATAAAGTGTATAACCAATGCCAAAAAGATTACCCTACCCCCCCCCCCCCAAACACCCTAAAAACCACCATAGGAATGCTAAAAACGGCGAAGGCATTTTTAGGGTTTGTAGTGCAGGGTTAAGGTTCACTTTTAAAAAACATAAAGGATTCACATTGTTTTATATGAATTGTTCGCTTTTCTTAACATAAGATTCACTATTTTTTAAACGAATGATTCACTTTCAATAAATGAAAGATTCATACTGCTCTCGCATAAGTTTGTGGTAGGATTAACTTTTACTAGTATTAAACAAAGTATTCACTTTTCTTAAACCTTTAATTCACATTTCTTAAACAACTGATTCATTTTTCTTAAACCTCTTATTCACTTTAATTAAATAATCTTTGTTTACGAGAATCACTTTTCTTAAACCTCTGATTCACTTTTCTTAAACCCAAGATTCACTTTATAAAAACCTCTGATTCACATTTCTTAAACCTTTTAATCACTTTAGTAAAACAATCTATGCTTACGAGATTCACTTTTTTTATTACCCTGATTCACTTTATAACAACTCGTGATTAACTTTTTAACAACCTTTGATTCGCTTTTCTAAAACCTATGATTCACACTAGTTAAACAATAATCATTTTAGTTAAACAATCTTTGTTTATGAGATACACTTTTTTTAAATCTCTTATTCACTTTTAAGCAACTCTCTAATTCACTTTTTAACAACCTTTGATCCACTTTTTTAACAACCTTTGATTCACTTTTCGTAAACTTAAGAATCACAGTGAATCTTAAAACATACGTACATACAAAAAATAAAAAAAATAAATTTATCAAAACATTCTCATGTTGGGTCTTATTTTGAAGAGCTCGAATTATGATGAACAATGGTAAAAAATTTAAATGATTGGATTTATATATAATAAAATACAACATTTTAATGTTTTACAAAAGGATAAAGTAAAAAAAAGACAAAATAAATATCAAAAGATCAAAATAACCATCGCTACATTACAACCAAAGCGCCAGGTTCAAAATTGCGTTATTAAATTTTGGGCAACCCTAACACCGATAACTCCTATAACATCAACACGTACGCAGACTAACATTATTTGTTCCTTAAAAAATTGACATTATCTTTTTGACGGAAGATTAAAAGTGTTCGATCTCTAAAAAAAATAATTGTAATAATTGTTATGCTTTAAGCTACTAGTATTTTCACTACTAGAAAATAGCGTTTTAGCGACGGATTAGCGATGAACTTTTTGGTGACGGAATGGCGAAAGAATGGCGACAGAATTCCGGCGGGTCTAGTGGCGCCAAATTTCCAGGTATGGGCGCCTATTTTCGCGACGGCTTAGCGCCGTGCCGCCATTCCGTCGCTATACTTTTTTCAAAAAAAAAAAAAAAAGAAAAACGAAAGCTTAGGGACGGACTCATTCCGTCGCTAAGGGAACGACGTCGTTTTGACGCCTTTTGTGACTGCCCCAGGTTTAATTTTACTTACTGAAAATACGGCATTTTATTTAATTTTAGCGACGGATAAGTAAAATCAGCCACGCGCCGCTACATTCTTCTTTCTTTCACTCAACCTTTCCCTAACACACGCGAACCAGGCAACCCAGAGGAGATTCTACTCCTTCCCAGCACCAAATTTCCGGTGACTGAAGACCACGGGCGACCACCAACGACAGCAGGCGCAGTACAGGCGAGAGAAGACCCATGAGGTATGTGTCTAAAACCCTAAAATTCTGATTTTGAAAATTGAATTGGGGAAAACAAAATTCTGCATGTTAGAAATTAAATGTGTTTGGTTGCTAATTTGTGCTTAAAACTTCTAGTTACTGATATATTGATGATGTGTTATATTTGTTGTTGTTAGTTTTTGATATCCCTGAGCATTTAGGGAAAATTTGTTGTTGTTAGTTACTGATTTAGGGTCTCATAACTATAGTGCCGTTGCTGCGTAATTTAAGTAACTGAAGCTGTACCGAACATTACTAATTGGAGTATAACTATTTTATAAATAAAGAGTGTAACTATTTTACATAAATAACGTTATTTTTTATAAATAAAAAGTGTACTTATTTTACATTAAAACAAAATTTTAACAGTTTTATTAGAGTATAAATAATACAATAATAAGAAGTTTAGAAAAAACAAATTAAATATAGATAAATATATACAAAAAGTTATTAGTAATGTTATTTATATACCCGAATAAAATCTATCTAATGTACTTTCACCAGCATATTACATTTGTATTCTTTTATACCTATGGATTTATATCCAACTTAATATATTAATTCATGCTAGCTATCCCCAACTATATGAGTTATAATGGTGTTATTGTATGTATGAAAAATACTAAAACCTCAACAAAGTTAATTATCAAATTTTATATTAAGAATTTATATCAAGTTTAATAGTCAAAAGTTACTTTTACATACAAATTCTAATATGATTATAATAATAATAAACAAATTAAGTAGAAACGAGGCAATCGTAGAGGATGTTGATGACAACCCAGAAAGATTGTCTGTTTTTAAAAACAATGGGCAAACCGATTGACAAAGGAACAAGAAGACTGTTGACAGCTTGTGAGTTAGATGCCGCTCAATCGTACATTTTCTATGAAATTGTGCGGAAATGGAGCCTTATTTTGAGTAAGATATATACAAATATTAGTTATATTCATCGTTTATACGTATAATTCAATAGTGTGTTCACAATTCAGTTTAAATCTTTTGTGTAGAATATATGAGCAGTAACTACGACAAATAGAACAAACATTAACGGATGAGACAATCAACCTTAAGATGGAAAGAGATTTTCCCTTTGGGTTCCGTTCATATGTGAGTGACTATATACACAAATAATTATATACATAAAGGTCAATATAAAATATGGTATTATGATATTATTTTGGGAAAATTCACAAGATACCACTGTTTAAGTTTCTAATTCACAAAATACCACTATTTTTTTCGTAATTCAGCTTTAAACATGCTTAAACGTTGTCCAAAATTGATGAAACTTTACATGGACGATGCTAAAGTGTTATATTTTGGTTCATTGGGCCCACATGTCACATATGAGCTTAAAAAACTTCAAATTTGATATTGGACCAAAATATAACACTTTAGCATCGTCCATGTAAAGTTTCATCAATTTTGGACAACGTTTAAACATGTTCAAAGCTGAATTACTAAAAAACAGTGGTAGTTTGTGAATTAGAAACTTAAACAGTGGTATCTTGTGAATTTTCCCTATTATTTTTTATACTACAGTCAAACGATGTTTCCACGCCAAACGAATTCGTTCGTAGCTTGGCCCAAGGCCCGTTGAACGTGGCAACCTCCTACTCAGGTTTCTATGTGAATGGGTACAAATTTCACACAGAGTCTTACTCAGAAGACCGTACATGAAATACCCCAAATTATTAAAGCATGGATTAAATATTTAATCATATTAATTAAGGCCTAAACATGCCTTAAAAGTCAGCTGAGAACAACAGTGGTCAACATAAAACAAGATGTTGCACCCTTTGACTGTTAAGGGTAAATAAATACCCAAATAAACTTATTAGGACCTAAAAATTTGTCCTAAGCATATTAACATACTACTAAAACATATATAACCGTTGGACAACACTCCAACACAAAGAAAAAGCATTTACATGCTTCAAGGTCAAAAAGGGCAAAAAGGTGCTCTAGGAAAACCTTGAAAAATCAAAGGACCTCTAAATGATATAAAATTGAATTACATGATCAAATATCATGTAGGGAACACAACAAAACCTTTGTCAAAGAAAACCAAGCCCAGAAACACCTTGCGACACAAAATGTGCACTAAAACTCCTTAAAGCACGTTTTTGTGTAATCGCCTTCTAAATTGGTCTTAAATGGGCTAAAGGTTATAAATACCTTTAAATATAATAAAATACCATATATATGATATTAGGAATTTATTACAGAAATTTACGATTTTTACAAATTTAATATTAAAATATTAATAAAACCCTAAAGTGGGGCCCACATGAGTCAATATTGACCAAGCATGGTCAATGGTCAATTAATTGACCCATTTGGACCAAGGAGGCCGGCTGCAATAAGTGAGGAGACAGCATACAATGATTTTGGAGACAAATCATTACCTAATGTTCAATTTGCAATAGTAACTTTACTTTTTTCAAATTAATCAAGCTTTCCCACCTTCTCCTTCCTCCTTGTCCGATCCCAGCCTCTCCAACCGAGCTCTCCTCCTTCCTAGCAGCTCTCAAGCTTTGTTCTTGAGCATGGAAGGCAGATCTAACTCCTAAGCTCTTAATGTAAGTGTTTTAATGTCATTTTTAGCTTTTTTTCTTCATCTCTTCACTACCAACACCTAGATTTCGTGGCTCATCAATTCCTATGGCTTATTCTCAGTGTTCTAAGGTTAGAACAAGAGCTAAACTCGGTTGAGACCAGTAGAGGGACCAAGGTTGTCCAAATCTACATTTTAAGGTAAAAATGTGCTTTAAGCTCATAACTTTTGATTCCCTTCAAGTTCGGCTGTGAAACTTTGGTCATAGCCTCATCTTCTTCTCCTTTTCATGTGGAATCTGTTGGTTAGCCATTTGGAGCAAGGATGGCCGAGATCCAAAGGAAATACCCTCTTTTAAGGCATTTTTCCAAGGTAAAACCTAACAACAAGGTAGCATTTCGAGATCTAACTATTTCCTATGTCAATATGGTGGATCTAACACCTTGTGGTGTGTTTGGTTCAGGTCGAAACCACTTAGAACTTCCCTTGCATTTTTAAGGTGATTTTTGCCTTAAATCTTACATTAAATTACTTCTTATGGTTAGATCTTGCTTGGAGACTAACTAGGCCTTGTTCTCTGTTTGAAAACATGTAAAACAAGCTGTGGTGAATTTCTCCTTAAGGTGGCGAACCCAAACAAGGCTTTACCTAAGCTAAATCAAGGTATAAATCACTTAAAACCTTAACTTGATACATTAACACAAGTTTAAGTGTGTGTATATCAATTGCCGTGAGTGAAGGAGAAAAACAAGGTCTTGTTTGACCTTAAAATGTTTAAGGAATGGTTTAATAAATTTTATAACTAATTAAACAAGCATAATTGTCAAATTTAAGACATTATGTGGAAGTTTGGTAATTAAATGGAAAGTGTGTGGTGAGGCCGAAATTTATAAGTGTTTTTGGGACATTTATGTGTAATTTATTTTGCAAGCCAATGTTTGTAATAAGGCCATGTATTTTAGGCCATTTTATTTATGCATTTACAAGCTTTTAATTAAGTTTAAGTAGTATAAATGCATTACCGAAAATAAATGGGGTATTAGGTGTAATTAAATTAAATTTGGGGGCTTTAGAATAATAAGGCCGAAAATTAGAGGTAAAAAGGAGTTAAAATAAAGTTTATAAGATTTTATTAAGTTTTGGGGTTAAATGGTGATTTCTAGAAAGTTTGGGTGCAAACCGTAATTATAAGGAATTGGTGGTCAAGGAAATATTAAGGTGGTCAACCTTGACCATATGATAGGTTTTGACCAAATTAGATAAGTTAAATAACTTATTTAAGGTGTTATAATAAGATAAGTATCTTAAGGTAATATTTTTATAACATATGTGGTAAATATGTTATTACCGAAAATAAAGGGTGTACAATGGTATTTTAAACACCCATGGGCTATTAGGAATTTTTAGGAATTTATTTGGTGGATTTTGGAATTTAAAACGAACTATATATGTATATATATAGTTATAATGTCATTATGACACTTTGGAGAAAAATAGATGGTGGAATGGTAAATATTGAAAGTATATGGGTTAATAAGGATATTCATAACCCTTTGGTGGAATTTGTTGATTTTTAGAATTATTAAGGGAATTTAATAAGTTATGTGTATAAAATATAGTTTTAATGATATGGTGAACTATATGTTATAAATAGGGCCAAATGGCAACTATAGAATAGCACAAGGGCTGTTCGGAATTTACAAAAAATAACCATAGGTTATACTCTTTTATAAGTTAGAAATGTTATATTAAATGGTATATATAACATGGTAAAAAGAAAGGGGTGATTTTGTAAATAAAGGAAACTATGGTTTATAGAAAAGAATAAGATTTTCTTATGGTGCCTAAGAGGCAATATGAAATAGTTTTGCATAAAAACTATAGATTATAAGTTAAAGGAAATAAAAATATCATAGCAAATGATATTAGTATTTTGGTATAACATTACATAATGTTATGTGGTCAAAAGGGAATTTAAATAAATTCAAGGGCTATACCGAATTAATAAGAGTTGGAAAATGAATTTTAGACTACGGTCTACTATGTTATAAATGTTACGACAATTAAATGGTATTAAGGTGGTTCAGATGGAATTAATATGAGGAAGGGTACTCACATAAAATAGTGTGACAAACTATAAATAAATGGGATTTATAAACTAAGGTACTTATGTAATAAACCTTAGGAGTTGTAAATGTACAACATAAAATGTTACTCATGTTAGGATAATAATCTTAATATAAGTTGTACAATATGATACAACTAATGGGAATAACCATCTAATAGGAGATGATAAAAAGTAACATAAAATATAAGAGTTTATTGAACTCATGGGAATTACCTACGTGGTAAATATATACATACACAAGAATAATGTATATAAGGTGGATATATATTTTGGTTGAAAACCATATGATTTAATGGTGGTGGTTATTTTAAAAAAATAATAAAATATAGTTACGAACTATAAGTTATGAGTTTTGGAAGCAAATATTATTTGCTAAAGATAAAGGGATTATACAACATGTCGAATTATGAAGGATGGTGGGAAAATAAAACAATACGAAAGAGAATACAATAAATAAATGATACAATAAGAAAAAGAATATAATATAATATAATCATGCATGCATACATGCAACTATGGGTTACGTACCTAAACTAGATGGTGGATAAGATTAAAAAGGAAATAGTGAATTAAACTTAACAGTTGGGATAGTTTTGACGTACGCGTTTTAAGTAACAAAACCGACTGTTTTAGAGAAACCCGTAACGAACAACTGTAGAAAACAGGGGTGAACTGTCGGGGTTGCTTATTATTCGGAAATACCGGATGTAGTTAGTCATGGAGACTGACTTATAGTTTTATTACCGTTTAGAGTGTACTTCTGACAAGGACGCTTGACGAGCTAACGGACTACACGGAGCGTAGGATCTTGCTGATTCATACTCCACCGTAATACAATCAGGGTGAACGGTATGTAAAGGGGTTTGCCGAGTTGACCTAAGGTTGCTCCTTGGGCTCGGATTTGGTTGATATAACTTGTGTGTTATATGTGTGGATACATATATGTGATTGTGTGCTACTGCATTAATTATTTATGCACGAGCGTCCTACGGGACTAACACTACGTCGACTATAGATCGACTTATATAAACATACATATGCGTTGTGATGACATGACGGTTACTTGATATAATACCATGATATTAATATTAAGTATATGGTAACCTAAGTAAAACACTTAGGGACGAGTCACGACATTGTCGGTCTCTAGAGCATGGATCTCTAACATAAATATCACCTAGATGACTTCTAGGTATGCGTGACCCATTGGGCCGCTGGTTAATAAATATATTCTCCATAAGACTAAGAGCATATCTTGAACAACATGAAGAGTGATGGTATGAGATTGAGGTGAGGAATCCCGGTGGTTTACGAACCACTTGGTTGCGCATTTGTGATCACTGAGGGGTTTCCTAATTGGATTCCGCTCCAGGTTATATCCAACGAGCCCAAATAGGTTCGTGGATCAGGTGGCTACGGCCTTTTTATGGACGTCTTACGAGACATAAGTGAGTCAGGGGCCTCCGGACCTCTGGCGAAATGAGCACCTTTGTGTGTACGGGGGACTACTGTCCATGGTGAGGTTATCGGGTTGTCCTAACATGACGCCCTACTGACATTAATTAAACATGGTTGGATGGAGCCTACAAGGCTAAGGTAAATTAACTATGGGAACTGTACGCTACGGCGAATGTACATTGTACATATGGATGGGGCTTGAAAGCCAAACTAAAATAAATTGACAGTGGATGGTGAACACTACGGCGATTGTACATTGTACAAAATATTGTTGTTATTGCTCGATACGTTCGATATACAAATATTGTTTGAAATATTCTATGAATGTTTGGTTTGGATGGATGATTAATGTTTATGAATATTTGGATGGTTGATTATGTATATTATACATTTATGCTTCAGTTTTGATTATAACTGTAAAAAGGAAAAGCATGAAACCAATCTAATAATAAGATGGTTAAAATGACAAGTGACCATTAGGGTCCAGGCCCGGCATACTCAGCGTCTATCGCTGATACTACACCATTTCAGGTTGTTGATCATTGTCGGAGCTGAAGAGCAGGAACAGGGTAGTTGGAGATGTTGTATGGTAATGAAGATGGTGTATGGTCTTATGGTAAGGTTATGTATTTTTCAGGATTGGGTAGACGCTCACTTGTCAATGTTTATGGTTATGGACTTAGTTTGATGTATAGGAGTTTCTCGTTATCACTGCGGTTAGCAGTTTGTTTATTTTGGAAGTTGGATGTGGTTTGGCTACGTTGCTCGCATGGGCGAGTAATGGCCGGTGACACCCGTGTGAGTTTTGTAATTGTTATTTATTTTTCCGCTGCGAGACGTTTTATTTATTGCTACGTGAGGGATTATATCGTGATTATGGAGAGGGGTGTTACAAAAGTGGTATCAGAGCGGAGTACCGCTCTGATGACGAGAAAGTAGGTTAAGACAGTGGGCTTAGGACTTGGGAAATATTGGGAAACATTTAGGAGGTACGAGACGATTCGTCTCAAAAGATATTGTGTCTAGGAACGCAAAATGCGTGACAGGATAGCCTTTAAGGCAACTTAATATCTACTGGTTGTGTACGATAATTTACCGAGTATTTATGTGACATACTGTACTACAGATGTCTGGTGGTACTAGAGGGCGTGGTGCTGGAAGAGGTAGAGGCGGTGACCCCGGCATTCCAGGAGTTGCTGAGACGGTTGCAGCCGTTCTTGCACAGCTGGGTACTCAGATAGGAGGAGCACCAGCCCACCCGCCACAGCCCAGGGAAACAAACTGGCTGAAGTCAGTTACAGAGACCCGACCACCTACATATTCAGGGGAACCAGACCCCGTAGCTTTGGAACGTTACATCGTGGAACATGAGAAGGCCTATGAAGCGTTACAGGTACCTGACGACAAGAAGGTCGCTATTGCTGCTTTCCATCTGAAGGATGCAGCCAGCACTTGGTGGAGGTTGGTCAAGGACCAGCACCTGGCTACGCCCGACTTTTCGTGGGCTGCCTTTGTTGAGTTACTAAGAGGGAAGTACTACCCGGCGCACCTCAAACAGAAGAAGCGCCATGAGTTTGAAACATTGACCCAGGGAGGTCTGACCGTGGACGAGTATTACGCTCGATTCATTGGTCTACTGGACTTCATCCCCGGTGTGGATTACTCAGAAACCGTAAAGATCGAGAAGTTCCGGGGAGGACTATTATTTCGCATCCAGATGGCGATGGGTGCTACCCTCTATACTACCATCCAGGTATTAACATGAATGCCATAAATTCTTTACTTACTATAGTACCGTATAACCTTGTGAGAACTTACCAATGAGATTCCAGGAGTGTTACGACGCTGCCTCGAGGACGGAGCTAATGCTCCAGACTCGGGAAGAGACTCTAGGGGCAAAGAAAAGGAAGAACCCTGAAGGAGAGTCTGAGGGTGGAGGAGCATCTTCAAGCGATGGCCATGGCGAAAGGGAATAAGGACTTAACCCAAGCTTAAATACTTATCATACTAAATACCTTACGAATGCTGACCCGAAACCTTAAACAGGAAATTCTTTCCAAAGAAAGGGCAGCAGGGTCACCAGGGAAAGAAAGGGAAAGAGCCCGTCCTGCAGTTGACCGGCCCAGCTATTGATGCTAAGCCTCTGAGATCTGCACCTCCTAAGGGTGAGAACACCTACCTCTTAAATTCAAATATAATCTTAACCCATATATCAACAGATTTAACTTAAACTTAAATACTATCATCAGGCACCGGACAGCCCCAGCGCCATTTTTACTGTAAGCGTTGTGGGAAGGACCATCCAGGGGTCGACTGCGAAGGCCGCAAAGTCGAGTGTCGGTACTGCCACAAAGAGGGCCATAGGGAATTTGAATGTTGGATGAACCCAGAGAGCCGTAATTACAGGCCACCAAAGAATACTCAGAAGACCTCAGCTGGAGGATCTGGAGTACCACGAGGCGGTCAGGATGGCTAGACATCTGCTGATGCTGGAGCCCAGAAGGGCAAGGGAGTAGATAGGGCATGAGTACCCATACTCCATGAGACCGCTAGTGGAAGACTTTTACTTACTATGTTGTGTGCTTACCTTGAATGTTAGAAGGAGCTATGTTATAAGTATGTGGGAGTGTGTCATTGACCACTCGCCTTTTGTGTAAGACTTTGGGATTAGTTGTGTACTCAGTACCAAAAGCTTTAAACCTTGACGGATATATATATGAACAGGATGTTAATGCTTACATTACCATGTAGCCTATACTCTACGACACAGAGTCAATGAGGCCGGGAATTACTGAACCAGAATTTCCACCTGCATGGCGCACTTGCTATTGCAAGCGCTATGACAGTAAACCACTAAAATTTCCATCTGCCTTGCGCACTTGCTACAGCAAGTGCAGCGACAGCAACAGCAACAGTAACAGCTACTGCAAATGCAACTGCAACAACTACTACCTTTTAACCTTTTATAAAAAAAAACTGTTGTTCAAACCTTTTCATTGAAACCTGGAGATTAGAAACCTATGCAATTTTGGAAGGACCGATAGTCCAACCACTGCAACTGGACACATTATACAGCCACTATGACTGTAAAAAAAAAAACACACACACACACACACCAGTTTAAACGTTCGAGGAAGTTTCAGACAGGGCTATTAGCCAAATACCATTAGAGTATACTTGCATTTAATGCTAATCACTACCGGTGATACATGTTTAGTCCTTATGGACAAGCATACCCTTTGTAGATGCACCACCGTCAGTGGGGATGGTTGGGAAGTAAAGAGCCAAGTTGCTCAAGCTATTATGCAATCTGCAATACATCCAATTACATGGATGAGGGGACGAATATGAACTATGGATGAGACATGATCAGAAAAAAAAACAGGGAGAAAAAGGAAAATGCGTTGTACTCAATGAGATCAAAAAAAAAAGAGGAGAAACAAGTTTGCTAATATAGCACGGATTTTACTTACACCGAGTTGAATAATACCAGTCTATGATATGAATTACCACGATGCCACAAAGGCAATAACACTTATTACGGGATAACCGATAACACGAACTATTAGACCAAAAAAAAAAACAAAAAAGAGGGATATCCATCAAAGGGAGATTGACAAAAGAATACTTCACAACAACCGTGTGACAGACATTACCAGTTTACTAAACGAGACATGGGACGACCGCACTCCGTTCGGAGCATGTGGGTCTGACAGACTTATTTATAAGTTAGTCGGGTAAGTAGTAATGTATCAGTACGGTACCCCATGCAAGTAGACAGGTAGTGTTAGGAACACGAGAAGTAATCAACTCCATTCTACGGACAGTAAGACGGATTACCTCGAAGATGGACGAGAAGAGCCGCAGTTAAACCAACGGGCTAAAAAAAAAACCTTCAACAGAGAACAGTGGACAGTATACGGGGAAGACAAGGAAACAGTTCAAGGATAGGAACCCAAAAAAAAAGCAACAAGAAAACCTATTATGGACGAAAATATGTAGAATCCTCATAAGGATCGAGTAATTCTTACAATCCAGAGGAAATCTACCAGATGATATGGATATAAACGCGTGACTACACGAGAAGAAAAGATAAAGCTATATGATAGCAGAAATCTTGCTTAAAGAACAATGGATTTGGAATGTACCACTCATAGGACAATTCGCACATCTTATCTGTTGGACTCATGAAATATTAGCTGTTGAGCGTTTACGCCTCTGCACTCTGTATGACTGAGTGTTTTGGTATTGCACTCGTGCAGTTATTAATCTTGTGGAAATGCTGAAAGATAAAGTGGATATCAACGAGAGTGTAAAAAAAAAAGAACTACAAAGTGTGTTACTCCGGAGCAAAATCACCAGGAGACATGGATGACAAACATCATCTTTGTGGACATATAGGCTGGTACGTCTTAGTATTACAAAGACAAGTGCAAAGAGCACTAAGTACTAACAGTAGCCAATGTCACATTACATCTCAAACTGAATATCAGTGAGAGAAGACACACGCATATATGCTAGTGACCAAACCAGTGGATTCACAGCAAAAGAAAAAGGCAAATTGAGCCTTTGTTCATGGGTCTACACCTCATACGGAGCGAGTGGGCCCAAAAGAATGAACTTGGGAGAGAGCACAAAAAGATCAGTGCCTCACCTTTTATATATTGTGGAGCCCTGAAGGGCTAGAATTATACCCGTCTCTCTGATATGAGGATAATCCACGAGTTAGAGAACTCTTTGAGAGCCAAGTATCCAGCGCTCCTTGTTGAGCGGCTGTTGTATACTTGTGGGGTACGGGGGCGTAACCCTTTTTAAGGGGGGTAGAGCCTCTTGGCTGTGCACATGTGTGCACTTATTTTTGGCTGTTTGATATGCATTGCATGCAAAAAAAAAAGAGAATTGGTGGTGTGCGGGGCATACGAGGTTGTTTGATTAGTATGTGAATTATTTAGTATGCATAGCATACAGTGAATTGGTTTTCTTGGTTATGGTTGGTACGCGGGGCGTGCGTTGTTTGGTTGTTTGGGTGTGATGTACACTTGAAAGTATGTATCCTATGAGATACTTGTTTGAATGATTGTATGTACACCATGTGTGTAGTACTTTTCTTATGCTATCTGTGATATGCATTCATATTGCTTTATAGAATGATTACATATGGTATTGCCTAGATACGAAATGAATCATTAGATATGGAATGTGGAACAATGGAATGTTATGGACACCTCAGGAAGGTTGGCAGGACTTGTAGAACTGATAGGAAATGATGGTGCTGATGGATCACCTATATCCATATATGATTGAACTAACGCCACAACGTGATGGCTATGTGCTGTATAAGCGCAATATGATGTGTGTAAATGATATATCACATAGATATACATTATGGGAACAATGGGTAGTTATACATTTATATATACTTACCTATTTGATTAAGAGACTTCGGGACGAAGTCTTTTTAAGGGGGGTAGACTGAAATACCCCAAATTATTAAAGCATGGATTAAATATTTAATCATATTAATTAAGGCCTAAACATGCCTTAAAAGTCACTGAGAACAACAGTGGTCAACATAAAACAAGATGTTGCACCCTTTGACTGTTAAGGGTAAATAAATACCCAAATAAACTTATTAGGACCTAAAAATTTGTCCTAAGCATATTAACATACTACTAAACATATTATAACCGTTGGACAACACTCCAACACAAAGAAAAAGCATTTACATGCTTCAAGGTCAAAAAGGGCAAAAAGGTGCTCTAGGAAAACCTTAAAAATCAAAGGACCTCTAAATGATATAAAATTGAATTACATGATCAAATATCATGTAGGGAACACAACAAAACCGTTGTCAAAGAAAACCAAGCCCAGAAACACCTTGCGACACAAAATGTGCACTAAAACTCCTTAAAGCACGTTTTTGTGTAATCGCCTTCTAAATTGGTCTTAAATGGGCTAAAAGGTTATAAATACCTTTAAATATAATAAAATACCATATTATATGATATTAGGAATTTAATTACAGAAATTTACAGATTTTTACAAATTTAATATTAAAATATTAATAAAACCCTAAAGTGGGGCCCACATGAGTCAATATTGACCAAGCATGGTCAATGGTCAATTAATTGACCCATTTGGACCAAGGAGGCCGGCTGCAATAAGTGAGGAGACAGCATACAATGATTTTGGAGACAAATCATTACCTAATGTTCAATTTGCAATAGTAACTTTACTTTTTTCAAATTAATCAAGCTTTCCCACCTTCTCCTTCCTCCTTGTCCGATCCACCTCTCCAACCGAGCTCTCCTCCTTCCTAGCAGCTCTCAAGCTTTGTTCTTGAGCATGGAAGGCAGATCTAACTCCTAAGCTCTTAATGTAAGTGTTTTAATGTCATTTTTAGCTCTTTTCTTCATCTCTTCACTACCAACACCTAGATTTCGTGGCTCATCAATTCCTATGGCTTATTCTCAGTGTTCTAAGGTTAGAACAAGAGCTAAACTCGGTTGAGACCAGTAGAGGGACCAAGGTTGTCCAAATCTACATTTTAAGGTAAAAATGTGCTTTAAGCTCATAACTTTTGATTCCCTTCAAGTTCGGCTGTGAAACTTTGGTCATAGCCTCATTTCTTCTCCTTTTCATGTGGAATCTGTTGGTTAGCCATTTGGAGCAAGGATGGCCGAGATCCAAAGGAAATACCCTCTTTTAAGGCATTTTTCCAAGGTAAAACCTAACAACAAGGTAGCATTTCGAGAAACTATTTCCTATGTCAATATGGTGGATCTAACACCTTGTGGTGTGTTTGGTTCAGGTCGAAACCACTTAGAACTTCCCTTGCATTTTTAAGGTGATTTTTGCCTTAAATCTTACATTAAATTACTTCTTATGGTTAGATCTTGCTTGGAGACTAACTAGGCCTTGTTCTCTGTTTGAAAACATGTAAAACAAGCTGTGGTGAATTTCTCCTTAAGGTGGCGAACCCAAACAAGGCTTTACCTAAGCTAAATCAAGGTATAAATCACTTAAAACCTTAACTTGATATATTAACACAAGTTTAAGTGTGTGTATATCAATTGCCGTGAGTGAAGGAGAAAAACAAGGTCTTGTTTGACCTTAAAATGTTTAAGGAATGGTTTAATAAATTTTATAACTAATTAAACAAGCATAATTGTCAAATTTAAGACATTATGTGGAAGTTTGGTAATTAAATGGACAGTGTGTGGTGAGGCCGAAATTTATAAGTGTTTTTGGGACATTTATGTGTAATTTATTTTGCAAGAGGGGAACTTCTCCACCATTGAAGGGTCAATTTGGAGCTCAAGAACAAGGAGAAAAACAAGGTAAGAGAGAGAGACAAAATCGGCTACCACTACAAGATGGAGAAAAATGAGGTTTTTCTTGGAGATTTTTACCTTAGGAGAGAGAGGAGACTCCAAGCTTCAAGAATATGCCATTTTCTCTTCAAATGGGAAAAACCCATGGAGATGAACTTCATTATTTTCGGATTTTGAAAAGAGAGGAAGATAGAGAGTGATGCGGAGATGAAGAATATGTAATTATTTCTCATTTGGAGTGGTGTAGCACCTTGGGCAAGCTTGAGAAGGAGGAGAAGCCATGGAAGGGCTTCACAAATCGTTGGAACCAGAGGGGGAGAAGGAGAACGGCTGGTGGAGGAGAAAGAGAGGAAAGAGAAAAGAAAGAAGGGAAAAGAAAATAAAGGAGGAGAGAGAGGGTGAGTGGGTATAAGTTATTTTTCACTTTTTGCTTTTTGACTTATTTAATTAGTTAACTAGTCAAGTGTGAGGGGCTGTCTACATTAATAAAGACCGGTCCACTAACATATACACACTGGAACGTTTTTCGTCTTTACAGAAAACGCCCATTAATTTACCCGGTTTTAGCACTATTCACTAACCGGGTCCGTTTTCCGGAATTTTCTCGTTTATTTGATTTTAATGGTTATTATACTCCCATTAATGTTTATTTATAGTTATATGATAAACTATAATTTTTACGGGGTCATTTGATTCTTTAAAGTCACGTTTTCGGGTTTTCTCGAAAAATGCGCTTTAGACTCCGTTAGCGCTTTAACGCATTATTTGAATCCGTTTTCTTCCGAAATTTTTCCCACATGTTCTTAGTATGTAATTAGGGTATAAAAATATATTTATAACCCTATTGGAGGTTATATATCTCCTAAAATAATTAAATACGCGTTTTCACGTTTTGTGACTTTTACGTGTTTTCTTTTTATTTTTGGTTTTCATTTCTTCACCAATGATCTTAAGGACTTAATTAGCCTTAGAAAATTATAATTACATAATTAATTAACACATTAAGGTTTGGGGTATTTCAATCTACCCCCCTTAAAAGAACTTTGTCCTCGAAGTTCACACTTCCCACACATCATTGGTTAGAATACGGGGATTACTTGTAACATAAAACTTCCATAACAAACATATTTTACATCACAACCCCGGACTTAACGGTCCGGGTACATATACACATCCATACCTAACATAACATACTTACTTAGTAACCTTGGACTTAATGGTCCGGGTACCTTATCAACATTTGCACATACATAACAACCCTTAGACTCTTAGGTCTGGGTAACATAACAACATTTAGACTCTTAGGTCTTGATAGCACAACACTTTCGGAACTTAACCACATTAGGACTCAAGGTCCAAAATAATAATTATTACACATACCACACAACATATCTTAGCATGTATATCAACCAGAAATTCCTTTTCCATCTCTTCACGAGTTTGAGACCCATGTAGAGTACATATACACTGTGATCCCGCAGAACCGGTCGCGATGGACACTCTGGTCCCCGTTCCTTTGGGAGATCAAAACAATTGCATACATCTTTAAAATATACTTCTCATGTCACCGGTCCTAAGACAAAGGCTCATACGTCCTCAGCTCGTGAGCAAGTAGTAGGAAAATACCCTCTACGAGGTTAAGTATAACGAAATCCTTTATTGGAAGGATCTTAATCGAAAATCCTTTACAAGGTCACATAAAAGTAGTCCTTCCTTTGAAAATACCGTTTAAGAATCTTAAAAATATTATTTGATGTCTTGAAAATACCAATTGAGAATTTGAAACCCAATTTTAAAATTCTTTTGAAAATTCAATACAACTCCAAGTCCAATTATTGTTAACTGCATCTTATTCTTGATGTGATTATTTGTGACCACTTATAGGGAGTTTCAAGAATCATCCAACCCTAATGTGATCAGCATCAGAGTTGAACTATCTTTCCACCCCAATTTGTGTTCGGCTTCCCTTGATCTCATGATAATCAAGTTTCACCTCCCACTTCATTTTCAAACAACAACTAATTCAAGCATGTACCATTTTCTATCTTCTAATTCATCTAGTCGTAATCATTACATCTCCAAGGGTGGAACTATATCCATCAATCAACTTCCCGATTTATTTTAAATCAAGTTACCTAGGGAATTTAATTCTCACTAGGTTCTACGTTGGTGTCATACCTCTTCATAAATCACAATACTGTATATATACATATATCCATATATATATATTTTTATCAAAATATAATACACAATGTTACATTTGGTATCTTATGAACATGCACTGTCGGGGTTTTAGTTCCCCGGGAGTTTTTTTTTCTACTCCCTTATACTTATACTTTCACACACATTTGTTGACACAATAAACACACTTATCGCAAGGGTATTCGCATCTTCCGTGCGTAATTACCACTATTAACCATGACTGAATGTGTATGTTTATGTAACACACACACCAATCATCAAAACAATCATTTTGTGCTATGCACATCATAGTTCACGTACACTTGTACGGTAAAACACACTAACGGTTTTGAACTCTACCCCCCTTAAAAGGGATTACGCCCACGTAATCAATCACTTAATCACTGGTTTAAACGTTCTACCGTCGTGAAGTGTTTTATCTCCACGCGGTTTATTACACAATGTGTTTTGATTAGAGGATCTTAACCATATTGGCGGTTTAGTCCCTAACCAAGAATTCTCCTTAGAGTTTATTTTAACTCTTAACTGGTTTCGATCCTGGCCTGTGAGGCTTTTAGGCATCATTAGTTTGCCATTCACTCATGTTCACTATTCACATTCATCGTTTGACTCACTGGTTCAACAGTTTCTGCTGCGCAACTCTTGATAATTTAGAGCTTAGTTTGCTCCATACATTATCCTTACTGTATTATACATCCCCGATTATCACCTTTATCTTGGTAATAACGGTTTCTCAACCGACGCGTGGTATTTCTTACCGTGAGCGAATTCGGTGAGTTACAAACTTTCTATTCATTTCCACGATAATCTATTGTATTCTACAATAATTTACTTGGTTTCTTCCGACTTACTGTCGGTTAAGTTTGAGCTACTATTTTGTGTAGTACTCTGTCGGTTATTTCCAACACTTGAGGTATGTTCCATACCGATATTCAACAATCGTGCTACTGTAGTCACTTATGTCAACCAAGTACCCTTTGATTGGTACTACCGTGCTTATCTTATGCATCGGTTTTATCACCTTGTAAGTCTTGTCCTTCTATCACATTTAACATTTCCCAAACTTCCTAGCTATCTCACTTGATCAATACCGCACAAGCGCAATACCAAAACACTCAGTCCTACAGAGTGCAGAGGCGTAAACTCTTGACAATAAATCTCTTATGCGATTGCAATAGGAATTCACACTGAGTTCCTTATCACATAGTACCGACTGTTGGCTTATTGCCCGGTCTGCGTATCACCACTTACTTGTATGTCCATTGAGTTTCACTCATAACTGGTCTTATTGCCACATTATCATTTAACAATACTAATGCAACGGTCACTTACTGCGCACCGTGCCCTTACTCATTGTATAACATTAACTTACACTGCATCCGCTGTTATTTTAGCTTTCGCCACTACACAGCGTTTCGTCATTTATTTGGCTGATTACTGAATGCTTTACTCTTCGAGTCTTTGTGCTCACTGAGCGTTGTTCATCACACATTTAGCATCACACACCTATGGTGATTGTTATCAGACTTATTACTCTTCCGGTCTCCACAACTGGTGCAACACATCCTTTCGTATTATTCCTACTCACATCATTCTTGGGTAATAGCAACATAGTCAACTCTTAACATATTCCCTGAACTTAGTGGACATAACTACCGCTGTTGCGGTTTCACATATCACGAGGTATCCCCACTCTTTAAGCAGTGGTTCGTTATCCGCTTTACTTACTTATATTACATAAACTTCTGTGATCAATAACATTTTCTTAACACATTCTACTTGTGGCTCATAAGCCTTATTGCCTCGAGCTTTGCTCTTTGTAGGCTATCCACACACATTTACTTCTCTGTACAACATTACATGGTTTATAGGTTGCATTGAGCTCCATGACAAGGTCGTTGTTCCTTTCATGGTATGCTCCTTCAAGGATGTCAGACTTCCTCCTGACGACTTATGTTTAAACTGGGTGTTAGTTTCCACCCTTGCGTTTCTGTCACGTTATCTTGTTCAACCATTGTTGATCCAACCACCCTTCTAAGGATAGTTCCTGGGTGTTACTAGGTTGTGCCATTATATCCGGCTCGCACTTATGAGTACGTTTCATTAGCTACATCGCCCTGCGTTCTTGGCTGGGTTAAATATCATTTCCAGTGAGATTGATATTCCCTTAGTTCAAGTTATCACTTCGGGAGTCTCATCCCGATCATTGCACATTAACGTATCATAGTAGGCAACTGCCTCGTCATATTTAGGCTGGGTACTTACTCCAGCTATTGCGTTCATCCTTCAGGATTGTGCAACGTCTTTACTTACTAACCAGTGCACTTCGCACTTGTTCACCTTTAAACATTTCCTTAAAATGAATTTACTAATTCCCTTAGTCTTCCTTAACTTGACTGGGTTCCTTTACTTCAACCATTTGATGTAATCCATTGCTCTTGCTTGACTTTTACTTCGAACCGTAGTATGGAGTCGACTACTCCCGTGTTCTAGACTTCACTCGTATACATACGTGGGGTATCCTGCTGATACATTGCTACTTACCCGACTACCCCATAAGAAGGTTTGTCAGGCCCACAAGCTCCTATCGGAGTGCGGTCGTCCCACATTACTGTTGGTACACTCGTAGTGTCCGTCACACGCCTAGGTGAAGTATTCTGTTGTCAACTCCTCTTATATTATCCTGTGATAATATGCATTCCATGCTTCCCGAACTTAATCAAGGGAAGTGTATCCACTGTTGTATTATTATGAACTCACTCCATTCCCTCGGGTTGTCACCCTTGGGTTTACTGGTTTCCATTCGGTTATTTAAAAGTAACTGGGTAAAAATTACCCTCCATGTGGCACTGAGGCCCGTGTAGGTCTTCTGGTTTAGTTTAAAGAAAAGAAGAATTGAAATAAGATGGGTTTGAAAGAAAATTTGGTTTTGAAAAGAGTTCGAAAATAAATTTAGGTTGGAAGAAAAATTCTCGTGGTTTTACGACGTTTCCTTGCCTTAGCCAAGTCTAGCTTCTTGCTGACTGGTATATTTCCAAGTACAGAGGTCAGGCTATTAAGTCCTTCCACGGTTATGATGATCCCACTTAACTTCATGGTACTTTACTAAATACCGGTAGTTGTTTTAAAATTTCCCGTACAACCTTATTGTAGCAGCACATGCCATGGCAAGTGCGCCATGCAATCTGGTTATCGGTTCAATACACATTGATTGCGGTACTGCTTTCGCCCGCTCTAACATCAGTGGCCTTGCTGGCCCTTACTCGACCTTACAGTCTTAACATCAATTCCTTGGGTACTTCTCAGTGTCTTCACATGACAACCATTAACTAGGGTGTTTCCCATTCTGGGAGACCCCTTTTTACTTAGTATTGTATCCTCCTCGTACTACGTTGTAGTTCCTTAATCGGTTGGTATACCGTTGGTGTGTTAGTTAACATTGTAGTCCCGTAGACACTCGTCTCGGGTTCTACTACTTCACTTCAACACTGTTGCACGGTTATTGCTTGCAAGCTGGTTGTCCTCGACTGCTTCGCATGTCGACCCAGGGTGCTGGAAATTCCATTCCTTCATGCATAAGATTCCTCACTTTTCGCTAACAAGAGCGGTTAATATTGTTAAAATGGAGACCGTCTTCGGGATTCACGCCTTTCGGGATCTACCGTGTGACTGGTTCTCCGTACTTTAAGGACACTTAACAACAGCCAGATCGGGTATCCCCTAGTAAGAGAGGACTTTCATCTCTCTGGCGTTCTTTCTGAGTTAGAGAATAGGGTTTGTGGAGGGCGGGATGGATATCGTAGGTATCCAGTACACACTGGTATTCCCTAACTAGCGTACTTCTCACGCTATCACTCAACCCTTAACCCAAAGTACTAAACTCTTAACTCGGTACTTCCTAAGCTCGGTATTTCAGTCATCAGAGCGATACTTCGCTCTGATACCACTTTTTGTAACACCCCAACTACAAACAACACATTTAACAACACTTGCAGCGGAAATCATAACTCACAACATAACTTAACTCCTTGGTGTTACACGCCGTTAGCCACCCACGTGACTAACAAGGCTAACATACATACATCGTACCGGTCTGATGGACTAAACTCCCGAGCAACTACACATTAATCCCGCTCCATGTTCAATATTCATTATACACTTACATTGCAACTGTACCGAGTAATTACCAACTAACGCCGATACAATTTTGGTCTTACTACACCTACAACACATCCACAATTTTCATGACTACCCACATACAATCAACTACCCCATCCTACTCTCGAACGGCTTCCAGTTCCTTGTACCTGAAAAGTATGGGAGCCCCCAAAGGGGGTCAGCACCTTTGCTGGTATGGTAATCCCGCAGCCCGCATGCTACCGGGCCACGCACAACTATTTGTCGTCTTAGCATGCGGTTGATTTATTTCAAACATGCACAAACTCACACACATATCATGGTTATAAGTGATGGAGAAATATGTGACTACTTCTTCCACATATGCAGTGTACCTAATCGTTTTGCGGGATAGTGGATTCGTGGGGTTGTCGTACTCTTGGGGACCTCGCTGTGGATAACTGACAATGAATTAAATTTACTGAGACTTCTAGTAAATAGATTTTATCAATTTTTTAGGAGAAGAAATAATTACAAACTTAACTTAAACAAAATAATAATAAAAACAATTAATATAGAACAAGATAATTAAAATAGGAATTATAAATCTTTTTGTTTTTGAGAAAGCATCCCGGGTTGTTCTGCTCACCTATTTTGTCAATTATATTAATATAAACTTTACCACTTGAGTAATAAACTCAGAAACTATAAATAATTCGTTGACGACTAAATCTAACGAACCCTAACCATTGTTAGAACTAGTAGTAGACTAATGCTCTAATCCGGACACAACCAATCGCATAAAGAACAGCTTCCATTTGAGACTAATTAACCTATAGGCCGGATCAGGCTTCTAGCTGTTAATCAGGTTTAATTCCTATGTCTTGTTTACTATCTCAGCTCTCGCGTGTTGATTAGAAAACTACAAGTATTGCTTTAATAATTGATCAGAGAATTAAAGCAGATGAATAACTGGAATTAAACTATTACTTTAGATAAAATCATAGTGGAAAGCTCAACATAACATAATTATATAAAATAGGCTCGCATCCCAAACCTGGGAAGGCTTAAGTTTATTTAATTAAACATAACTATATATAAACAACGTTTAAACAAAATAAGAGAGAGGGTAGAGAAAACTCCAGCTAGCAAGTTGACTCTGAATCCTAGCTCCGCCTCTGTATCCACGTCGTCCGTAATAATAATAATAATAAATGGCAGAAATGTGGTGTGTTGGAAAAACAAATAAAAATGGAGAAAACGGAGAGAATAGAAATTGATGTGGTCGTATGGAGAGCGAGTGTGGTGGTCGAGTGAGTGAGGTGGTGAACGAGTGATGGGCTTTGGATTAAAAGAAGGGATGCCTAATACTGAAGAAAACGTAGCTTATTTATAGGAACGGTGGAGAAGTGTGAATGGAATAAGATGGCGGTGGAGTCGGTAAGCAGATCCGTGAAGATCGCAGACAGAGAATTGATTGCAGACAGACAGAGCCGGCGTCACGCTCGCGCAAATTAAGGTGGGTGATCGTCTGCAATTAATGAAGGTAGTTCGACTGCGGCGCCGCGAAGTAGGAAGAAGAAAACTCTGTTCGGAATTCTGTTTTGTCCGCGAGGCGGTCGTCTGTGTGCTGTCCGCCCGATAAGAGGCGGTCGTCCCTGCTCCTGTCCGCGACCAAACCAGGCGGACGCTTCTCCCTTGTCCGCTTCCTGTGTCCGCGAGTTACCAGGCGGACATCTATCTCTTGTCCGCTACCATTTCAGGCGGACGCGCCTATCTGCAAATTGTCTGCGCCTCACTTTTGTCTGTCTGCGCCTCACTTTTGTCTGCCCATCACATCCATAGTTTATTAATACCGTGAGTGTATAAGGATGAAAGTGTGAGTGCTATTTCCCTCCATCGTCCATAGTGATGTGTAATACATCATTAATTAATTGCTCCAAGTACGTGGAAAGTGGTCAAAAGTTACGTGAATCAAATGATGTAGTAATGATTATCATGAATCATCAATCTTCTCGTGAGTGTGGTGTTATGCAGCCGTGAATCTCGTATATGATATGATATATATATATATATATATAATATATATATATATATATATATATATGTTGCAATTTTCCTGCACTTGACACATAAAATACATCAGCTCTCATCTAAATATAAATCTTAGTAAAATTATATGATAAGTGAGAAATATGTCATGAATTGTTATCAAAATAGGAAGAATTAAAATCCTAAAAATAGATACATTTCGCATTATCAATAAGCAAACATTCATTAATAGAATACGACACAAGGTTAGCACACCCAACATAACAACACACTTCACTTTATAACATACACAAACTTAATTTCACTCTTTCTTAGGGTACATGAACTTCACTTAGGGAGTGCCGGGGTGATATAAGCCCGAGCACAACATACATACATTTTCTTTACTTGAGTGGCGGCCTCATATGGACCGTACACAACACACAATTTCCCCCTAATCCAATGTGATGGCAGGTAAGTCTTGGTTAAGCTTGGGGTGGTGTAATTCAAGGAGGAAGAACAACCGTAACATAACAAAGAGGGAGTCGAAGCGAACTTAAGACTCGACACCCTACCAACTTATACATAATTTCCCTCCTAGCCGATGTGGAGGTCGGGTAGGTAAGCTTGGCTAAGCTAGTGGGAGGTCGAAATCAATGAAGGAAAACAACCCTAACATAACAGGATGGAGTTAATTCTCATATATGTATTAAACTCCGAACAACACGCGCGACCGGAATGACCGGATTCTCTCCATACATAACGTATACTTATTAGTAGAGTTCCCTTATGGAACTTACCACATACATACATCACATAGTGGTTACTACTCGGTTAGACAACATGGGGAGTAATATCCCTTTTTAACAAACATGAATAACTGATCCCAATAACAACAACAACATATCCAACAAGTCACATACATACTCATAATAACAACATACACTACGCACGGATAGCCGTAGTTAGAACGTTCCCATGGGTTGGGACGTTTATTCCGAATACCGATCTCTTATGTGAACCTAAAGTCGGTTAACTATTATTTTAACACATAACTAAGGTTAAGCGGTATCGGAATTAATTACGCCACAAAATGAATTACTGTAAAATCATTTCATGCTTTATCTTGCAAGGTGGCAAACACCCAGAAAAAACACTGCTACAAGCCGGTGTAATCCGGTAGACACAGGTTGCAAGAAAAACCATACCTGTCACCGGGGGAATTACTTTACCGGTGTTCTCACGTTCCTCGTTCACACTTGTTCTTCATGGATACTCTTGAACCACTATTTACATGTCAAATGGTTCAATTAAATTAAGGCGTTACGGTAGGTACATATTTGCTACTCCCGAACTTACCCGTTATCCCGTTATTTCGGTTTAAATTTGTGGACTTTCACAATTTCCATATTTCCAACCTTGTTTATATTCGTAGACCTTTATAAT
>CM041782.1:116985917-117071345 GCA_023374045.1 Limonium bicolor | reverse complement strand
TTAGGGGCTTCTATAAGGTATATAACTAGTGTGAGAAGCGTGTATTTCCATTTAATTGAGTTGAAAAGTTACGCCTTGTTCAATGCAGATTGTCCAAGCGCATATTCATTTTACACTATTTTGACATTTTCTGTTAGAAGGATTTGAAATATGCTTGGGTTGATAGCCTATTTTAACTAGTACTCAAACTTGTTACAGTGCCATGACCCAAACTCTGCAGGGTATGCTGCTTGGAAGGTTTTTAGTTGGAACAGGGATGGGTTTGGGTCCTCCGGTTGCTTCCCTCTATGTCACTGAGGTCTGATTCTTTGTGTTTTGCTCTTAATAGAGTTAATATTCTGACGTTTACGGAGTGTCTTTAAGTTGAGATTTGTGAAATCAGATATCTCCTGCATATGTAAGAGGTACATATGGAAGCTTTATTCAAATTGCAACGTGTCTTGGCATAATGGGGGCTCTTCTTGTTGGGATTCCTGTCAATCAAAATGAGGGTTGGTAAGCATATTATCTTGGCATTAACTACTTAAATTTCATTTAGCCGAGTGTTGGTTTCTTCTATTTGATGTCTAAGAATTACCAAAACCTTGGAAACTTTTCAATTTAGTATGATGATGTTAAGTGTCTGCACAGGTGGCGAGTTTGCTTCTGGATTTCTACAGTCCCAGCTGCCATACTTGTTCTTCTTGCCATGATGTTCTGTGCTGAAAGTCCTTACTGGCTTTACAAGGTTTTTTTTTCACCAGTTTCATATGTTAAGCTCATCGATTCTTTCGTTTTTCTTCCTTTTGCCTGTTAAATAGCTGAGTGTTATAAGAAGTAACCCCAGTTTACCATTACAATTAGTCCTGTATTATTGGTAAAGTTGCTTTCATTTCTTGCAGAGTAAGCATATCAGAAGTGTCTTAGTCAGAGGTTTATTTAGCTTCTTTTGTTAATGCCTTGTTTGAATAATAAATCTGATGTAGCAAGGAAGATATGGTGAAGCCGAAGTTGAGCTTGAGCGTCTTCTTGGAGGGTCACACGTTTATCCTGCAATGATGGAGTTATCCAATCTGAGCAAGGGGAGCAAACAGAAACAGTGAAGCTCTCAGAATTGCTATATGGCCGCCATTCTAGAGGTTGCTTTTGGTTCCCATGCATTTTTGCAATAGACTATAATAACTATGATGGTATTTTTGCTACCTTTGTTCCTTGAGATTATGCTATTCAGTATTTACTTTTTTATTTCTTGCAGTTGTTTTTATCGGCTCAGCCCTGTTTGCTTTACAACAGCTATCTGGTATAAATGCTGTTTTTTACTTCTCTGCAACTGTGTTCAAAAGTGCTGGAGTACCATCATCTCTTGCCAATGTCTTCGTCGGGATAGCAAACTTGGCAGGTAAAATTGTGCTTCGTTTGCAACCTTCTCTGGTTCATGTTTATCTTACGGTTGCGCAATCTCTGTCACAGGTTCTATCATTGCCATGATGCTGATGGACAAGTTAGGAAGAAAACTGTTACTTTTTTTGGAGCTTTATCGGAATGGTATGTTTTGTGGTCTTAGTAGATGGTAGAATGTTTTTCATGTTCTAATTTGAAACTCTATTGAAGGTAACTTACTGTATCTGAAATGACAGCATTGTCCATGGGTCTTCAAGTAACTGCTGCTGCTGTTTACTATTTTCCAGAGGCAGGGGTTTTGTATCTTTCTGTTGGTGGCACACTGCTGTGAGTAATCTGTTACCTTCTCAGTTTTGATGAAGCTAACTTATTTTGAGCTTTGCATACTTTTCATAGTTATCATTCTCTTACTGGTATGTTGCTTGATGATTATTATGTTTGTGGTAAGCTAGTTCGATACTCAAAACATCATAAACAGAGGCTGACATGCGAAAAGCTTACATTCCTAATACCAGTTTAGAATGTCCATTCACTACTCACTAGCTTCTATATACTCACGCGTGCCGCAACACTAGAACATCCTACCACCTACGTCACTTCTGCAACCTAGCTTTCCTAAAAAACACTACCACCCACTTAGTTTCCCGTACGCTGATATACTTTCCAGTTCTGCTCCCTGTAAAGGTTCAGAAAGGTTACACGATGTTAAACACATTTAAAGAAATGAATGTGTATCATATAAAACAAGTTCAAAGAAATGAAATTATACACATGGTCATCGACACCTAATGCAGGAAGGGTTTCAATTGCAATTTGACACTTTGCACTTAAGATCCATAATTAGTTTGTTAGTTATGTGACTTTAGCTTGATTCTTGTCCAGGTTTGTTCTAACATTTGCAATAGGTGCTGGCCCCAGTTCCTAGTCTGCTTCTTCCTGAGATATTCCCAAGTCGCATAAGAGCAAAAGCCATGGCGTTTTGTATGTCAGCACTGGGTAAGATCTTGCATCCATGTCAAGATTTGTTATGACTTAGTCGACACAAAGATACGTTGATATAATTTCACAGCTCCTAGTTGTTGTTATTAGTAAAGGAGGCGCTAGGCCTTTATTCACTCTCAGAGCTCCTAGTTTGAGTTGTTCCACTGATAAAAGTAGGTAAAGAAACTATTGGTTTGGTTGACTTATGTGTTAATGTACCATGTGTGTGTGATTGGTGAGTTTAGATACAGTTTAATGCAATAGCTGTAGATGTCAGACTATTGATGTCCGCACAGTGTTATGGTGACGGTTTTACGAATATTGGAATGAATCTTGCAGGTGGTCAACTTTTTTTGTGGGATTGCTTTTCTTGCGACTGCTCAAACAATTAGGAGCACAGGTCCTGTACACTTTGTTTAGTAGTACTTCTGTCTGGTCGCTGCTGCGCTCCTTTGTCAAAAAGAATGTGGTAGAAACCAAAGGAAAATCTCTTCAAGAGATCGAGATAGCGCTTCTTCAAGAATAGAATGGACAGGTTTTCCTATTTGGTGTATCAAGCTGATGGACGTTATATATGATAACAGGAACTGACTGCTTCTTATAGTAGCGGCTCTACTAGGAATATCCAAAGGTTAGCCCATTTCTACTTACAGGTAGAGATAGCTGTGTGCTAGCCAAGGTTTGAGCTTGCTGGGAGAGTTATGTAGATATTAGTGAATCATAGGGATGTTTCACGAATAACATCCTTGCCTTTGTTACTGATCAGAGATAAAAGGTTATATGTATAATAAAGGGGTGAACATCTTGCTATCTCGTCCTTCTTGTTTCAGTTTTTCTTTGAGGTAAACCAATTCTTCCATTTTTTACTACCCTCATCCTGACGTTCAATATCAACTCATTATCCCAACAAAAACATGTTCCATGACAACTTAACCACACTAAGCTTTAAGATTAACCAACAACTAAAAATTACAAAAAGGAATCAACTTTCTACACCCCATCTGCTTTCCATCTGTTCCATATTCTTGCTTAATTCCATCTCCTCATCTGCTGTGCTGACCAATGGACCTTTCTTTCTTCAATGTCCTTTCACTTTTACCACTTATTTCTCAATCTTTACAGCTTGACACCTTTCCCTCTCTTCAATGAGTCACGCCTGAAAGGGCTAACTGCAACAATGACACAGGGGAAGAAAGAAGGAGAAAGGAAAGAAAGAAACTACTACCGCAAAGATTAGATTTAGACCCACTCCGCATTGATTGAAGAGATAAACAAGTGGAGAGGATATGCAACTTCAGCACCCGTTGGCCACAACGTACAATTCATAAATAGATAGCCAGCACAGCACCTACTGGTCACAGCATTGATCAAAAAACACAATTCAAATCCAAATCCGTCAATTACTTTAGAGCTGATCATAATGTGTCCGGTCCGGCACCCGGCCCGATCCGGCCCGTAACCACCCGATAGCCCGAGCCCGATGGCTTCCGGGTGGGCCTGGACATAAAACAGACCCGAATAAAAAACCCGGGCCGGGCCCGCGGCACATTTGTAAGCCCGTGGGCAAGCCCGGCGGCCGATTAATCTATTATTTATTATTATTTTTATCAAAATATAATATATACATATATAATATAATTTATTTTTTATAAAATATATACTAACATTATATAAATTATAAATAAAATGTACATATAGTATATAAATCTACCCTAAATTATATTATTAATTTTTTTTATTAATTTATCAATATAAAAAAACCGGGCTGGGCGGGCCGGGCTTCGGCAAACCTGAAAAAAACCGGGCCTAGCCGGCCCGGCCCGAACATATAAAAACCGGGCTTGGTTTTCTGAAATAGGCCCGACGAGCCTAAAATTTTCTTATGGCCCGGCCCGAACCCGGCCCGTCCGCCCGATGATCACCTCTAAATTACTTATACCATCACACCCTGGGAGTAACATTACTTCTCCTTCACAGGCGCATAATGTTCTCCTGTCACAATTATCGCTTGAGTACATTACATCTTCGCAGGCGTTTAACATTCAACCTTTATTCTCATTCATTACTGCTTGAAAGTTGCAGACTTGAAAGCTTTGTCTCCCTTCTTCCCCCACACAGGTCTGGCCACTCTTTTCTAGAACGGTTGAAAGCTTTGAAACATTTGTTCTTCAACTGTTTAACTCCTTCGCCAAGCTAAGCTCCAGTGCCACTATCCGCCATCCCATGTCAACATCTCAACCACGTTTTTGCACCATTATGAGCGTTGAGTCTATACAGATGAGACAATTTAGTCTGGTTCCTTCTAGCCATATCATTCCAAAACAGAGCTTTGTCACCCTTCCCAATCTTGTATCCTATACTTTGTTTTTCCTTTTATATAGCTTGTTAGAATATGTTTGAATTCTTTTTCCTTCATGGTAGAAATGGATTGTAAGGGTGAGGGCTTGATTGAGGCCACCTTCCTGAACGGTACTATTTGCGCTGTTTATGACTACTGTTTCCTGTAAAATTTTGATTGGAGACGCTACCAATTGGCCGAGGTTGGTGTTTTTTGGCAATGTTTTTATATAGTTATGTTTTGTTCGCCATAAAATTGCTCTTGAAACTTCTGCCTATAAGGACTTTAGTTGTCGAAAACCTACAAACTCTATATAGGTCTCATTCAAAGTAGGTAAGAGAAAATATAAAAAGTTGATATGATAATTGATGTATGTATGTGATGTAAAGAGAGAAAAATGAGCTGATCAGATAAGCTCGTTTTGATAATACCACAAAAGAATGGGGCCATAAACTTGCTCGGTTATTTTGGTAAATAAATTACTACTAGTCTCTTCACAGCTAAAAACTACACTATACTAGGTAGACCTGTGATAAGTTAACGTAACTTAAAATTCTTCCATGTAACAGAACCATTAACTCAATATCATATAAATAAATATATTAGAAATTTCACAAGATACTCTCGAGGTTTAAACAATTTGATAAAATACCCTTGAGGTTTACATCTTACTACAAAATACTTCTGAAGTTTCATATATTCATTAGGATGTGAATCTAGACCTGAACCCCAAAATCTGACCCGAAACCGATCCGTAAAAGCCGGGTTCGGGATTGGTCATTGAAACCGCTTCGGGTATGGGTTGAAACCCGCCAACCCATAACCCGGAAAAATTAATTAAAAATAGAAATATGTTATATTTAATGACTTAAATTAGTGTTTAGTGATTAATTTTATGACTAAAAAACATTTACTCAACAACTTTTGATTAAGTATAGTACATAATAATTAATTAATAATAAAGTATTATATTTATTTATTTATTAAATAATCCAAATTTGAAAAATAAAATAATTTTTTAAAAAAAACGGGTTGGGTTCAGGTCAACCCACTCGGGGTTGGAGTTGAAGGAATATAACCCGCTCTACGTTCGGTTGAGCTAAACTATTTTTTGGGTCACGAGACCCAATTTTGACAACCCCTAAATCATTATGAAATACTCCTTCATTCAAATTCTAATACATCATATTTTTCATATTCCCATTTTACCTCATATAGCACCACAATAACCTTAGAGGATATGATCAAAGTTTTTTAAAAATGTATAAAACTTATAAATACATACAAAATAACTAAAGATCATAAAAAATTGAAGCACAATTTTAACAATTGATTAAAAATTATAAAAACAAAAAGACAAAAAACTAAATTAACATCATAAATTTTTAAAAATAAGTATGTCAGATGTCTAAATAAATAATAAAAATTATAATATTTTTTAAAATTCACATAAATTGCTAAAATGTTGCACAAATTAAAAGTAAAACAAGAAATGGCATAAAATCAAAAAAAGTTATAACTAACATTGAATATAATAAACAATAAAAAATATAAGAAAATATTATAAAATCTCAATAATCACGAGAAAAATGATCATATTTTATTGTTTTATACTTTATTTATAAATTTTAAAGATCAATGATTTTCAAATTTCATTTTACCCCCTCGCACTATACACTCTCTGCAATAACTTCAAGGTTATAAGATCAAAAGTTTTTTTAAAGTATATAAAACTTGAAAAATAGATAAAAATGTTTTAAATCATATAAAATTTAAAATTTGAATAATATTATAAAACTCAAAAACCACAAAAATAATGAAAATAAAAAATTTAAAAATAAATGGAAAAAACTTATACTAAATATATATATATATCTATCTATATATATATATATATATATATATATATATATTTATGAAACATAAATACATAAATTAATTAATGTTAAAAAATTGAAAATTATTTTAGTGGTGACATAAAAATTAAAAAAAAATTAAAACAATTATATTCGATGTAATAAAATTTTAAATAATTGTACAAACTATAAAAATCATTTACAAATATTATAAAATATCAATATTAACAAGAAAATTGATCATATTTTATGGTTTTCATAGTTTATTTTATAATTTTAAATAATTATTTTTCTATGAACTATATGAAATTTTTACTTTGATATTATATATTTATTATTTATTATTGATGAAATTGTTTAGTGTTTTATTACATTTAATTTAATTGTTATAACTTTTTCATTTTATTTTATAACCATATTTTTTAATAGGTTTAAAACTTGTGACATTTAAATAATTTATGTCTATTTTTTAACAATTATAATTTTTATTATTAGTCATTTGTCATATTATTTATAAAATTTATGATGTTAGTTAGTTTATTGTGTGTTTTTTAATTTTTATAGGTTTTGTCATTTGTCATATGTTTTAAAATTTTATATAACATTTTTTTGTATTTGTTTAAGTTTTTACATTTTGAAAAAAAATTGAGCATACTCTATGGTTATTATGGGGTTATGGTGTTAGGGGTAAAATGAGAATATGAAAAATATTATCAGAATTTGTACTAAGTATCTCGTATGGAATTTAAGGCGTTTTAGTAAGTTTTATATCATTTATAAACATATATCATATATGGTTATTATGGTATATAAATGTTTAGAGAAAAATGATATGTAAAATATAATATATGAAAGAACCTTATAGTGAGATTCTCTTTAGGAACAATCCTTTAAAGTCAATATTTTGCTAAAATTACAACCTTACTTCGTCACTAAAACTGATCTGATGATATTTCCTTAATTATATCAAACTCGATCCCAATAAGGGTCAACCTAAAACTAAGTGAAACTAGTATGATCTAAAATAATTGTGATTCGAATTGACACTAAAACTAAATGTCTCAAAATATGAGTGACCTAAAACTACTATGAACCTTAATGACAAGAAATAATAGTAACTATAAATGGTAAAAAAAAAAAACTTGATGTAAAGCTTAATAACCCGAACCAAATCAGATTGAGCATTGTATTAACCTTTTTTGTACTTTACCCAAACCTAGATATATTTAATTTATAACGCTACGGTCCAGCTGCACAATGCTGGCTGCGACGTGCATATGTGGCAGTCCCAGTCAGCTGCTGACTGAACTGTTTTACTAACTGGGTTGTCTTTTTACTATATTAACTTTAAAAGGTTGTAACTTTAATATATAAGTTCAAAATGAAAAAAAATTATATCACTGTTCACCTAAATTCAAGCTCTTCAAAACAAGACAAGTCATGGATATTTTTTGACAACTTTGAATTTTTTTTATTTTTACATGTATACGATGATACACTAAATTAAAATTGATATTATGATTCATTACTAATACTGGTGAATTAGATAACAAACTTCAGAACCAATAAAAATCATTATTGTTTTGGTAGTGTATTATTATTGTTGTATAGTGTATTTAAAACTTATATGGCGAATCGTGTATTTTTCATACATACCAGATACAATTGTTGTATGTTGTATTATTGTGTAAAAAATTATTTTTATATGTTTGTGGATACACTAAAATGAAGATAGATTTATTTATTTTGGTATTATAATTCATTGTTAAATTGAGTATTATGATACAATAAAATTATGTTATGTGTGTACAATGATACAATAAAATGATGTATGAATCATAAGCCTTTGTCTCATGATATATATGGATTTATACATGTAATTAACATAAATTTTAAACTTCTAAAAACATATTCATGTCTGGTCTTGTTTTGAAGAGTTTGAATTTTGATGAAACAATGTGCACAATTTTTTATTTTGGAATTGTATTTTAAAAGATACAATAATTTAAAGTTAATATAAAAAAAAAACAACCCAGTCAGCAGCTAACTGGACTACTGACTTAAACTGCCTACTCACCCTACCGCACAATGTTATACGCGGGCCGCATGCCACCATCTCCCGTCATTGGTGTTAATTTTTTTTATTCTTGTAAGAAATTATTTTTTTTATATATGTAAGTAAAGACAAACAATTAATAATATCAATAAATATTGATGAAAAAGTATTTTTAGATAGAATATAGTAGGGAATTATTTAACTCTTTATTTAAAAGTATATTAAGCCCGATCCTAAATAACTTAAAGCCGATTTACTTGAATTTTAAGATATAGAGCCTAAGTTTACTTGAACCCGGATAACCTGATCCTTGAACAACTCGGAAATTGTATAGGCCCGAATAGACATGACCTAAACAAAATGTCCCAAAGATCCAAAAAGATGACCCATTAACTAGGTCTAATAGTAGGTCAAAAACAAGATGCCCAATCACCTCAAGGGACGTCTTGAGTAGAAATGGTATACATGTTGGCCTAAAAAACAAGCTAAGGGCACGTTCAGCCCAAGAGCTCTACTTAAACGCAATAAAACATGTGTAATATAAGGGTTTATTTTGTTGCGAAATGAAATTTTATTTTCAATCGAAGGAAGAATCCTAGCTAAAAAGTGGTCCTACCTAACAAGAGAGGAGGTGAAGATGAAATGTGGTTATAACACATAACCTCTATAACTGAATGTTGTGCTGTTTTTGGGATAAGTGGATAAAACCCTTTTAAATATTATGAATTCTTCCCTGACGTGGGTTTTCTGAAGACTACATTTATGGGACTGGTGAGTTTGGGTATCTTGATAATATTGTGTAGTCGCGTATGCATGTGGAGCTAGTAAAAAGATATGAATTCTTCTCTCAAAAGTTGGTTTTGCCTTTCAAATTGGACTTTAAAATTGGTTGTAATTACTCTTAGAGTAATCCAAGGTTTATTAAAAACCGGGATCTTCTTGCTATATCCTGCTAGGTATTGCCTCCATAGGAAAATTTTTGTCCTCAAATTTGTTTTTACACTCCTTTATTACCAAAAAATTTGAAGAATCCAGAAGAAAGAAATGCAAATGATAACATAAAGGGCTTTTTAATCTATGCTTTCCAGTAAAGCTCCTAAAGATGATGGCATTGGCACTTCAGCAGCATCTTACTTTCACAACCAATATAGGATGTCTTCCTATACCAATGCATTATCTCTTCATCATCCATGGAATCGTGAAAAGGGCAGCTCGGTTAGGCAAACTAACTTAGACCTGCGTGATATGTACAACATATTGAGACAATAGCTAGTCACCAAAAAAACAACCAGGTATCTTAAATCATCTCGACTTTGAATGCAATTGCATTTAGAACTCGACTAACTTATCCTCTTTTTGTTAGGACCTTTATTAGGTGTTACGGGGTTGTTTAGTAATTTGGTAGCTTGCTGGAAGTATTTAAGCAGATGTTTTGTAATAAGGAGGGAGTCATTTATAGCTAATGAAATAGGTCTCTCATGAGGATTATGGAGGGAGATACACCTCAAATCATATCATAGGTATTAGAGCCTATTCTTGGGCAAGAAATGGAGATTGGAGATGTTTGTGAGCTTCCAGTTTTCAATAGATAAGATCCTCAAGGTTGGCTATGCCAAGCCGATCTTTGAATTTGTTTGTGTTAGATTGACGAGAACTTTAGATTCCAAGTTTCTGCTGATGAGTATATGGTGGGAGAAGCCTTTCAATGGTTTGAGTGGGTATGGATCCATTTCGGGGAACTCTCTGGTCGAAATTTTGGAATTGGCTCATCGAAAGATTTGTAAACTGGGACCAACTGGAGCAACAGAGATGAGCAATGATATTTGACAAGGGAGTGGAGACTGAGGTTTTGGAATCGGAGGATTCAACTATTACAGTTACCGTGAATAAGGTGTCGATTAGGAGCACAGGGGGAAGGAAAGAGGAGGAGACGGGGAGCGGAGAGAAAGAAGATAGAATTGGATCAAATGTCTCTGGAAGGGTTCAAAATTCATTCTGCAGGAATCTGTAGGAATTAGGGAAACTGAAGGAAGGTTGAGTCAAAAGAAACTCAATTAGCTTAGAAGGGAGAAGAGGAAGCGTATAACGAAAAAGAAAATAGAGAAGAGGATTCAATATCATATACCCGGTAATCTAGTCCTTAATCCTATTCCCCCCCCCCCCCCCAAAAAAAAAAAATCTTCCAATTGCTCTTCTAGAATTTCTCCATTGGCTAAAACGAGCAAGACACTTGCTGCTTATCCTATTCCAGTACCAAGGTTGAACAAGAACTTCAGGAGGAATCGATTTCTGAGATGAGGTCCAAGATGGCCAACATCTTTCATCACTAGTTCGTTCGATCGAATTTCTCCCCAGGACAACGACCGTGCATCTACTGGCGAACATGGAGACGTTCCATCGTTTCAATTCCATTGTTGACCTGTCAAACAAAAGTGACTGTGAAGTGGTTCGATGATAGGAACTATTTTGGAAGAGCAAGTTGAGAAAAAATAGGATACCATCTCAATGGTGCAATTCAACAAGGGCGGGCTTTCCTATCATCAAACCGAGCCATTCCATCACTGATCAGGGACTACACTTCAGCGACAAGAACATATTCCGGAAAATTAAGGAAATTCCTAATTTGCGTTACCCTAACCTTGAATATTCAAAAGGAGAGACAAAAGGAGTCCATGTCACGTTGGGGGGCACTTCAGAAGTTGGTAGGTATCGGTGTTCAAACCCAATAAGAGAGCAAGATTTATCAGTTCCACTACCTAATTTCTAACCCTCGCTCAGTTTCGGCATCCTGAAATCCAGCCTTTCACAACATAGGTGCATCGACTACTATGGGGAATGTTTCTATCTCAAACAAATTGAATCGAGTCCTAATTCAGTCTCAGAGCTGGTTAATTCGATTCAGGATTCTTCAAGTGCTTTGGTGTTCTTTGCTAGTACCGGCCGCATGCAACCTTTCGTCGGACTCCGTCCTCCTTAGGCCTGTCAAAAAAGTAACAAAAACGAATATATGACCCGAAATACAACACGACAATAACATGTATATGTATTTAATTTTATATACGAAACTAATTTCGTGTTGTGTATCGTATATACATGGTTATTAACGTGTCGTGTATCGTATCTAATTGTATAAATTTCGTGTATACACGAAATACATGTAAATAATTCGTATACACATATACACATGTAATTCGTGTATACATGAATGAATTCCATGTTACTTATTTATTTCATCAATTCGTGTAAATATAATGTTTTGGTATTTCAGTTATGTATGTGTTAGTCATTTATTTCACTAATTCGTATACACATGTTATTTGTTGTAATTTGTGTACACATATAATTCGTGTACACATGAATAAATTTCGTATTTATTATTTTTTTTACAGGTTTTTTAGATTTCGTTTTCGTATATAGAATTTCATATACGAAAATATTTTCATGTCGTATACCGTGTATCTTTATGTAAATTTCGTGTCATGTATCGTTTCCACCATTTGCACGATACAAAAATACGATTTACTAGGCCTAGTCCTCCTCGGCTCATGGATAGGACCAATAACGACAGTTGTCAACTCCTTGATTGATGAAGGAGGAATAAGCAGCTCACATGTTGATGCCAAGGATGCTGAGATTCAGCAAGCTAATTCGGATGGAGCAATATCCTTCCCTAACACTGAGTTTTTTTTTGCAGTTGTCTCACGGGTGCATTTATTATCTTGATATTCCTCTCTGCTCTCACTCTCCTCTAACCATGATAGAGCAAGGAGAAGAGAATGTTGGGACTGAAGAATTACAGAAGTTGCTCAACAGTTAGTTTGCTCCAACCACATGAAGGCGTAGCCTTGAGCAGCCGGAGGATTATTGAACTAGAGTTCAATATGACTCTTTTCTCTTAGCTTCTAAGTCATTACTTGTACTCCAACCTGAGGATGAGGTTATTTTAGGAGGCAGTGATGTTAGGACCTTTATTAGTTGTTAGGGGGCTGTCTAGTAATTTGGTAGCTTGCTGTCAGTACTTAACAAGATGCATAGGCCACTTATGAGGATTGTGGAAGGAGATACACCTCAAATCATACCACATTTCTCCATCAAAAACATATCAACGTGTAATTCGGAAGAAAATGCATTGCCCTATATAAGTCGGGTCCGGTGAAGAGTGCAACTTAAAGCACTAAGGCATTACAATCAGCACTCATAACGCAATTCAATCGAACCGAATTGAGAAACCGCTGTTGGTTTTGGTGACATTCACCCCATCAAAATCATCAAAATCAGAGTCTGAATTCATGTCCCTATGGTCACACCAATCTGGGGGATAATCCTCATCCTGTCCGCATCTATTTTCTGGACCCTAAGTTGTGATACAGGAACCGGTAGCGGCTCCTCATTCAAGTACTTATCATGCAGTAACTCCATTGCAGTCGCCCTGCTGGCTGGGTCATAGCAAATCAGCTTCTTCACAATCAGCACTTCTTCGGACGAACGGTTAGGCAATGAAGCTTCTAATCCAGCTGGATTCTCCACTCGACAGAAATTAATCGTCTTGTAATCGGGAAGATTTGAACAGCCAGGAAACGTTCTCTCTGTCAAATTACCCAACACTGCAAAAATCCTACTGAGTTGGTCAATGTCCGACACCCCCCGAAATACTGGTTGTAAGCTAAATAGCTCAGCGAAGATGCACCCCAGTGACCAAAGATCAACCTCAACACCATATTTTGTTGACCCATAAAGCAACTCAGGGGCTCTGTACCAACGAGTTCCTACACAAGAGGTTAACGGGCCAGATTGGCCATCATCTGAACCACCTTCTTGCTCCATTTCACCTGATCCCTTCAAGGGATCATCATCCAACTCACTTGCGGTGCCAGTTGCAAGGCAAGAGGTTTCACCATCTGGGAAGTTCGAGTTCTTGTCAAACTCATCCATTGATGGGTTCTTGGCTTTTCTTTCAACCATTTCTCTAAAGAACTCTTGCTTGTTTACAAAACCTAGTTCTGGATTCCTAGGACCCTCTTGATACAAACAATCCATGGATGAAGCCATGTTCGCAGCAGGTTGAAATGCTGGATCTGAGTTGGGGAAACTCAGGTCTTCAGGCCCGATGTAATCTGGCTCTAGAAGAATCCTAGCCTGATGAAAGACAGGATCACTCAGTAAGACATGGTGAAATTAAAAACAAATTTAGATTTTGCATGCAAACTGTGCAAACCAAATCGACTGATGAAAAGAAAATGCAAAATTCAGATAGGACATCTCGGTAGATGGCTGATATCCTGTCTCGCCACTAAATAGATAATGGAAGCAAACAGCAATAAAAGGAAACAGTATATGCCGACAAGGAAGATGAATTGCTGGTATCACAGTAACATATTTAGGTAAATTCCGCGAAGATACAGTTCATAAAGAAACCCAGTCCTGAGCTATTAAGCATTTAGTTCTGTAAGAAGAATTGAAACAGAGGAGAGCAATTTTCTGCTTAGTCAGCTGCTGCCAAGACCATGGTCAAATCAACAAGAAAGGCGATTTGAGATGAGCATTTTCATTTCCCAGCACAGCCAAGAAGATCTGATTAGAAGAATGACACTTTCAACGATCTCAAATTGACAGGTCGAAGAAAAGTACGGGCACACAAAATTATACAAATGATTTACTGGCGTAGTCGAATTCATCACAAGAATCAAAGCTGAATCTTCTAATAAAGCCAGTAGTAATTACACGCTGAATCGTCAAAACAAACGGGAAGCCAAAAGTATGTCGGAATCTTTACCTGGCCAAAATCAGCTATCTTGAGAACCCCATCGTCCGAAATCAGCAGATTCGAAGGCTTCATATCCCTATGAACAACAGAATTCCTATGACAAGCATCCAACCCAAGCAAAATCTGAACCATCCACCTCTTGATCTCTCCAACACCGATTCCTTCACCTCCGCCACGGACTCTCTTCTTTGCCTCACCGATCACTGACGAAAGGTCGGTGCGAAGGAATTCAAGCACCAAAACGGTGTCCTCGTCGTCGCGGCAGTAGTGCTCGTGCAATGTGACGATGTTTGGGCAGTTCCGTAGTGCCTCAAGAGCATCGATCTCCCTGTACGCGCTCTGATAATCGTGAATTTCTTTAAGAGCTACAGTCTGGCCATCCGATCGACGGCGAGCTTTGTAAACGTCAGAGTACGCGCCGGAACCAACACGCTCACCGATTTCGTACTTAGAGGTTATCTCCCGCCGGCCGTAGATGCTCCAGCTCTTTCCTCCCGTTTCCGCCGCCGCCTCATCCGGCGACGAATCCATTTCCTCACGGTGGTTTTTGGAAAAAATGGGGAAAGAAGACAGACACAGCCACACAGGGGGTAAGTGCTTGGCTAGTGGATGTTCTAGATTTTCCTATCTTTTCAACACAGACACACAGTTCTGTCTTCTCCTGTGGGGAGATTGGCTGGGTTTATTACTACTACCTCCGTCCCGTCATAAGTGTCTCATTTACTTTTGGCACACTTTTCCACTTTAATATTAAATATATAAGATAAAATAATTTTAAAATTTAATTTTACAATAGTTTTTCACATAAAGATTCCATTATAAAAAAAAATTTATAAAAATATATTATCTTACATGTTAAATATTGAAATCAAACAACAAGCTCAAATAGTAGAGTGGACAAAGTGAATGGGACGGAGGGAGTAATATTCACTCCAGTCGAAACTATGTTTTACTCACTTGATAAGTTTTAGTGTTGAATTAGTTAAATTATAACACCAAATACGTTGATGGACGCTAGCCGGTGATTTTGAGTGTTGTAGTGAGATTTAGAACGCGTTCGGTGGTAGCAGCAAACGCAACCAAATGCTGCGTTTGTATAAAGCTAACTATGGTTAGTGAATTATACTTTGACATGTGTGCTGCTGCAGTACAAGTTTTATCAAATTAGAGAGTGACATATGTAAGACATGAATTGCAGAAAGTAGATTAATACTAAAAAGTGGTGAGCGAACGGGACCTTAAGGCGTGTGGTGAGGAAGGGTGTGGGGGTGATCGACGTAAGGACGGGGTTATGAGTCTCGTAATTTTTTTTTAAAAAAAATCACTGTAAGTTTTTTTTTTTTCAAATGGTATTTTGGTGAAAAATTTTCCCCAAAAACAAATGTCCTTCACAGCTGAGTTTTCATAACCCTGTCGTGACGGTCGATCCATCGCAAGTGCATTTTATCACAAATGTGTGTTTGACTGGTGCGGTTTATGGAAAAAATAACCAGTAACTGTGTTGATCCGATGCGGTGCGGTTCATTTGCCGTTGGTCTTGTCCATCATCTGCAGGAGCATAACAATGGGTAATGAGTCTCGTAATTTTCCATTCACTCTCACCATTTAACAACGCGCCCCTAAGTAAAATGGACATTCGTCGTGGTTAAAACATTGGACAACGTATCATGTTCATAAACTCAAACTGTTAAATAAATAAGTTAAGTAGTAGAGGCTTCTTGACTACATTTTGATGTAGCTAAAGATAATCACATTATATGTACATTTAGGAACCGAAGATGTACACTTTCAAGTAATGAAAGTACAATTTTTGTTGTAATTTGAACTTATGATTTTCCTTGATAAGTGGAAAACAACTTATGATCTCTTTGGCTCCCGAATCTCTCGTATGGCGAAGGAATGCCTTAGAATTCAAAACTTATGCGATCAGGTATCTCTGAGCTTGCCTCAAAGTCACCAAGGTGGATGATTTCTATCCTCTTTGGTTGCATGGGTTCAGACTTGGCTTATGCAAATTTTTTAAATCGTTGGAGTCTTAGTCTTTAATGTTCATTAGTGTCATTTGTCTTACCCTGGTTAATGTACCTCAAAATCATGAATCCCCTATGCTTTGGTTTGGCTTGACGGTTGACCAAGACACTGCTTTTGTCTGTAAGTTTTCTCGTTATAATCTTGTTCATGGTGGTTTGGTCAATGTTGCTATTAGCTTAGACTTAATGGTCTCTAGCTCTCTAGCGTTGTTGTTATGGTTTGTCTCGGTTATCTATGCATCCTCAAACATGATGTGCTTTCCTTGGTGGCTATTTAAACAACCTTCCATCAAGGACGGGTTGTCTTCTCACAACTTTTGGTGCTCAAGTCTAGCATTTTTATGAGTGTAAGATCTTATATTAGGCGTCGTTCGACAAAAATTTCATAAATGTTGGTTTAGATACATTTATCATTCAGCTAGGTATGGTTAGTGAGTTAACCATTTACAAACTGGCATGTGTTATAGAGTTAACTTTTAGTGGGACCTAAAAATCCTTGATGTACAACTATTGTACTCATCTATCACTATCTAGTAATGAAAGTACAATTTCATAGTAAAGCATCCCTTCATCAAACTGTCAATCGACGTGGATGATGGATGTTAATTAACACATCTAGTAGTATAGATTCCACTTCGCCGGCAACAAAACAAGTTTCACCATTAAATAACAGACAAGCCCCATCGTATTTGGTTAAAGCTTGCCAAAACAAGTCAATACTAGGTTTCCCATCAAGAACTAGCAATAGTTTATTGTTCAATAGACAAATTGGATCTGTTTTTGTGGACTCCAGCTTTTAAAGTAGTGTTTTGTATTTATTTCAGTGTCGATCCCACAATTTCTTCACTACTTTATTCAAAGACTATATCCGAACGTTGCATCCAAACGCTAATCTAACAGATGTCATCAATTTCAATGTCATCTCCTCTACTTTATTCTAACAACTACTTATGACAGTTGACCACAAACAGACCCGGGTGTCAAAAAGGTAGTGTTCCAACCGAAATCTCTTAGAATACTTTACTAATAGATCCTATGGATTGACCAGAGCCCTCTCTCCCTCTCCGTTTCTCAAGTTCCGTTCCAAACTTCCACTTCAACTGGAGTTTGGTCCGCGGGAGGATAAAAGCGAGTAATGTTGTCGGCCCACTATGTTGGCAAATAGAAGCCCAAATAACATTACAGTCCATTAGTTTACATTGGTCAGTCCATATAGTGTGCTATATATACATAGCCACTCTAGGTCTGTAATACACGATACAAAACATACTACGATTTATCAATACAATATAGAATGAATACATGGAGATATTTTTCTATCTGTTCTCATTATTGTCTTTGTTAATCTTTCTCCTTTAGGCAAATAACTTGTTGTCAAAGAGGAACACGATTGTGCTTAGTGGAATTTGCATAAGAAGATAAAAGTGGTCCCTATAGTTGGCAATTGCTCTTTGGTGTATCCAATTGCATCACTCAAACAAAGCCACATTGACTAGGAAAAAACTAGAAACAAGAGCAATTAATTCCCTCCAAATTAATAGAAGTTGTTTTTCTTCAGTAATTGTCGGGACTAATTTTAGTACAAGGGAAGACGGCAAAGCATGGCGCAACCATTAATATTCCCTGCCATCAAAGACCACTATAATTGAAATAATGGGGCAAACAATAAGAAAAACACCAAAGAAAATATGCCTTGCCTTCTCCTGGACAAATATTCAAAATACAGAGGATCAGAGTCACAACATCCAAAGATAGGCTTCTTCCAAGTTAAACGGTAGCAAGAAACTAGCCTTCAAAAGCACCCTTCAGAAGATTTCAATATACATTGCTGTTAATACTAGTTCTCAGGATAGGTCCATCTAGCATCATCAGGAATTGGCTGAGCTAGCTACAGCTACTATAACTTCTAAGCAGCAACACAGCCTCCACATACCATCATACCCCCTCCTGCAAAGTTCAGGAGAATGAAAAAACTTTAGGAGCTGAAATTAAACATTTACATTCAAGCAACAAATCAGAAAAGCGAATTAATTTTGTACTTCTCACCCATGAAAAACAACTTCTTACTCAATTATACCCCGATGTGACTTCTGATTTGAGCAAGCCAAGACAAAAAGAATATTACCTACTATAATACAGTTTAGGGTAACGACAACTTACATAAGAGAGGAGCAGCCAGATCTTCTATGCCTAATTCTCCTCCTTGTCATTGGCACTTCCTTTCTCCTCGGTGGCTGAAGAACAACTTTGATTGCAGTGTCAAAAACACCTTTCACATTCTGTAATTTTCACGATAAGGAAATCAAACAACCAAATCCAAGCCTCCTGGTTGTTAGTTTTCATTAATGAGCATGAGCTTACTTAAATTATGCACTTGGGTAAGGTACGGGTTACCTGCTGAGTTTTGGAACTGCATTCTATATACGCTTGAGCACCAATCTGCTTCCTAAGTTCCTCTCCCTACATTAGTCATGATTTATGAAAGTTCAAAATCTAATATCAAGAGTGTCAAAATACAGTAATTAGTTCTGAGTTCCAGTAGTTGTGTAAAACAGAAAAACTTACCTGAGCTGTTGTGATAATATTGGATCCAGTAGGATCAGCATAGGCTCTTTCTTCACGAAGATCTGATTATATTGATGGGAGAAAACATCAGAAAGTATAAAAGTAAAACTAGTTCTCCACTGATAAACTAGGGCACTTGTCTAGCTTCCTTTAACATATCACTTAACATAAATGTTCCCTTCATCATAAATAAAGAGAGATTATTTAACTTACCCAGCTTGGTTCCAACAAGAACAACTGGAACATCAGGAGCAAAACGACGAAGCTCTGGCATCCATTGTTAAGATGATTGAATTAGTTAGATTTTAATGTGGGAAATTTCAGAAGATATACTATAAGGTTCTTAAAATGCACAATTGCTAGTCCCTTTTTTGGTCACAAACTAAAATCTTAAGCCCCTAAATCATAAACAGCCTAAACCTTTTATCCACTTGTTGTGAATCCATGAAACATTAAATCATATATTATTAAACTCATAACCTTAAAAATCTAAACCATAACCTTAAGGCACCGTCGATGCCTCGTGAACGCAGCTTAGCTGCGTTTGCTTTAATCTTTCTGTGGTTAACTAATACCACTCTGCCAAGTATACATGTGGGTTAGTTTACTCCACTTACAAGCTAACACTTGTCAGCTTTATTTTCAGAAAAAGTGAATCGTGGTAAACGAACGGGCTCTAAGCCCCAAATCCTAAAGTCCACATCCTAAACCCTAACTCCGTTCGCGAACGCAGCAACACTTGCGTTCAGTTTAAGCACCTGTGGTTAAGGGTAGTTAACCAATGAGATAGCAGCATAGTTAAAAGTATTCCAATACATTGTTGACATGTGTCAGCTTAATCTGGGACAAAAAAAAATCGTCTCCAGCGAACGCACTCTAAAGCATTGGCTGAAAAGATTCAGTGAAATTCCCCTTTTTATTTTACTTTACTCAACAAAAGCAGGGACTGGCACCACAGGCTTAAAACATAATGACGTTAGATGATAAACTGACCTTTCTAAGAACATTTTCGTAACTTGGCCTGCTAATCAATGAGAAAGCCAGCACAAATATGTCCGCACCTCTATAACTGAGTGGCCGTAATCTGCTATAATCTTCTTGGCCTGTAAAGATACATGAAGTAAGAAGAATAAAATCACAATTTGTATATCCTTATTCAAAGGAGTCAAAAAGGAAGAACAATGCGAAGGAAAACAATTATATAATACCAGCTGTATCCCAGAGCCCTAAGTTGACAATTGTCCCATCAACGGACACATTGGCACTAAAATTGTCGAACACTGTGGGAATATAATCCTGCATAACATTTTAGGGGTAACACTATGAGAGTTCTTGAAGAAATCCACTGAACAGAGAAGATAGAACCATAAAAAGTAGCACAAAATTGTTGTCAGTAGAAAGGCAATTTTTTCAGTTTTTCACGTACAGGAAAAAGAACAGCAAGCTCAAATTGATTACTAGAAGGTTCATTAGAGTAATACTGCAACATTTTGATGTAAATTAAGAAGAGAAGTATTATCATAAGGCTTTCAATGACTTCAAGTATTTGATCAAACCGATTTGTGGGTATTTGCACAAATGCAAAACACTATGGAAGCGCGGAAAACGAAGCAAAACGGGAACTTGGGGTGAGTTTGCACGAGAATGGAGTAATTTCTTACAGTGGGGAACTTGTTACTGGTGTAGCAAATAAGCATACATGTCTTCCCAACAGCTCCATCTCCAACAGTAACGCATTTAATGAACTTTGAAGCACTCATTTTTCTTTTCTTTCCCAAGTTCTCTCGCTATTTTTCCCTCTTGCCCACTGTCTATGCTTCTAACTGTTTGCACTCTGAGACAGCTCTGGCGAATTTACAAACCCAGAGCTCTCTTTCTCTCTGGGTTCCTTCTCTGTCTCTCTTAAAATTTCAACAGAATAACAATGTGTAGATATGATAAACTGCCTGAACGAAAGAATGTTGGTGCTCTGTGGAGAACTAAAAGCTTTTGAATGAGAGGAGTTACCAGTGTGTTTGTTTACTGTGTACAGCCTTGGAAGACGAAACCCTTTTCTTGGTGCTTCAAAGAGAAGAGAACTTAAAATGAGGATGATGTCCGAGCTTGTGCCTCGCGGCTTTTCAGGAGAGAGTGTGAAGAGAGTCAAAGGGTCAACTGCTACTGAGACACCCAACCAATAACTATTCATCCCTCTCAATAAATTTCAAATCCACCAGAAAAGCTTTCCTGCTTTCAAGTTCAACCCGGTAAAAAAAGCAGGCCCCCACTTCCCGAACGGCACTAATCGTTTGCTGGGATCCATTTTCAATTTCAAACCTGGACGACAGTCGCCTTTAGTGCAAATGAAACCTGCAATTTGAAAGTGTTCTCTCTTTTATTAAAAATCGTTTCTTCACTTCAAGAATTTCTAGGCATTCGCTTTACTGCACAGTAGTGATTTTGAGAAATCATATCCTTGCTTAATCTTTCCAGGAAGAATGGGGAAATGGAAAGTAACTTGGGAAAGTTTTTGGACGAAGTGTCAAATTACTTAAATACTAAGGGCATCCACAATGGGATAGAGTTTCTTTACGTCTTCTAGATGTCATGTAATCAAAATATATTATTTTATTATCTAAGCAAGCTATCAATTGTTCATACCTACAATAAGGAGTTTCTTAATCTTCTACTCCTCCTATATTTATTCTCTCACTATTTCTTTTTTTATTTTACTCGTATATCTATTCACTCAAACAAGCAATATTTTACCTATTAATTAAAATCAAAGCATATTTTCAGTCGATGCAGTACTACAACCAATCAAAACATTTTCCGTACGGTCTTATTTAAGCAACGATGAAGAGAAAGTGGGTGGATTCCACACCACTGCAGACTTTTTTTTATTTCTTACTGACAATTTTGGTGGAATCCACACCACTGTGGATGCCCAATGAGACTCACTGAACTACAGTGCTATTTTGTCTTTCTAGGCTGTGCGTTTTGTGATATGCATCAGCATGATTGCAGTACTCGGGGTATATTCAAACCAGTATTTCTGAAACTCCAAACAACAAAGGACAACACAGCAGCACGTCCTACAAGATGTTTTTTTTTGCTAGCTGGAGTTAAATTTGTTCCCTTGCTTTTTTGAAAGTACTACTTCCCTTCACTCTAACATTGTTTTAGGTAGAAGTGGCCATTTTGACCCAAACCAAAACTAAACCCGGACTAGACTTGGCAATTTTGACTACACAAAACCCAACCCATACTTTTGCGGGTTAGGGTCATGATTATTAACCCATTTATTTTTTGGGTTGGGTTAGGGTAATAGGCTAATTTTGTGGGTTGGGTTAGGGTAAAGATCTAAACTCATAACCCAACCCGAACCCGAAAATATATTTGTTAATAATAAAAAATAAAAAATATTAATTCTACATATATGTATATATATTATTTTCAGATCAAATTACACCTTAGTATTAAGCTCAAGTGCAGTTGGACTATCCAACCTTTAATAATATCACACAATCTTAACTAACCAGATGGCTCAACCATCTGCATATCAAACAATGGGCCCAACCAGACCCTAACATAATGTTGAAAACCCTAATGCTCTCATCTTGCAGACTTATATCCATCTTTATTCTCTACGCCGTTTGTTAATGTCTATGTCGCTCTTCATCTCTGCCCAAGGTTTGTTTTTTTCTTATTCTCACTGCATTACGTTCTTGAGAACATAGGTATGTTTTAGATCATCTAGAATGGTGAACAAAAGTAGGTATATATATTTTTGTAAGTAGGATCTTGATTATAGACCTCTCAGTGAATTCTGAAGCCAGTAGTGTGGATAGCTTGCTGCATAAAAGTTCCTTAACTATGGGTAACGATTAAGTGATTGTGATTGTACTTTTCTCAAGCATGAGCACTCGGTTTTTTAAAGGCTTTGAGCACTCAGTTTTTAAATTATTTCTAACTTTAGAAGATTTATCTTTGTGTATTTCTTTTATGTATAATGAAGATTTTCATTTTTGTTCCCTTTTTTATTAAGGGCACTAGAATCATGTGCATATCTATATAGGATTCCTCCCTAACAAAGGTAGAGCTCTAGGCTCAGATGATAAAAATAAACTTACGGATAAAGTACGACTTATTCTTTTCATGGGAAATTTCCAAGTTCGAAGAACCATTTATACACATAAGCCTCCTCACAGTACTCTAGATTCTTCGCATAACATGAAATTCATTTAAAGTTGGGTTGATCAAGCAAGATTACTTCTCTTCCTTTTGTTCCATCCTAATTTGTGTGCCAACTCGCACTGGATGTTTTTGGATTTTTTTAATTAATTTCTACTCCTAATCCATCAAAATTATTGTATGCTTAAAAAATGGGTTGGGTGGGTTGGGTTAGGGTTGAAGGATTTCAAGCGGGTTGGGTTAGGGTCATGATTCTCTGACCCATCCATTTTTGGGTTGGGTTGATGATATTTTAAATGGGTTGGGTTAGGGTTGATATCAACCCAACCCATCGACCCAAATTGCCAGGTCTAACCGGACCCAACCCATATTTTTATGGGGTGAGGGTCTTGATTATTGATCTATTTATTTTTTGGTTGGTTAGGGTAATAAGCTAATTTTGTGGTTGAGTTAGGGTAGAGATCTAAAACCATGACCCAACCCAAAACCCGAAAATATATTAATTAATAATAAAAAATAAAAAAATTAATTCACATGTATATATTATTTTTAGTTCAAAATATACCTTAGCATTACGCCCAAGTGCAGTTGAACTATCCAACCTTTAATAATAGCACACAATCTTAACTAAGCAGACGGCCCCACCAGCTACATATCAAGTAAAGGCCCAACAAGAACTTAACATAATGTTTAAAACCCTAATGCTCTCGTCTTGCAGACTCACATCCATCTTTATTCTCTATGTCGTTGTTCATGTCCATGTCGCTCTTCATCTTTGTCCAAGATTTGTTTTTCCTATTCCCACTGTCAATTACGTTTTTTGAGAACATAGGTATGTTTAGATTATCTAGAAGGGTGAACAAAAGTAGTTGATATATATTTTTGTATGTAGGATCTTAATTATAGACCTCTTTTAGTAAATTCTGAAGCCAGCAATGTGGATAGCGTGCTGCATAAAAGTTCCTCAACTGTTGGTAACGATTAAGTATAGCGATTGTGATTGTACTTTTCTCAGGCATGAGCACTCAGTTTAAACGGGTGTAATTTTTTAAAACTATCAGTCATAGTTTGAAGCTTTGAGCACTCGGTTTATAAATTATTTCTAATTTTAGATTATTTGTCTTTAGTGTATTTTTCTAACGCATAATGAAGATTTTCATTTTTGTTCACTTTTTTATTAAGGGCATTAGGATCATGTGCATATCTAGATAGGATTCCTCCCCAACACAAGTAGAGCTCTAGGCTCAGAATGATAATAAAAAACTTATGTAAAAAGTACGAGTTATTATATTCATGAGAAATTAATGAGTGCAGTACTTTGGATTCTTCGCATAACATGGAATTCGTTTAAAGTTGGGTCGATCAAGCAAGATTACTTCTCTTCCTTTTGTTTCATCATAATTAGTGTGCCAGCTAGCACTGGATGTTTTTGGATTTTTTTTTTTCTACTCCTAATCCATCTAAAATATTGTATGCTTAAAAAATGGGTTGGGTGCGTTGGGTTAAGGTTGAAGGATTTTGAGCGGGTTGGGTTAGGGTCATGATTTTCTGACCCTTTCATTTTTGGGTTGGGTTAGGTTTATGATATTTTAAATGGGTTGGGTTAGGGTTGATATCAACCCGACCCATTAACCTAAATTGTCAGGTCTAGTTTTAGGTAATGTTTTTGTCAAAAAAGCTAAACGTTTGTAGTTGATCATTACACATAATTATATAGTAGATTTATTTTGCTGATGTTATGCATAAATTAAAACTATTTGTTAAATTAATAAAAATGGTACAACTTTATTTAATTAAATTTTTAGTAATTCTAAGGATAAGGGTAGTAGAGTAATTAAGATGATTAAATCTAGCTTAATGTAGACAAAAACTAACTCAAGTAGCGAGGGGCGTAGACTGAGAGGGGATGGAGGGAGCAAAACACCCCCCAATTTTGCTAAATTACACAAAAATATAGTGTAAAAAAAATTTAAGCAGATTTTTACAAACCCCCATAATTATTTGTAATTTTACGTATACCCCTCAACTTTTATTTCTGGCTCCGCCCCTGCAAGTAGCTATTTAAAGTAAGCTATGATTGTAGCCGGTGTATCATGAGGGATGAATAATAAGCAACTTTTTCTTTTAGGTTTGTTCCTATCCTAATATTTTTAGTAATTTTTTACTATAGTTTTGGTAGCAGATATTTTGTTACGTAATTCTTGTCTTATTTCTATTTTTTCATTCTTGTGTGTTTTTATCTTTTTATGTTTATTGATCTATCTAACTTCATATAATATTGATATTAATCGACTTCAAGTGTTTTAGAAATAGAATTTGAATGTTATTATTGTATATCTAAATGCTTTTAAATATTAATAAAGTTATTATCAAAATTGTAAGATTGTATATAGTTATATTAAGAAATTTTAAATAATTATAAGTTACTCCTTCTATTATGGAACTTAATAATCCTTTTTTATTAAAATGCTTTAATTGGTTGTTTATCCAGAAAGCAAAAACATAATTTGTTGTTAAAATTTCATCACTACTTGAAAGGGTTATCTATATAGATATAGAAAGAGACATGGGGTAAATATATACCGACAAAAATTTTAAGCTAGTTATTATAGATAATGTGTGTATGCAAAAAAAAGTTAGCTGACGGAGTTGGAATTTTAGAAGAATCAAACTAATGTGTTTAACAAGCATTTAGAACTTTGCTATTGATATTGTTTCAATCTCTAGATTTCCTGTACGTATCACTCATGGAGGTTAGCCATCGAATTAATTTAGTTTTTCTTATTTATGATTTTCAATCAAATTCTAGCTCGTGCTTAAAAAATCGAAACTCTGTAACTGATACCGAGACCGGAAAAACCGCATCAAAAATTCGGTTAACCGACAACTAAACTGCTTAAACAAGCCGGTTCCGGTTATCAGTTTCCGTGGAACTGATTACTTGCTTAAACCATTTACTCTTATTAAAAATAAAAAATTCTTTGTACTCTGCGTTTTTCGGTACCAAGCTTTAAGTTGGAGACACTTTTAAAGTTACCTTTATAAAAAAAAATCTACAAGCTTTATCTTGAAGGTGTTAAAGTTATCTAATTTTGTCCATATTACTAAAAAACCCCCACCATACTACCCTGGTTTACTGTTTCACTGTTGCCTTTCTTCTTCTTCTTCTCTCCCATTGATTTTTTTTTTGACATAAACTTGTGCAATCATATAAATAAACCAAAGTCAAGGGTTTAACATATTACACAAACTACTACCACTGGTACGATGTGGTTCTACGAGTACATCCCCACATCCTACTACAATAGCTAATGGAATGTCTTCATTCCTCCAGATCTTCCAAGACAGACCGGCATTGAACATATTAGAAACCAAAAAGGCTGGAAATTGTTTAAAAGTATCATTACAATCCAAAAACTGAACATGTGACATAATACTAATATCATGAGCTAAGTCAGGGTAGTGATTGATCATCAGCTGGGATCCATTCTTCACCTCATTACAAATCTTGTGTGTGTCCCTCTGATTAACTTGGATGTAAACTCTGCTGAAGCCTTCATCTTTAGCTAACTTGATTCCTTGAGAAATCGCCTCAATTTCCATTTCAAGCTCTTCCTTTTTTGGAGAAATTTTGCTGTTGAAGGCCATTCTTGGACGATTGTGAGAATCAATGAGAAGCCCTGCTGAGATTGCTAGGTGTCCTTTCTTCCTGCGATAATAAGTTACAAGTAAGATCTCCTCTTGTTGCAGATACAAATTACAGACTATTGGACTATTTCTATCTTTACACTTGGTACTCCTTTCGAAATAAGTAGTAAAGGCTAGATTATTATCAATACAGCTCATTACAGCAAACTGGGGGTTGTGTTTAGTTTGATTCTTTCCATCATAAATGGCCCAAATGAGGTTGGCCACTGTTGCAATCTTCCTGGTCGTCCATATCTTTGCTTTCTGTATAAGCCAGTCTTGTATGGCTCCTCTTCTATACTGAGGGAGATCTCTTATATCTAAAATATTCTCCCAATAAGATCTGCTAGTCCAACACGTAAAAACAGCATGGATATCTGTATCTAGATCACCACAGAAACCACACTTTGCTGAACCTCCTACTCTTTTTGCAATATTGGTCATACAAGGGAGTTGATCATTCAAGAGTTTCCAGCATAAAAGCTTAACTCTCGGGGGAGAGAGTTTGGCAGAGATTCTTGAGATGAAGTCCCAAGTACCTCGGTTGGTATTAGAACTAAAAGTCCTATCCTTGTTGTCTTGAAGCAGTAAGTAACCTTGTTTAACTGAATATTCCTTATCTTTAGAAAAATGTCAAATCCATTCATCCTCTCTATCATGCTCCACTTTAATATTACAGATATCCTGCCTGTCAATCTGAGCAAAGGAAGAATTAACTAAGTCATTGTCCCAGGCCTTTCCTTCCTGGTTCATAAGCTCCCTAACATAGGTACAGCTGTGGGGAATCCTACTATGATCAATAATCTTAAAATTTCCATCCCTTGGAATCCAAGGAGAATCTCTGATAACTGTGCTCTTACCATTTCCAATCTCTTTTCTGACTCCTGCTTTAATCAGACTGAGACTAGACAGCAGGGATTTCCAGATGGGACTATCCTTGTTAGACGGTTTGGCATTCAAGATGTTGCTATTCGGGTAATAAATAGCTTTTAGAGTTCGGGCCACCAGCGAATCTGGAAATTTTAAGAGATTCCAAATCTGTTTAGCTAGGAGAGCCTGATTGAAATCTTTAGAGTATCTGATGCCCAGCCCCCCATTCTCCTTCCTGCTACAGATTCTTTCCCATTTGGTCCAATACATAGCTTTCTTTGTGACATTACCTGCCCACCAGAATTTTGCAATCATGGAATCTATCTTCTTGATAATGTTACTGGGGATCTTCAGAATAGATATGGATAGAGTTGGAATAGACATAAGCACACTGGAAGTAAGAACAGATCTGGCTGCATGAGACATAGGTCTATTCCAGCCTTGAATTCTTTTTCTGACAACATCCAAAATATAGCTAAAGGTCTCACTTTTATTTCTTCCAATCTTGGTGGGAAGGCCAAGATATTTCTTAAAATGAGTGACAGTCTGGACTTTCAGCAAATTAGCCATCTTAGCTGAGTCTTGGGTATTAATCTTTCTGCTAAAGATGATATCAGACTTCAGGTAATTAATCTCATGACCTGAAACTTTAAGAAAGTTCTCTAGGAGGTTGCCTAAAAATTCAACATTGCGGATGTTGGCGATGCCATATAAAATCATATCATCAGCAAAAGCAAGATGGGAAATTGGCGGTGCATCTTTAGCAATACTAATGCCTTGGAACTCCTTATTCAGCATGGCTTTATTAATAGCAGAGGAGAGAGCTTCTTGGGTGAGAATAAATAGGAAAGGAGACAGGGGATCTCCTTGCCTGATGCCCCTTTCCTGAGTGAAACTTGTACCAGGAGCTCCATTTAGAATCACAGCACCCTTGACAGAAGTGATGCAATTCATGACTGGGATCCTCCATTTATCGGGAAAGCCCATGGTTCTCAGAATTTTATCAATGAAAGACCATTCAAGTCTATCATAGGCTTTACTAAGGTCGATCTTACACGCAAACAGAGGTTTTTTCTTGGCTTGGGATTTGGCTATTTTATTGTGGAGTTCCCCTGCTGTTATGACATTATCAGTAATAAGCCTTTTATGAACAAAACCAGATTGGTTCTCTGAAATAATATCTGGCAAAATGTGTTGAACTCTGTTGGCTAGGACTTTAGTTATGATCTTATAAGTGAAATTGCACAGGGCTATAGGGCGAAAATTATTCAGATTTGTGGCCCCTGGGCACTTTGGGATGAGAGTGATGTAATAGTCATTTAGAGAGGGGGGGGGGGGAGAGGTTGGCCATTGAGAATATCTAACACCATTTGAACAACTTGATTTCCTAAAGTGCCCCAAAAATGTTTAAAGAACCTTCCATTAAAGCCATCTGGACCCGGGGCCTTATCTGACCCTAGGTTTTTAACAGCCTTAAGGATCTCAGCTTGTGTGTAATCTTGGGTTAGAAGGGAAATATGATCAGGGTTGAGGCACTTATCAACTTCCATCAGAGAGGGATGGGGATTAACAGGGGAGGTTGTTTTGAAGAGGTTTTGAAAGTGAGTTTTCGAGATGAGGTCCATCTCCTCCCATTTAAACTTCATGTTACCATCCTCATGTTCCAAACCAAAGATAGTATTTCTTCTCCTGTTAGCAGTCGCCTTGGAATGGAAGTAGGCTGTGTTTTTATCACCTTCCTTAATCCATTTGTCTCTAGCTCTTTGCTTCCACCAAATTTCTTCTTTGTATCTTAACAGTTCAATCTCCGCAAGGAGCCTCTTCCTATTAGAAATACTCCCCACTGTTTGCAGAGAAATGGAAATCTTATGCAACTCTCTAGTTTTACTTTTTATTTTCCTTTGCACTTTTTGGATGGTCCAACCATCCCAAGACTGTAATCTATCCTTGCACCTCTCCAAGTTAACCATCAGATTCTGATTATTGTGCCTCCAACAATCCTCCACAATCCTTCTGCATTTTTCCTCCATAAGCCACCCATCCTCAAATCTAAAAATGGTACCCGGTTTCTTGTGAGTTCCCAGAAACTTAATCAGAATGGGACAATGATCAGAGTCCTCCCTAGGAAGATGGAGGACAGACAAGGACGGGAAAAGAAGTTGTGTTTCAGAGGAAATAAAAACTCTGTCCAACCTACTGATAGAGAGATAAGGATCTAGTTGACCATTGGTAAAAGTAAAAGGAAAACCTAAAAAACCAGCATCAATCAGATCTGCTTTTAGGACAGCCTTCCTGAAAGGAGCTATCTGAGAATCATGTCTAACCCTCCCACCTTTTTTCTCGTACTCATACATAATTTGATTGAAATCCCCAGCTATAATCCAAGGGATATTCACTTGGTTCCTAAGGGCTAGGAGCAATTTCCAGGATAAAAACTTAAGATTCCAGTTTGCCCAACCATAAAAACCAGTAAAATGAAAAGTTATCATACCTGGCAGAGACACCTCTACAGCAATGTGATGAGGGGAAGAATTAATCAGGTTGATATTGATACCTTTAACCCAGAGCAAAACCAAACCACCACTTCTTCCACTACTTGGCACACAAAAGCTATCATACAATTTCCAGCACTTAAAAATCCGATCCATCTGTTCAGAAGATCTGTGGGTCTCCATCAAAAATACTAGCTCAGGTTTATGTTTTTTCAACAGTCCCGAAACCCAAGCAACTGCTTGAGGTCGACCCAAACCCCGGCAGTTGAGACTAATGCAACTCATTTTGGCAGGCAGCCTTGCTGCTCTGCAAGGTCTGCCTTATCAAGAAAGGTCTCATAATACTCATTCTCCTCTATGTCATCCTCCACTAGGGGAGAAGACCTAATCATTAGAGGCTGTGCTTTGGATACTTTTCTTTTTTGAAGAGAGGTTTGTTTGGTCCTAGGGCTAAGAAGGAGTGGGCTTTTTGTTTTCCAGGTCGTTGACCAGGGGGAGGTGAAGGATCATTTTGGCCTGAGATTTGAGTGGGGTTCGAAGCTAGGGTAGTTCTTTGCTCAGCTTCTTTAAGGACATCAGAGACTGTTTGTGGGGTATCTTGGTTTATAGACTCAGTACTGTTAGCTCTTTTGAGGGCCTCAGATCCAAAGTGAGAAATGGCTGCATTCCAATCAAAGTTCTTGTAAAACTGACTATACGGCTGAGAAGAGGCAATGGGAATCTGAGACTGGGATGGCCCTGCAGAAGGGGGTATATTCATCAGAGGAGTGATGGTCCCAAGGATAGGGTGAAACTGGGTAGGAGGATAAAGATAAGGCCCAGAGAGCTGATGAGAAACACTTGTAGGATGTGGGAAAGTTAGGTTTTGAGAGGGGTGAGTGAGGAAAGGCCTCTGAGGGGTAGAGTTAAAAAGGTTCACCGAAGGATGAGGTCTGGTATACATCATAAGAGGGGGTTGAGGCAGGATGGCTCTTAAAGGGGAAGGGGAGAACATTAGTCTGGGGTTAGCATAGGAGGATCGAGGAGGATCAGAGACCTGAAAGCAGCCCGAGGAAGTAAACATAGTCAGGGACAGATCCACATTCACATGTTGAGTGGAAGAAACACATCTGGGTAAAACATGTTGACCAAATAAACTATCCTCCTTAATTATCCCTTCTTCTCTCCACTGTTGAAGAAGCAGATCTTCAGTAACTGGCGCCATATTGCTGGCATTTTCTGCCCTAATCCAAGGTCCAAACTTCTCTACCTCATTAGGATTATCTTTTACCACTTTACAATCATTCATAGTGTGGGTGAGTTTCTCACACCTATAGCAGAAGTTGGGCAGATTCTCATAAGACACACGGCAAACACGCTTACATTGACCAGTAGTGACCACCAAAACCCGGCACAGGGGATCTTCAATATTAACCTCTATTCTAAATCTAAGCACTCGAGAGATCAAGGGGTTAACTTTATCAGGGAACTCAACAAAGGAACCTAACCTTTGAGCCAACATAGTTGCCGTGGGTCTGTTGCAGTACCCAATTGGTAGCCCATGAATTCCAACCCAAATCTTCAAGGTACGAAATTCATGCTCCCTAAAACTCAGAGCCGGGTTGATGGGTTGCAGAACTAAGAGTCTATTCTGGAAATGCCAAGGTCCATTGGCAAGAATTTGTTTAGCTTCAAATTCCGATGACAGGAGGAAGGAGAAGGTGTTGTAATCCACCTCATTCACTCTGAGGTGAGGTTTGGGTTTCCACACCTGATTCATGAAGTTCTGCATAAGCTTGGCGCGGATACGATTTGGGTGCCAAACTCTGCCAACCAAAACTTTCTTATTATCCGGGTTTAAGGCCTCCAAAATCAGCGGTTCCGAGTTAGGATCTTCAGATTCAGCAGGATGAAGTTTCATGTTGCTCCAGTTTTGTAGAATATTTTCCATAACTAAGCTTGAGAGATTCAGAAGGGTGAATTTTCGCAAGTTGGTTTGAGTTTCGAGAATAGGAGAAAGAGTATCAAGGTCGAAGAGTAAGATGTATCTAAATCTAGTTTTATTTCTACTATTACACGTCTTCATAATTACAACGACAAACCCTAGATTATCTGAAGATATTCTTTCAGAAAAAAACAGACCGAAGCAGTAGATTGAGGGCTAGATCTACCTCTACTGTTGAATCCAACCGGTTTTGCTTCCTTATCGTCGACTTCCAAAAGCACGCCGCGACGATTCTCCTTCTCTTCTACCGTGTTCATTGATTCCCGATGCGACAAGGGGCAGATTTGCTCAGCCCGATTTTCCTTCCTGTCCTCCCTCTCTTTCCAATCGCATTCAATTCCTTCTCTAACTTCCTTACTTTTCTTAATCTCTCGCTGCATCTCCCTCACAGGGCAAACACTTGATTGTGTTAATAGCTCATGATGAGCTATACTCTTCTCGTTGGCCAGAACTTGCACCGCCAAGAAGAAAGGGTAAGCGATTTTTCCTGCGCGTGGAGGCGCGTTCCTAAGGGTATTTTCTCTCTCCCGTTTTTTTACCATCTCTCTTTTCGATTTTGTGATCTTCTCTCCCATTGATTGATTGATCTTTTTATATTCCAAATTTCCAGAAGGAGGTTCATATTCTACATCATAAGTCTATCTTCTATCGTCATCGCTCATCTCTCTCTGTATTCCACTATTTGGGGTTTTATTTCTTTTGTTTTAACAGGACTGGAGAAGAGAAGATGACGACCAAGAAAGTGATGCGGAGAAGATGGGAATTGAGGATATGATTATCTAAAATTAATCACCCGATTTAATCATTCTACAACTCGTGAGATGAACTCTCGTCAACGATGGAATGCCTCTGAATGCAACCTTCATCAGATCCATGAGAACCAGATTTTTTGTATGAAAAAGAGAGATGGCGTACATACATGAGAGAGAATAGAGAGATCACTTGCTCGGTGGAGTTGTGGGTGTGGGCTATGGCGAAAAGGAGTAAGACAATAATGGAGAAGCAGGGTGATAGCTATAATTTGTAAATTATAAAAAACAGTAGAGGATAAACTTGTATTTTTAATAGGGTCATAAAAGTTCGAAAAGCAATAAAACTAACATTTATCATAAAGGCCTTTTTCGACCTTTATCTTGCTGGAATAGAGCTACTTTTTGACAAAATAAAATTGTTTTAGGTGGAAAAACAGCACTCCTTACCGAACGAAACCTAAGTTCTAACCCTAACTTTAATTTTTTTTCCGCCGCTCTCCTTCACCACCACAGTTCACCACCGTAGTTCTTTCTCATGCTCTTGCTTATCTCCCAAGCTGCAATTGTCCACATCTCTTATCGTGGTTCTTTCCGACCTCTATGTCTGTAGTTTTCATCATGCTCTCTTCATATTTGCAAACAACAGCAGATTGGTAAGTGATAACCGCTCGTGGAGAAGTGCAAGGAGCAAGCAATAGTTGGTAAGTGCTTAGTAACCTCAACTCTTTCACTCCCATCATATCATTATGTTTCTTATTTTTCTGGTTTGAACAACAAAAGCAAAATAAGTATTGTTTTCACTCTCATATCCTTTAACGGTGTAAATCCATTAGTATTGGTTTCACTCTCCTTCTATATGTTGCCAGTGACTCCTCTAGCCTATCAAAGTTCCAAACGACGCCACCGATGTTAGAGGAAGAATCCTCCCGCAGAGCTAGAGTTTCCATCCAATTTGCCCACCCATGGTCGTCATCATGTTTTCCCCCTCTCATTCGGGTATCTTTGTCCAACAAGCCACCAGCCAACCTTAGTTTTAACATAATTCCTGGGTCGTACTTCCTGAGTCAGTTACTCACGAAGAACTAAGAAGCAGAGTCACGGACTCACTAAGAACTGGATAGAGGAGAGAACAATATTTAGATGATTCACTTTAACACATATTGAACTCAATCCACCCTCACACCACTAAGAACAGGCTCCCTAAGTAAACACGTATTTCAAAAGTTCCAAAAACCCTAATCGATTACAGTTCTATAGATTCTTCTCTAACCACACAAGTCAATCCTCTCTTTTTTTCTCTCTCCTCTCTAAAACCTTAATATGATCTTAACCAACTGTCCGCTATTTAAAGCATCTCTTTACAGTTGCATATTTAAGATATTATCTTTAGAGATAATATTCTCTAAAGATAAAATCGTAACAACAACAAAGATATCAAAGGAACGATAGATAACAAATTATCTAGGAACGGGATTTTATTTAAATGAAACCTATAGAAAAAATCCTACTAGACTTCATGTTTTAAGTCAGTTTAATTCAAACGAGATCTTTAATATACCATCCACTTCCTGGCTAGTTCAAGGTTCAGACTTCTGTATCTGTGACTCAATCTCAATCTGTGACTGGGTTTGATCAATCAAAACTTTTGTATTAACAATTCCCCCCCTTTGGTTGGGCAAACTCCCAAGTCTTGAACTACTGTATGTTTCCCCTTACTCACTGCCTCATTTCTTTGTGTATTAAGCTGAAGTAGTTCAACCGTTGTCATTGCTCAAATCTTGTGTCTTGAACTGAGAAAGTTCTCCCTGAATTGTTACAATGATCTTCATACAGGGTTTATACACACACACATATATATAGTTCAACACAACTTTCTCCCTTTTGCCAAATCAAAAAGAAACTCGGGCATGAACCTCATAAGTAGGGGACAATGGTGTGTCATGGACTGATCACTATGAAGGAGATAAAATTTAAAAGAGACGCGACGCCTTTGTTAGTTTGATGGGCTGATTAGACTTCGGTATCCAGACTTGTTTGGGCTTAGTTTAGACATAACTTATGATGGTTAATCAGAACCTGTATTTAAATGTGTAATCTATTGTTTTTGGATGAGTTTCGTCTTGAAGATTTGTCATCCGGTTGTTTTCTTAATAATTTGGAACACCATTTTTCATTTTGTGTCCTACTTGATAACAGTATTGGCATGAATCCATTCTTGACTTAGATTTCATAACTTGAGCCTTCAACTTTGCGGTCTTAAAGTGAGTGGGTTTTCTCGATGTTATATCTCAAGATGCTTTTGTATGAGTTTTTAATCAGCAAAATTTGATGCAGATTTACCTGTCCAGTATACTAAGTGGGATTAATCTATGTCTGAAGCTCTAACTTCCAATTTGCATCAGCTAACATGACCGATATAGTTTCACATTCCCTTTTCAGTGATTTATTGCGATCTAAAGGGAATTCACCTCTTCTTGTGCCCAACATGGAAGAGTGAGAATCCTGGACTGTAAAAGAATAACAAAGTTGATTCTTGGCTTACTCAGACTCTTTAAGATTTAATTTTCATTTTCAGTCGATGACTTACTCAGATCTTCCACTTTAGCCTTGAGTTCATTGATTTCAGTATAATACTGACGCTTCAATGCTTTTATCTTAGAGATGCCAGAGGTTAACATAGTAAACACCTCTTCTTTCTCAAGAGTTTCCTTCTATTTATCCTTCTCCTTTATAGTACTCAGGATTGATGTCATCATCTTCATGAGCAACTGCCGTCATGCACAACTGAGTTTCTTCTACTTCTGAGTTTGTAACTAAGATGTCATATCCCCATGCAGTTACTGCTGTGTTTAAGTGTTTCTTAACTTTCATTTCAGAATTTTCCTTCTGATGGAGAGGATAATCCTTGACAACATGACTAGGCTTGTTACACTTAAAACATATAATTTGTCCCTTCTTTGACTTACATTGTTGGTTTGACCTTTGTTGTCTACCACACAGCCTCTGAATTTGTTCATAATCTTAGTAATTTACTTATCTTCGTCAAAATTCTCATCTTCTGATTTTGTGGTAGTTTCACGTGCGGCTAGGGTCACTGAAGAAACCTACTGTGTGTGAGTATCGAACTGAGAGTTTATACAAATAACAATGACAAGGGAAAAACGAAAACTCAGTCTGTTACTCAGAAACGCGTATCGCACTCGATACACAAGGAGCATGTAGTGCTTTTACAACACTACCTTCACACGAGTTCTAAACTCTCAACGCGTTAAGAGTACATGACACTCTTAACTCTCACAATTCCGATCAGCACTCAAATCTTACTTTGCATAGCTAATACCGTTTCGATATGGACAGGAAATACTTTAAACCCGACTACAAACCCTAGCTCTCACAGCCATATAGACTTTTCTCCTCTTTTCTTTCTCATCCGAAAAGCTTCCTTTCAAACTAGTTTTTCTTCTGTTTATATAGATACGCAAAACAGTATGAAAATCTATCAAATAAGATCTTTATCTTTTACATATGCGTATAATCTTATTTGTTATTTTATCCTTCGCGTGCTTGTAAGTTCAAGACTGACAAACTTCGTTTCGTAATAGTCTCAGTATAGGCGTCAGTCCTGAACCGAGTTTGCCGATCAAAACAGCAACAACAGTTTCCCCCTTTTTGATGCGGCAAACTATTGAAGTCTTGAACTCAACAAATGTTCTTCGAAGATGACTAGCTGGTTCCCCCTGGTTTTTGCCTCGATATCCACCAAAGGACGATGTGATCACAGCTCGATTGTTCCCCCTGAATTTCTCTCTTCCTGTTAATTACCCGAGCTCTGTTTTTAAACCAAAAACTAACGACTTTTCAAGCATCAAGTATTTCAAGTATAAAGCGACAGATAGTGAATATATGCTAGATAGAGGTTGTAGATTAGATGTAAAATAAATTCAGCTAAAGGATTATAGCAATCTTACAACGTCGAGCTAGATAGAGTATACGGCATACAAATACTAAGTAGTAATATCTAAACAAACCCAGCAGTCACCAAACATAAACATCAACCAAAAGTAATGAGTAGACGAATAGCCTCAAGTCGTGCTACTGGAGCATAGGTTTCATCAAAGTCCAACCCCTCCTGTTGATTATACCCTTTGGCAACTAGACGGGCTTTATTTCTGGATATTTGACCATTTGAGTCCAGCTTATTGCGATAATCCTACTTCGTTCCAATGACGTTTGGTTTTTTGGGTTTCTCAACAAGTTCCCATACATCATTCTTTACAAATTCATTTAACTCCTCATGTATAGCATTTATCCAACTTTCATGCTCTAAAGCCTCCTTCACGGTCTTTGGTTCTACAGTAGACACAAAACCAAAGAAAGCACAAAACGTTTATGCATTTGACCGGGTTTGAACTCCTGAGTTTAAATCTGATAGAATGTTGTTGATCTCTATGCCTGGGGCATTCCGAGATGTCAGGCGATGTGTGATTCCGGCTTCCTGAGTCACTGCTGGAACCAATTCGGTTGGTTCTGGTGGTGTAGATTCCGAGTTCTGAACTAATGATGGGGAATCTTCAGTTGTCGCCACTTCGTCTTCTGATTTCTTTATCCTTAGACTGAAAAAGATCTTTTATCTCTTTATGACTCACTCTTCCTCCAAAGTTGTTCTCGTCAAACTTGACATTCGCAGACTCTTCAATAATCAAGGTGCGTTTGTTAAAAACACGATAGGCTTTGTTGTTCATTGCATAACCAAGAAAGACTCCTTCATCACTTCTTTTGTCAAACTTTCCTAGTTGATCTTTTCCATGGTTAAGGATATAACATGTACACCCAAACACTCTGAAGTGTGATATGGATGGCTTACGCCCTTTGTACAGTTCATAGGGTGTCTTGATTAAAATTGGACGAATTAAAGCTCTATTGAGAATGTAACACGCCGTGTTTATAGCCTCCCCCCAAAAACTTGGAGCAAGACCACTACCATTTAACATTGTACAGCCATCTCTTGAAGTGTCCTATTTTTACGTTCGACTCCCCGTTTTGCTGTGGAGTTCTGGCTGCATAGTAAGTATGAGTGATTCCATTTTCAGTACAGAACTGAGACATCTTTTGATTAATAAATTCTGTCTCCTGATCAATTTGAATGCTCTTGACCTTATTCTCTATTTGAATCTGAATCTTAGTGAACAGACACGTGATCTCACCAAAAGTTTGATCCTTGCTATGAAGTAGGACCACCCATGTGTATCTTGAGAAATCATCAACTACCACCAGTATGTATCTCTTACCTGACCTGCTCTGTACGCTTACCGGTCCCATTAAATCCATATGAAGCAACTCTAAGGTCTTGGTACTGCTAACCACATTCATTAGTACATGTGAAATCCTAGTGTGTTTGTTCAAAGCAAATTCAGCACAAATTGTATCATGACCTAACCGCCTTTGTGGTAACCCATTGACTAACTCCTTTAGTCTCAATTTATTAATTAATCGATGATGAGCATGTCCTAATCTCCGATGCCACAATAGTTCTTCATCATCTTTGATAGTAAGGTACGTTAGATCCTCCTGGTCATTCACATCTACCATATAGAGATTTCCTACCCTGCAACCTCGTAACAAAACCTCCTGAGTGACTTTGTTACGTATCTGAAAACCACTTGAATCAAAAACAACCTCCGAGGGACCCTTATCACACACTTGTGATACGCTTAACAGATCATGACTGAGACCTTCCACCAGACTAACCTGATCAATACAGTTCTCTTTGCCAATCGTCCCTATTCCTATTATTCTCCCTTTCCCATTGTTTCCAAAAGTTACTTTTCCTCCTCGATGTTCAACCAAGGTATTGAACTTCTTCTTATCTCCACTCATATGTCTTGAGCACCCGCTGTCCATCAGCCACCAGTTCTCATATAACGAAGTAGCTAATGCCTAGTCACATTCAATCACTTATTAGCTTTAGGTACCCAAACTTGTTTAGGCCTTGTTCTACGGGTAAAGGAAGAATGGTTTTTGTTTGTATGAGTTCTGAATTGAAGTATATTATTAACAAAAGATTTTCTATAGTATAAACTCCTGCAAAAACCAATACTATGACCGTGTTTCGACAGTATTGACAGAAATACTCTGATTTGGTATGATTAGCATTTGAAACCTTCCACGTTGGTGTATAAATAGGTGTTGTAATTTTTTTCTTCCCAGTCAATATTTGAGTTAAATCCGCCTTTCCAATGTACCAAACTGAATTTTGTTGCTTTGCTATTTCTTTTTCTCTCTAACCTTCGACATGTCACCCTATAAAACTTCATTTTTCTTTCTTAAGTTCTCATGTCTTTCTTGTAGTGTCTTAAATTCAGTTTGAGCCCAAGCGGGCAAGCATGCGACCCTCTCTTTTATTGGTTTAACAAACTTAATAGAAGAATTTTCTTTAGTTTGGGATTCAGTATCAGACTCTGTAGATTATCTATCCTTGACAATCTAGACTCAAGCAATTTAATCTTAGTAACAATAGTTGTTAACAAATCAAAATTTTCTTTCTTCGACAAGGAATTGAAAGCATCTTCTATGAGTTCAGGACTTACCTCGTCTGCTTCCAGAACTTCTTGCCATCTGTCACTGGCCATCATGCAGAAGTTCCGATCAGATATCACACTGATGCTTTCATCATCTTCAATCATGGCAGTCATGCACACCCGTGATGTCTCTTCTGCTCTGAGTCTGCAACTGACTCCTCTTGTCCCCACGCTGCTGCTGTGGAGGGTGATTTTTCGGTATGAGGGGGTCTATCTAAACATGGTCTGACTGAAAAGCCGAGACCCTGGAAAATGTCATTCTGTGGAGGGTGAAAACCCGTTATTCTTGGCATCCCTCAAATACCTACTAAATCGTCCGTCTTTCCCAGAAAGCTTAATGGGGAGTGTTAGTGAACACTACACCCGCTCTCGATGGGCTCTACGTGGATTTATGCCCTAAGGGCGGAAATTGACTAGAGTCGCCACCTAGTTTGACCTAAGGAACTAGGACGGGAGGAGAAGGGTTCTAAGAACCGTTAATTGACTCTGATGATTTACTGCCTATGGATAGGACTTATCTGATCAAGCCAGAGATTCTATGTTGGGTTCGCACTGGGTTACACCCTTTAGAAGTGGCAACGACCACGACTTTGGATTGGTGACCGAGGAAACCTCGGTCTCCAATTGTCGGGATTGCCTTCTTTCAAAACCTTTTTAGAGAGATTCATTTAAAAGCCAAGGATAGGAGTAGGACAGGAGGGGAGAAAACGAGTGGATGAGGCGAGCTTTTCTGCCAAGCTAGCGCCAAATGAAAAGGTTGATGAATTCGGATGAGTATAGAATGAAGATTTGAGAAAAGTCTAAGGTTGAGTGAATGAACAAGACTTAGAGTCTGATAGTTTGAAGTTTGTGGGAGCCGAAGAAGGTTTGGGCGTTTTGAAAGATATGAGAGCCATCTTAGAAGGGGAAGGGGTTTTTTGTTTGGAACGGGTCGCACCCTGAGAGGGTTGCCTACGTACTCAACTCCCTATTGAGATCAGACCTTACGTAGTTCATGGCTTTGGGTTTTGGAAGTTTTGATGTTTGTGGAGCTTGAAGATATTTGAGATGTTTGAGATTTAGTAGGGTTCAAAGTTTCAAGGAGTTTCGGGTTTTGGGAGGTTAGACACTGTGAGACGCCAAGGTCTGTGAGACATTGAAATATCAGAATGATTGAGTCTGTGAGACGCTCGGGTCTGTGAGATATTCGAGTTCATGAGATGTTAGAGTCTGTGAGATGCTCAGGCCTGTGAGACTTTAGAAGTTTGAATGAAGTTGGAATTTGTAAGAGGATTTGAGTTTAAGGTGAGTTGGAGTTTGAATGATGACTCGAGTGTGTGAGACAATTGGAATTTGGGAGAGATCCCGGGTTTTTTAGGTTCGAGGTTTGAAAATAGTTGAGGAAAATAATTTTATTGTGAAAGGGCGGATGATCCCGAGGGATCACCCTATGTACCCCCTCGAGCGCGACACTTAATTAATGGTAAGTGCTGAGGCTCGAAAGATGGGGCAATGAATTTATGTCGAGAAATAGGATTTAGAGAGAAGTATCATGAATGGAATATTCTCAATCAAACCCTAATAACGTCTCTAACTCCCGGGTTTTAAAACGTTAAAAACCGTAAACATTGAAATCGAGTGGAAGGGAGTTAGACGATTCTAAAATCCCGGCTGCAACTAGGAAGGCAGTCACATCCCTAGCACCCCGCCTTGTAAAAATCTAGGCTGCAATTAGGGGAGGTTTGTCACCCTAATGCCCCGCCTAAAGAGGTCCAGACTACGACAAGGGAGGTTACGACCCCAGTGCCCAGCCTCGGATTTTTATTTTAGAAGAGAGACAAGTGATGCCTAACTAGGAAGAAAACGTTCTTTGAAGGTGTTAGACATCCCATGTTCCCCGAAAACGGCTTATTTCAAGTTTGGAAGCTAAGTTAGAAAACTTTGAATTTTGTTCGGAATTCTCGACGAAGAAACACTGATTTTGAGAAATGTTTTTAGGAGAAAACTTTCTGTATATGTGAGAAGAACTTTCTGCGTTTTGAGAAGAGTTTTCTGTGATGTGAGAATAGTTTTTCCTTTTAAATTCCATAAAATGTTTTCTTTTGAAAACTTGATGAAGTTTGAATAAAATGATTGTAAGGATTTTGAGAAAAAAAGATTTTTGATTCTTTGAATTAAAACTGAATGAGGAATGTTTTGGATTTTTGGAGTTTGAATGGAATTTACAAGATAAGTTTGAACTGGATGAATTGAATTTGGGATTGAATTGAGTGGAGTTGGACTGAGCTGAAATGGGTTTGAATTGAGTTGGGTTTAAGTTGAGTTCGGGTCAGGATTGGGAAACTGGCCGGGTCAAAGTTCAGAATGATTGAGGTAAGGTCGGTCAAAGTCGGGGTCAAGGTCAAAGTTCAGGTCAAGGTCAAAGCTCGGTCAAGGTCAAGATTCGGTCAAGGTCAACATTCGGATTGGTCAACATTTGGATTGGTCAAAGCTAGGTCAAGGTCAACATTTAGTTGGTCAAAGTTTGGGTTTGGTCAAACTTGGACTTCGTTTGGGCTTTTGGGCCAAAATGGGCTTGCCTCGAAATGGGCTTGGGCATTGGATTGGGCTTGGGCCTGAATTAGGTTTGGGCCCGAACTGGGTTTAGGCTGAATTGGGATTTGTGAATGTGGACTAAAGTGGGTTTTGAATTGGACCTCGGAATGGCCTTTTGATTTGGGCTGAAGTGGGATTTGAATTGGGCCTTGGAATTGAATTGGGCCCGTTCTGGGCTTTGTTGGAAATTAGGTTGAAATTTGGACCTTAATTAGGTTGGGCTGAAAATGGGCCTTGCCTGAAGTTGGGCTGGAATTAGGCCTTGCTTGAAGTTGGGCCGAAATTTGAAGTTGGGCCAAAATTGGGCCTTGTTTGAAGTTGGGCCAAAATGGGCCTTGTTAGATGGATCTTGGGCCGAAGTTGGTCTTTGGGTTTGAATTTGAATGTTGGGCTTGACATGATTTTTGGGCCTGATCTAAGCACTGGGCTTTTTTATTTGAAAACAAATTGGGCTTTTGAGAAATGGGCCAAAGATGGAGCTTATTGATTTTGGGCTTGATTTGTGAGATATTAACAAGTGAGATGGATCAATTTATTGATTTATTAACTCTTGATTATGGGTGTGTTGAAGACAAAGGAGGATTCCACCCACATAAAATGAATGAGAGACCCGCTAGGCATGGGGTGGTTTCGCATCCTAAGCCCTCCTAAAATTGCCTTAAGGGCTTGATTTTTGAAGTTTTTGTTCTTATATACATATAAAGGTGGTTTGAGTGTTTTCTAAAGTTATAGAAGATTATTGCCCCACAAAACGAATGAGAGACCCGTTAGGTGTGGAGCGATACTGCATCCAAAACTTTTCTATCAGTTTAAAAGGTCCTATGGGTGTTAACTAAGGCGTAAAGTAAATTCAAATTTGGTTAAGAATTACAAAGGCCCAAACAAGCCTACTCCAAAAGATTTACAAATTAAACCGTAAATGCAGAACCATCAAAGTAGGCAAAATAAAATAATATATGTATATAATCACAAAAGCCCATGTACTAATAAGGCCCACAGACTCATCGAGTGTATAAAATCAAACAGATTGATCATAAAGTTTTAAGGCGCTCGAGCCCAGCCCAGCAAACAAAATAGGAGAAAGCAACCACATATTTCGGATATGAGCAACAGATTGATCCAACATCTCAAATGATTATGAGAAAACAGACTAGAGATTAGCAACAACTCCATCACGCTAGGCCATAGATTACCGCCAAATAAACACAGATTAATGAGTCATGATAACACATTAACTAATCCAGCAACTTATTCCGGTCATCAGCAATGAACCAAACTGGTTCCCCAAGTTGGGAACAAGACGTAAGGCAAAACAAGAAGAGCAACCGTTGCCCTGCAGGTTGACAACGAGCCAAGATGGACAAAATCCAAACCAACTACAGTTGACGATAAAATCATAACCAGCAATAGTTTAACGCACGGTGAAGGATTGAAGATCAAGATACGAAAAATGTTCAGGTATCGAAATGAAAATCCAAATGCCGAAAAGGATTTTTCGGTACTAGACTTGAATTTAAAACCGAAATCATAGAAGCCCAGTATTTGCTCAAAGCGAACAAGAATGGAACTCAAAGTACACAGAGATAACTCGTTTCTGCTCAAATCCAACAAGTTCGCCCAGGCAAAACCAGAATAATCAATAAAATGTATAATCGAACTACCAAAGAGATATAGCCAGAGAAATAGAGATTCAGGATTTCACCACCATATTTCAGAGATGAGACTGTCGGTGACTGTCGAAAGTTGAGAGAACAAACTGCAGAGATTGGAGTAGGAAACTGATGCGAAAGCTTTGAGCAGTAATCAATGATCTTCGACGCTTCTAGTGACGGGAGTGACGGTGCAGGATGTTCCTCTCTGGGTCTTGGTTCGATCTAGGCCAGCGTTCGGCTTGCAGGTGGAGATACAAGAAATTAAGGCTACGCAACAGTTCTGAACGAGGAACATCTGATCAAAACACCATTATTGAAACGAAGACAGTGGTGTTTTCAAACGGGTTTGATAGCTCGAAAACTTGTGGAGATTATTATCTTCTCACCGAGTAGTAGAGGTACGATTTTTTGTTTCCAGTTTTGAGATGCTGAAGGACAGGGGCGGAAGGGGCAATCGAGATAGAGTAGAGAGGGTACCATTTTGTGTTTTATGGGGTTGATTTTTCCTCTGTTGGTGGACGACGCACAGTAAAATCGGAATAGAATAGCCTCAGGTGAGATTTCTAGTGACCTGCGATGGAGGTTTTTTTTAGGGTGGATGAAGGAGATGGAGGTCGTCTGCCTCGGAGGAGATGGAGATAGATGATGGAGGCGGAAATGAAACCCAGAAAAAAGACCAAGAGGATTTTTTTTCATATCGCCTGGGTTTTTGCAGAGAAGAAGGAGATGACGATTCAACGAGGGGGAAAGAGAGGAGGGTGGTGTTGGTGTTCGAAAAATATCTAGAGGTTGGAGGAGATTGGCAGAAATGCAGTCGATCGGCCATGAGTGGTGGTGTTGGTTCCTCTTATTAAATCGAAAATGGAAGAACATTCGAGAATCAGAGGGGAGTGGTGTCTTCTTTGCATTTGATTTCTTCGGATTCAAGGGCATGGAGTTCTGCAGATTTTCATGTTCTTTGTTTGAAAACAAACCAAGGAAATGGGGAAAGAGAGGTGTGGGTTTTGTTTCTGCTCATTCAAAACCGAGAGTGGAAGCCTCTGGTATGAAGAAGAAAAAAAAAGTCGTTGATGTTTTGACGGCTACAGTACCCCAGAGGAGCAGGGTTTTTGTTTGTCATATAATAGAAAACTTAGGGTTTCTTCTTATGGGTTGTGTTTGACTAGTTGAAATGGGCCATGGGCTACATTTGATCAGTCCGAAAGGAATTGGCTAGAGGTTTAAAAATAAAAAACAAGCTATGTCCATAGTTCAAATCGAACCCAAGACATCCCAATATTGTTATTAGATTGCTAACCGGCTATGCTAATGACTGACTTGTCATATGAACGTGAGAACTGGTAGTTAACCGTTAACATGAGCAGGAAGGAAAACAAAAGACAGTCAGACAATCCTATCAAGGTTCAAACTCAGGATCAATAATTTCCAATGAGCACCTACTAACCAGCTATGCTGATTCAGAATTCAATATACAAACGACGGTACAAGTACAAAATCTCTAATTGAAACTGGATATCCTCTCTAAAATGCTACGAAATTATGGAATATAGCTAAAACAGGGTTCAAAACATAATGAGGTATAAATAAATAGAATAGTATAAAAAATATATACATGAAATAATAAAATAATACTAATACAACGACAATAAAAAAAACACGAGTGAATGTAATAAAAATGGAGAGTGAATTAGATATGTACGGGTAGTGGCAAATAAGATAAAATAAATGAGTAACAAAATGAAAATAAAGGACAACAGAATAGATAAGCAATAAAATAGAATAATAATAAAAAAACTAATAATAAGATAATTGAATAAAACAAAAGAGATGGATTTAAAACCGGATTGTCGTTTGGAAATTCATTTTCGGAAAATCGTGTTTTTATGAAATGCTTTGAAAAAGACTATAAAATGATGGTTTCGTTTTGGCATGCACGTCAATACGTTTTGACAAAGAAAGGCGACGACCCCTCTTATTGTGTTTCTTATTCTGAAATTTGCTTTATGGGGTGAGAATTTTTGGTGTCTACAGATGGCTCCCCTTGATTCAATTTTGCAAGCCCTTGCAGAATTGGATCAAGGTTGACGGGACGCCAAAAATTCTCACTACGGTTTATGATTTGCTCTTATGGGTGCGGGTGCACGGGGACTGATGACGGGCCCCAGATTGCGGTGATTGATGGTATAAGGACTAATGACGGGCCTCAACTAGAACTCGGTGTCTAGCTCTAGGACTAATGACGGGCCTAGAATACGATCAATCAACCTATGCATGAGGACTAATGACGGGCCTCAACTAGAACTCGGTGTCTAGCTCTAGGACTAATGACGGGCCTAGAATGCATCTTCGAAATGTATGAGGACTAATGACGGGCCTCAACTAGATCTCGGTGTCTAGCTCTAGGACTGATGACGGGCCTAGAATACAATCGGTATTGGTTATGCATGAGGACTAACGACGGGCCTCAACTAGAACTCGGTGTCTAGCTCTAGGACTTATGACGGGCCTAGAATGCATCTTCGAAATTTATGAGGACTAATGACGGGCCTCAACTAGATCTCGGCGTCTAGTTCTAGGACTAATGACGGGCCTAGAATACAATCGGTATATTGGTTATGCACGAGGACTAATGACGGGCCTCAACTAGAATTCGGTGTCTAGCTCTAGGACTTATGACGGGCCTAGAATGCATCTTCGAAATGTATGAGGACTAATGACGGGCCTCAACTAGATCTCGGTGTCTAGCTCTAGGACTAATGACGGGCCTAGAATACAATCGGTATATTGGTTATGCATGAGGACTAACACGGGCCTCAACTAGAACTCGGTGTCTAGCTCTAGGACTTATGACGGGCCTAGAATGCATCTTCGAAATGTATGAGGACTAATGACGGGCCTCAACTAGATCTCGGTGTCTAGCTCTAGGACTGATGACGGGCCTAGAATACAATCGGTATATTGGTTATGCATGAGGACTAACGACGGGCCTCAACTAGAACTCGGTGTCTAGCTCTAGGACTTATGACGGGCCTAGAATGCATCTTCGAAATGTATGAGGACTAATGACGGGCCTCAACTAGATCTCGGCGTCTAGTTCTAGGACTAATGACGGGCCTAGAATACAATCGGTATATTGGTTATGCACGAGGACTAATGACGGGCCTCAACTAGAATTCGGTGTCTAGCTCTAGGACTTATGACGGGCCTAGAATGCATCTTCGAAATGTATGAGGACTAATGACGGGCCTCAACTAGATCTCGGTGTCTAGCTCTAGGACTAATGACGGGCCTAGAATACAATCGGTATATTGGTTATGCATGAGGACTAACGACGGGCCTCAACTAGAACTCGGTGTCTAGCTCTAGGACTTATGACGGGCCTAGAATGCATCTTCGAAATGTATGAGGACTAATGACGGGCCTCAACTAGATCTCGGTGTCTAGCTCTAGGACTGATGACAGGCCTAGAATACAATCGGTATATGGGTTATGCATGAGGACTAATGACGGGCCTCAACTAGACCTCTTGATGTCTAGCTCTAAGACTTATGACGGGCCTAGAATGCAACTGAAAGTACGAGGACTTATGACGGACCTCAACTAAACCTCTTGACATCTAGCTATAGGACTTACGACGGGCCCATAATACTTTGATTGAGTTGTACAAAGCTCGCTGTTTTTCAGTGGTTGGTTGATTTGAGGATGACTCTAGTCATGGATTGATTCGGGATTGGATGTTTTTGGTTGCTTCTATGAGGGATGTGATGATCGAATGCTTTCTGTCGATGTCGCCTTTGACATTGTCAGTGTGGGACTTTTGTTTTGGTTTTGTTTTTTGTGGTCTTGGCCCAATGTGCACTATGGTTTCGGGATTTGGTATGACTCTTGGCTCCAGAGTTTGAGATGGCTCCGGTATGGCTCTCGAGTTTTTGGTTTTTGTGATTTTGTGATTGGTTTTTGAATGAATGGTTTTTTGTGAATGAGCGACTTTGGGAACTCGGTGGTTTTGATATGGCCGAATGGCTTTGATATGGTCAAATGGCTCGGGTATGATCGAATGGCTTCGGTGCGGTCGGGTGGCTTTGGTGCGGTTGGATGGTTCTGACATGATTCATGACCCCATTGTGAGCAACGGCTCTGGGATGGTTGGTGGGTTTTGATTTGGATTGAGATTTTCGGGATGGCCGGAGGGTTTTGATCTGGTTAAAGATTTTTGGGTGGTTAGTGGATTTTGCTTTGGTTTGGATTTTGAGTCGAATGGTGGGTAGATGTAATTTGTGTACCTTGATGTGGTTGACAGTTTTTGGTTGTGGATGAATGGTTTGGTATGGTTATGACTTCAGATTCTTCGAGATGGCTCCGGGATAGTTTAGGATGGCCCCGGGGAGGCTACGAGATGGCTCCATTTAGCGATAGTGCAGACGTGTATATCTGAGTGGTTAAACTGGTGTAAAAATAAAATAAAAGAAATTAAAACTCAAAATAAACGTCGGGCTGCAAACAAATCCCGGTCGTGGTAGTATAGTGAAATGTAAGCGACCGGATATCGAACCGTGGGACTAATATACATATTATAGTACCTAAGCATGTCACAAAAAGGGGGGATTAATTGACTTGTATTATAAATAAAAAGGAAAGATAAAAATAAACTAAGTTAATAGATAAATTAAACGGGACTCTGGGTCAGGTTAATATGATCTGCTTAATTATACTATCTCTACTGGTTTAATATAATAGTTTGGCAAGATTCCTGTTAATATCTTAAGGTCCGATGAAAACTCATAAGAACTCGTTCCAGTTGTGCAGGGTCCGATGAAAACTCAAGCACCCACTGGTGGACGGCAGAGGAGTATGAGGAATTTTATTCTTGCAACTGTACTAACTTAAACGATGAAAATAAGTTCCTACAGTTTTACGGTTTAATTAACCCATCTGTTTCTAACCGATGAAATCAAAAACAGACTTAGTAAAGCATTTTAATAAGTTCATGAGGTTTATTAAAAAGATGCAAGACAACCTTTAATCGTAACAAACTGTGTTTAAATTAAAACCAGTAAAAATATAGCACAATTAGTACAAACACATAATAACCATTCCCAGAGTATACGTATTCTAGCCTAACATATTAAATAGATAAACAGAAACAAGAGTAATAGAAATCATCTGTAGTCACTCCTGCATTTGTTCTGCTATTTTGTATACGTAGGACTAGAGGTGGATATGGTAGAATGTGAAATAAATAAAATGGAGAAGACGGGAGAAGAGAAATGAGATGGACGAAGGTATTCTGTGGTATGTGGTATGTTGGGTGGTGGTTGTACAAATGAGAACAGAAGCAACGTATGTTTATATAGAGGAAGGGAAGGTTGAAGATAGATAACACCGCGTGAGGAATTGATTGAGGCGGCAGAAAGAGCTGGATAGGATTTGCAGATTGATTGCTCACTGATTGCTCATTTATTGCAGGGGACAGAGCTCACGCGTGAGGAAAATAAGGTAGGCGCCGACTGGTAATGGATATGGCGAAATCAAGTTGCAGACGACGGGCGAAGAAGAAAACTGTCACGCGATTTTTAGTCACGTCCGCGTGACTTGTCCGCGTAGAATGGGGCGGTCTCCTCTCTTGTCCGCCTCACGTCCGCCTCTAGCTAGGCGGTTGCATATGTTGGTGTCCGCCTCACGTCCGCCTAATATGAGCCTCCCCTCACGTCCGCATGAGTACATGCGGTTGCATGTATTTGATGTCCGCGTGTGTTGTCCGCCTAAGGCCATGCGGACACACACGTGGTCGTGACTTATTTTCTTCTACGAACTTCCACCGGCTCTAGATTCTTCGTTTGGACTCTGTTTTCTGAGCCGTTTACGCCTATGCGTTCGTCTCTTCGTCTACTTTACTCCCAGCTTGGTTTTCCTCATGTTAAACCAATAATTTTGTGAGATAAACAATAAAACATAAACTAGAGGAAAAACTAATCGAAGTGGAGAAATGAGCAAGAAAAGTGTTAATATAATATATGAAATACACCTATAAATCATGCTCATTTGGACACTTATCACACCCCCCCACTTATCTTTTTGCTTGTCCTCAAGCAAAATCACGTACCCAAATAAGTAGGAAATGCTCAATACTAACAAATATTATTATGAAGGGTAGGATAAAGAGGTGAACAGTTCATGATCTTTTTAACTTATTGAGGAGTGTGATCCATCACTGCTGGTGGCATAGGTGTGCTCAGGGTAAAATAAAATATAGAGTTTCAGGGTATGATCCAAGGTACTTCAATGTTTCTTTTAGGTGACTCTGAGAACTTTTACCATGGCCAACTTCTCTCAAGAATGGGCATTTGAGGAGAAAACAAAAGGAAAATAGATTTATGCTTTGTTCACTTTTGCTATTGAATGAGAAGATAATATATAAGCACCTCAAGCTTTTGTATTTTAAGAACTCCAACTCTCTTTGTTGGTTACCAATGGTGTCTCGCAAGTCCCTTATTATTATTTTTCTTTCTTTTTTTAACAGAGAAGCACCCCTTAGCAATCCCTAAGAGAGAGACAAGAAAGAAACTCTGGGCAATAAAATCCAACCATTTGCAGATTTTGGTCACCACCGCATATAAAATGCTCCTCAAAAGTAATCAAAATTTAAAATTTTTACCATTTATCCACAATTCATAACAATATTTATTCTTAAAGAGAACAACCTACATTAGCAGGTACATAATTTTAATTTTTGAACAAACGCAAGATAAGCAGAGAGATTAAGCATTTAAGCACAAATTCCACCGACAAGGGCACACTTCCCAACACTTAATTTGAACAATGTCCTCATTGTTCACCAGAAAAACAAGGAAGGTTTTAGAAGACCTTTTCGGTAAGTAGATAAAAGAGATAACACATAGGTCACAAATCATTTAAGCATAAACGCTCCTCTGCAGTTTTTATTTAATAAAAGCAAATTAAGAAACTGGTACTCCCCTGATATTATTTTTGCTAGTTGGTAAAGGAGTTCCCCACACTGAGCTTCAGCCTCAAGTAGCGTACTTGGTTGCAGTGTGGATATGAAGGTGCCTGCATAAGACACTAGAAGCACCCATACTACAATGGGATTAAAAGTTAGCAAAAATAAAATTTAAAGAGAACCAAAATTAAAAGAGCATAAAAGTAAATAAAATAAAAATTCATCCGGGTTGCCTCCCGGGAAGCTGCCCTTCTTTAACGTCTTTAGCTAGACGCCTGCTTCGTTATCCTGGATCAAAAATAAAAGTAGATAACAGCTTTGCCAGGATAACGAAGTTAGCAGTAATTAAAATCAAACCACCACTGGATCAACAAAAATTTAGCTTCGGCAATATAATAGGAAAATGAATACTCCACAAAATCTGATGTTTGAGGAGGTACTACCGGTAACGTAGTTCTAACAGAAGAACCGGTGGTGATGACTTTTCTTCCTCAAATTGGAGGATATAAACTTCCTCCTCTTGTAGGTAAGGCTCATAGTAAGAACGCTGATCGATATCATCTTCAGAGAAAAATGATTCTTCGAAGGTGATAATGGCGTTTTGTTTGGATATCTTGGCGGGAGGTGATGGCAATTCCTTCTCTTCATTTCCGAGGATGTAAATATCCTTATCTTGTGGATAGAGCATAGAGAAGGATGGAAACTGGCGGTAGGTGACTATAGAGGGAAGAGAATAACTTACATCCGTAGTGGGGTGTTCTACCTCATGAACTGTTTCGCTCTTTCGTTGCTGTTCTCGTTGAGCGATTTTCTCCAGGTAATCTGGTTGATCTTCTAACCAGAGTTGTTCTTGGACTATGAGAAAATCCTCATAATCATGAGCTCCCCCACATTCGGAGCAGTATAAATCCTGTAAATAGCAAAACTCTTGTTCGAACACCTGTTCCATTTGCCACGTAAGATTTTTTTGTGTTTTTGTATATAAAACAAAACTACGGAAACAGATTAGAAAATAAAATGATTAGAAACAAACAGAATAATAATATAAGTGGTTCGGTGGAGAAATTTAGAAGCTGGAGCAATTTGGAGATGGACTGGAGTTGCAAGCTTGTTCTTCTCTTCGGGTCGAGCTGGAGTAGTTTGAGAGTGTTTGGAATCGGGAAGAACTAAATGAAACGGGCGCTCCTGAATTAGTGACGTCCGCTTGGACGTCCGCTTCGAACAAGGCGGACACGGCTTGTACTGGAGAACGCGGCGTGAATTGGAGACGTCCGCCTGGACGTCCGCTTCGAACAAGGCGGACACGGCCTGTAGTAGAGGAGGCGGCGTGAATTGGAGACGTCCGCCTGGACGTCCGCTTCGAACAAGGCGGTCACGCCTTATCTTCCGCGTCTCCGTCCGCATGAGGTTGGGCGGACACACCTCTGCTCTCTTTTTTTACGTACTGAAAGATTAGAAAACAAACATACTAATATATAAACAAAATATAAAAGATATTTAATAAAACACAACAAAAATAATATAGACAAAATATCTAATATAACAAGTGATAATCCGGAGCTTAGGGACTAGAATAAATCTAGTCCCCGGCAACGGCGCCATTTTGCAGACGTGTACTGAGTGGTTAAACTGGTGTAAAAATAAAAGAAAAGAAATTAAAACTCAAAATAAACGTCGGGCTGCAAACAAAATCCCGGTCGTGGTATAGTGAAATGTAAGCGACCGGATATCGAACCGTGGGACTAATATACATATTATAGTACCTAAGCATGTCACAAAAGGGGGGGGATTAATTGACTTTTTATAAAATAAAAAGGAAAGATAAAAATAAACTAAGTTAATAATAATATTAAACGGGACTCTGGGTCAGGTTAATATGATCTGCTTAATTATACTATCTCTACTGGTTTATATAATATTTTGGCAGATTCCTGTTAATATCTTAAGGTCCGATGAAACTCATAAGAACTCGTTCCAGTTGTGCAGGGTCCGATGAAAACTCAAGCACCCACTGGTGGACGGCAGATGAGTATGAGGAATTTTATTCTTGCAACTGTACTAACTTAAACGATGAAAATAAGTTCCTACAGTTTTATTACGGCTTAATTAACCCATCTGTTTTCTAACCGATGAAATCAAAAACAGACTTAGTAAAGCATTTTTAATAAGTTCATGAGGTTATTAAAAGATGCAAGACAACCTTTAATCGTAACAAACTGTGTTTAAATTAAAACCAGTAAAAATATAGCACAATTAGTACAAACACATAATAACCATTCCCAGAGTATACGTATTCTAGCCTAACATATAAATAGATAACAGAAACAAGAGTAATAGAAATCATCTGTAGTCATCTCCTGCATTTGTTCTGCTATTTTGTATACGTAGGACTAGAGGTGGATATGGTAGAATGTGAATAAATAAAATGGAGAGACGGGAGAAGAGAAATGAGATGGACGAAGGTATTCTGTGGTATGTGGTATGTTGGTGTGGTTGTACAAATGAGAACAGAAGCAACGTATGTTTATATAGAGGAAGGAAGGTTGAAGATAGATAACACCGCGTGAGGAATGATTGAGGCGCAGAAAGAGCTGGATAGGATTTGCAGATTGATTGCTCACTGATTGCTCATTTATTGCAGGGGACAGAGCTCACCGTGGGAAAATAAGGTAGGCCCGACTGGTAATGGATATGGCGAAATCAAGTTGCCAGACGACGGGCGAAGAAGAAACTGTCGCGCGATTTTTAGTCACATCCGCGTGACTTGTCCGCGTAGAATGGCGGTCTCCTCTCTTGTCCGCCTCACGTCCGCCTCTAGCTAGGCGGTTGCATATGTTGGTGTCCGCCTCACGTCCGCCTAATATGAGCCTCCCCTCACGTCCGCATGAGCACCACCTCACGTCCGCATGAGTACATGCGGTGCATGTATTTGGACGTCCGCGTGTGTTGTCCGCCTAAGGCCATGCGGACACCACGTTCGTGACTTATTTTCTTCTATGAACTTCCACCGGCTCTAGATTCTTCGTTTGGACTCTGTTTTTCTGAGCCGTTTGTGCCTATGCGTTTGTCTCTTCGTCTACTTTACTCCCAGCTTGGTTTTCCTCATGTTAACCAATAATTTTGTGAGATAAACAATAAAACATAAACTAGAGGAAAAACTAATCGAAGTGGAGAAAGGACAAGAAAAGTGTTAATAGAATATATGAAATACACCTATAAATCAGCTCATTGTGACACTTTCAGATGCGAGAAGAAAGGGGACTTTCGCCTGAGGGGTCGCGCCTGGGCGGCTGGCTACGTACTCAATTCCGTATTGAGATCAGACCATGCGTAGTTCGAAATTATGTAGGCAAGACCTTGGTGATGAGATAGATCTGATGTGGATTTGAGGTGGCTCCCGTATTGTTCTCGGACTATTAGGATGCCCCCTGTGTAGTTCCAAGGATGGTTTCAAAGTATGAGAATGGCTTCGTGTAGCTCTAGGGATAGTCTCAAAGTGTGATGATGGCTCCCGCATGGCTCCAGCTTGGCTTTGTGAGTGGCGCCAATGAGGCTCGAGTATGACAGTGAATGTAGCTCGAGGATGGCCCAAGATGGCTCCGAGATGGTTCGATGTAGCTTGATGATGGTCTGGGATGGCTCCAGTTGACATCTTTTGATTTAAAGCTTGCTTCAACAACTGCAACTAGAGTCGATTTTTAGCGAGACTAGGTAGAGTTCTTACCAGTCGGATATTGAAAATGAAATGGGAATGATGCATGCAAATACTAAATGTTAGAAGAGACGCTAAATGCATATGTAGTTTTTTGGAGAGAAGGTACGGCCCTATCTCTATTAATATGAGGTTTATGAATATAAGACATCTTCGGTTCGATCTTGAGTGATTGTTGAATTCGAATGCGTGAATCACTTTCCTCTCATGGAGGGATGCGGGTTAATCTCTCGTGAGTATGGTCGTGTGTGCCAATGTCGTGATGATACTTTTGATGCTCAGAGCAGTATTTTCCTTAGAATTTCTTTCGAGGCTATGGACTTTCCGATCCTTACAAATTCCTCTCCTACAATGGGGTAGGCTGATTATGTTTTGGCGCTTAGATCGAAGAGTCACTCGCACTCGTAAGACCTTGTGGGGTTTGGTCACACTCATTCACTCTTGGTTCCTGTGCTGTGAGGTGGGATATGTTGATAACAAGTACGAAGCTTATGATTCATGTTTCAGATCTGATACTTTCAGTTGACGCTCATCGACTTATGAGTCAGAGGTCTTTGTTGGGTTATAATGGGGCTGAGGGGTATGATGTATGTCACATGGGACTGGAGGATTTGTTTGGAAGTTGTGGAGTTTTTGTGCAATAGAGGATATGTTTCGCCTTTGCTATGGGTGAAATGATTGGACAGGTTTTGATAACCTTTTATTGGTTTCTTCGGGACATCATTGGTCCTTTCGATTTGGATTTCTCTTTCTTGTCTCTTCTGGTGTACGGTTCGAACTTTCTTCTCATTTTTGGAGTTTTGTTTTTTTTGAAATTGCGCTTGGCTCATCGGCTTTCTCAAGCGTTCTCTACTTTGTATTTTGGCTTTCAGCTTTGGAGTTGTATTGACTCGCTGATTTCTTGAACATTTTTGGTGTTCTTTTTTGGTCTTTGGCTTTGGAGTTGTGTTGACTCACTGATTTCTTCAAACATTTCATTTGTTCTTTTTGTGAAAGATGGGGGGAGGGGCCATGGCTCCGGCTCCTTCGCGATCCTCTATTGCAAGGGTAAGTATATATGTGTATGTGAGTTGGCACGCTGTGGAGTTCGCAGAGAAAGGTTTATCGTGAAAGGCTCAGCGGGCTCACTAAGGGATTACGTATAGGGCAGTCAAAGCTTTTTGGTTTTGTGGAGGTTTTTATTCCTAAGTGTCTCGTCATTCTCATTAGTCAATAATTGTTTTCTTACTATTCTCAGATCTTTGCATGAATCACAGTTCGTATCCTGTATATCGACATTGATCTCACTATGTATTGTGTCTCTCCATGTGATGAAGGAATGCACATGTCACTCATGGTTTTACCTCTATGGACTCGCTCTATCTTCCCTCATCGCTCAGTGGATTGTCCAAAACACTCAACTGAAATTCAAGAGAAAATACCGCTCTTCGCACGCTACTCACTTAGTTTGTGGTGCTGATTTTAGTTGAACCCATGTGTGAAATGACGAGTCGAGAGTTTAGTGGTTCAGACATTCTCTCCAATCAATCGCTCAAGATTTTCCCCAAAGACGTCGTTTCGATACGTGAGTATGCAAATTTAACTATCTACGATGCAATATATTGTGGTAATACGGAATTACTATGTATATGATACCTGATGTGTTGATGATGATGCAAAATAGATGACTTTGGATCTGAATGAATGTTTTTTTTTGTGTTTTTGTGTGTGTGCTTTTTTGATGCATGCGATGGGCTGGTAAGATTTGACTAGTCTCAAAGTCGGTTTCCAGTTGAGGTCCATAAAGCTCATTCCTGTCAATGTCGATCATAGAGAGATAGTGTTGATACGTTGGGATCGTTGTCTGAGAAGTTACTCTCAAGTGAGGTCGGGTTGGTGATTGACTCCTGGATTTTGGATTTTGGGTGACAACTCCCGCATGGCAGCCCCACGATATGACACTCTTTCTCTTTTGGTCACTGGCGTGCATGGTGATTCTGATTGGAAGAGGTTTGAACTCGGTTTTCTTTTCTGTCCCTCTAAGATCGGGTTTTGGTGGTTGGGATATTGGGATGAAAGCTGGTGTGTGGTGTGGTGACAATGAAACACATGATTAAGAATTTTTTTTCAGAGGTGGACAAGACTTGTACATGTTTGATGAATTTGGACTGACCGAGAATGCATGGGACTTTGTAATAAATGCAATGCATGCGGTTTGCTTTGTACTCGGTTGTATTTGTTGGTGTGCTTATTCAGGGGATGCCTTCTGTAGATATCGTGAATTTTCACCCCATAAAGCAAGATTTATGAATGATATATAACTGTGAGGGGTCGTTCCTTATTCGTTCTTTTCATTATACGTGCATACCAAAAGAAACCAAGTTTGGAAAAACAATTTTGAAAACGCGTGTTTCAAAGTGAAGGATTTTCTCAATATGAATTTTGACGCTCGGTCAATCGCAAATAAAAATAGGGAGTGGGGAACCCTATACACATTGATCTAAATAAATTCGAAGGGAATGTATAAACTTATACATGTAATCTATTTAGAAATGGACAAGCGGGAAAAGAATCATGGGGAAACCTATACATCATCAATCCTAAAAGTCATTAAAAGGGGTTTTGAGCTGAACATCCTCTGAACTCTTCTGGTCCGTCTTCGGGCTTCTAGCTGACTGGTCACGCTCAAGCTCCTGGTTGGCTGCTCGCTCGTCTTCAGGCTCTTGACCGGCTGCTCGCTCATCTTCGGGCTCTTGACCGACTGCTCGCTCGTCTTCGGGCTGTTGCAGCGAAGTGATACTATGATCAAACAAAACGGGCTGGTGTTCCTCTGACTTTCAAAGTTTGAACTTGAATCGGTGTTGCTAATCTTCAGTCGCTTGACTCAGGTTGGTACATCGATTTGTTGGTATTTGAACGGTTGGTGTTGACCTTCCTGTTGCTCGGCTAACTCAACGGGCTGGTGCGCCGTCGGCTTTCGGCTTGAACCGCGCATTCGAACTTCATGCTGCTCCACTTGCTCCAACGAGGGGAATGAGGGATATTTTTGAGAAATGAAAGATGATGATCGAGCGCAAAATCTTATGTGAAAATCACCACTTTTGTGAAAACACAGAATGACTAGTACGCTCCACGGTAATGACCGCTGCTCTTGAAGTTGGGCAGAACTTCAAAAATAGCGGGTCACAACATGGGACTAAATCATTTATTTGTGAAAATCAATTTTTTGAAAACTGTTTTCGAAAACTATTTGAAATGATGTTGTTAAAAATTGTTGTTTGTAGAAAGTAGGTTTTTCAAATCTATTTTTGAAAATTCTTTTAGAAATAACATTTTAATGAAATAAAGGTTTTCAATGATGAAGTGACGGGTCTTAAAACCCCAAGTTTTTATGAGTAGAAATTAGGTGGGATTCTAAATTGAACCTCGTAAAACAGCTTTAGGAGATATGCAAAAGAGAATTCCGAACGTTTTGAAACAAATTAGTTTGAAGAAGTGATTTGCAGACATGTATAGCATAAAGTAAATCGTGGCTATATTTGATGTGGAGATGTAAGTGTTAATGTTGGGATAATCACTTTCCAGGTCAATTATGATTCCGTCTCACCGGGGAACCATCATCCCTTCACTATCATCTCTCGAGGTTTTTCTCTGCTATGCCTTTATGGGGCAACGTTATCAAGAAAGTCCGAAGTGCTTAAGTTCGAAAGGTCAGGACACCCGAGATGATAAGGAAACATACGCCACGGCCAGTGATGATCCGACAACACCTCACTTTTCGGGAAACTCGGGGAAGTATTGCATGGGAACGGGTCTCTCGTCACCTGCACGGTCAGGTGTGTCTAAAGTCCAAATTATTCACTGACTACGTTGTGCCATGTATGGGTATCCGGTAAATACGGGATCCTCTATGGACGTATAGCGTGACATTGGGCTTTAGAGACACATGTGGTGCAGAGGAACAATGGAGAACTGAGCCCATACAATCTTCAGGGTAAGGCAAAAGGGCGGTCAGACAGGCGGCATACAAGGGGGTGACTTCCATGAACCCATCTTAGACACCGGACCAGGTAGCTGGACACTGAAGGCTCAAAGTTCACTATATGCTGGCTTCGACTCAGATAATGGAGGATATTTTTGGATCATGAGCTCAAAGCGTTGGTCGGAGACCGTACCGCCTCGTGGGTTTGTTCACTGAGAGAGTGACCCTAGCTCATGGGGAATCAACCGTGGACCGGTTGGGGATCCCGCGACATCATGGGTAAATCAGGTGACACAGAGGAATGCATGTCCTAAGCTACCCACCCCATGCACTCCACAATCGCAGTATAAAAATATGAAAGCGGGAAATAAAGTAAATGAAGTTAGCACCAACCTATTCGCTAAGTGTTTTATCTTGAGATTAGTGATTCCAAATTGGTTGTTATTAACCTAAAGGGAAGTTAGCTTCATTTAGTCCTAAGTGTCTCTTTCTAATCGTGAGCTAATCATTAACCCAATTGTTGTCATGTTTGTTGAGGATCAAATAAGTCCTATCTGTCCTCATCAGATACACACTCAAAGTGTAGAGTAGAATAATCCTAGAGGTTTTGAAAAGAATCTCTTGAAGGTTTTGAAAAAAGTGGGGAAATCCTGACAATTTTGAATGGAGTTCAGTCTTCCTTGAGTTTGAGAAAAACTTACTCAAGTTTTCCCCAGCAGAGTCGCCATTCCGTGGAGGGTGATTTTTCGGTATGAGGGGGGTCTATCTAAACATGGTCTGACTGAAAAGCCGAGACCCTGGAAAATGTCATTCTGTGGAGAGAGAAAACCCGTTATTCTTGGCATCCCTCAAATACCTACTAAATCGTCCGTCTTTCCCAGAAAGCTTAATGGGGAGTGTTAGTGAACACTACACCCGCTCTCGATGGGCTCCACACAAACTTATGCCCTAAGGGCGGAAATTGACTAGAGTCGCCACCTAGTTTGACCTAAGGAACTAGGAAGGGAGGAGAAGGGTTATAAGAACCATTAATTGACTCTGATGATTTATTGCCTATGGATAGGACTTATCTGATCAAGCCAGAGATTCTATGTTGGGTTCGCACTGGGTTACACCCCTTAGAAGTGGCAACGACCACGACTTCGGATTGGTGCCGAGGAAACCTCAGTCTCCAATTGTCGGGATTGCCTTCTTTCAAAACCTTTTTAGAGAGATTCATTTAAAAGCCAAGGATAAGAGTAGGACGGGAGGGGAGAAAACGAGTGGATGAGGCGAGCTTTTCTGCCAAGCTAGCGCCAAATGAAAAGGTTGATGAATTCGGATGAGTATAGAATGAAGATTTGAGAAAAGTCTAAGGTTGAGTGAATGAACAAGACTTAGAGTCTGATAGTTTGAAGTTTGTGGGAGCCGAAGAAGGTTTGGGCGTTTTGAAAGATATGAGAGCCATCTTAGAAGGGGAAGGGGTTTTTTGTTTGGAAGGGGGTCGCACCCTGAGAGGGTTGCCTACGTACTCAACTCCCTGTTGAGATCAGACCTTGCGTAGTTCATGGCTTTGGGTTTTGGAAGTTTTGATGTTTGTGGAGCTTGAAGATATTTGAGGTGTTTGATATTTAGTGGGGTTCGAAGTTTCAAGGAGTTTCGGGTTTTGGGAGGTTAGAGTCTGTGAGACGCCAAGGTCTGTGAGACATTGAAATCTCAGAATGATTGAGTCTGTGAGACGCTCGGGTCTGTGAGACATTCGAGTTCGTGAGATGTTCGAGTCTGTGAGACGCTCAGGCCTCTGAGACTTTAGAAGTTTGAATGAAGTTGGAATTTGTAAGAGGATTTGAGTTTAAGGTGAGTTGGAGTTTGAATGATGACTCGAGTGTGTGAGACAATTGGAATTTGGGGAGAGACCCCGGTTTTTTAGGTTCGAGGTTTGAAAATAGTTGAGGAAAATCATTTTATTGTGAAAGGGCGGATGATCTCGAGGGATCTCCCTATGTACCCCCTCGAGCGCGACACTTAATTAATGGTAAGTGCCGAGGCTCGAAAGATGGGGCAATGAATTTATGTCGAGAAATAGGATTTAGAGAGAAGTATCATGAATGGAATATTCTCAATCAAACCCTAATAACGTCTCTAACTCCCGGGTTTTAAAACGTTAAAAACCAAAAACATTGAAATCGAGTGGAAGGGAGTTAGACGATTCTAAAATCCCGGCTGCAACTAGGAAGGCAGTCACATCCCTAGCACCCCGCCTTGTAAAAATCTAGGCTGCAATTAGGGGAGGTTTGTCACCCTAATGCCCCGCCTAAAGAGATCCAGACTGCGACAAGGGAGGTTACAACCCCAGTGCCCTGCCTCGGATTTTTATTTTAGAAGAGAGACAAGTGATGCCTAACTAGGAAGAAAACGTTCTTTGAAGGTGTTAGACATCCCATGTTCCCCGAAAACGGCTTATTTCAAGTTTGAAAGCTAAGTTAGAAAACTTTGAATTTTGTTCGGAATTCTCGACGAAGAAACACTGATTTTGAGAAATGTTTTTAGGAGAAAACTTTCTGTATATGTGAGAAGAACTTTCTACGTTTTGAGAAGAGTTTTCTGTGATGTGAGAATAGTTTTTCCTTTTAAATTCCATAAAATGGTTTCTTTTGAAAACTTGATGAAGTTTGAATAAAATGATTGTAAGGATTTTGAGAAAAAAAGATTTTTGATTCTTTGAATTAAAACTGAATGAGGAATGTTTTGGATTTTTGGAGTTTGAATGGAATTTACAAGATAAGTTTGAACTGATGAATTGAATTTGGGATTGAATTGAGTGGAGTTGGACTGAGCTGAAATGGGTTTGAATTGAGTTGGGTTTAAGTTGAGTTCGGGTCAGGTTGGGAAACGGGCCGGGTCAAAGTTCAGAATGATTGAGGTAGGGTCGGTCAAAGTCGGGGTCAAAGTCAAAGCTCGGTCAAGGTCAAGATTCGGTCAAGGTCAACATTCGGATTGGTCAACATTTGGATTGGTCAAAGCTAGGTCAAGGTCAACATTCAGTTGGTCAAAGTTTGGGTTTGGTCAAACTTGGACTTCGTTTGGGCTTTTGGGCCAAAATGGGCTTGCCTCGAAATGGGCTTGGGCATTGAATTGGGCTTGGGCCTGAATTAGGTTTAGGCCCGTACTGGGTTTAGGCTGAATTGGGATTTGTGAATGTGGACTAAAGTGGGTTTTGAATTGGACCTCGGAATGGCCTTTGATTTGGCTGAAGTGGGATTTGAATTGGGCCTTGGAATTGAATTGGGCCCGTTCTGGGCTTTGTTGGAAATTAGGTTGAAATTTGGACCTTAATTAGAGTTGGGCTGAAAATGGGCCTTGCCTGAAGTTGGGCCGGAATTAGGCCTTGCTTGAAGTTGGGCCGAAATTTGAAGTTGGGCCAAAATTGGGCCTTGTTTGAAGTTGGGCCAAAAATGGGCCTTGTTAGATGAATCTTGGGCCGAAGTTGGTCTTTGGGTTTGAATTTGAATGTTGGGCTTGACATGATTTTTGGGCCTGATCTAAGCACTGGGCTTTTTTATTTGAAAACAAATTGGGCTTTTGAGAAATGGGCCAAAGATGGAGCTTATTGATTTTGGGCTTGATTTGTGAGATATTAACAAGTGAGATGGATCAATTTATTGATTTATTAACTCTTGATTATGGGTGTGTTGAAGGCAAAGGAGGATTCCACCCACATAAAACGAATGAGAGACCCGCTAGGCATGGGGTGGTTTCGCATCCTAAGCCCTCCTAAAATTGCCTTAAGGGCTTGATTTTTGAAGTTTTTGTTCTTATATACATATAAAGGTGGTTTGAGTGTTTTCTAAAGTTATAGAAGATTATTGCCCCCTAAAACGAATGAGAGACCCATTAGGTGTGGAGCGATAATGCATCCAAAACTTTTCTATCAGTTTAAAAGGTCCTAAGGGTGTTAACTAAGGCGTAAAGTAAATTCAAATTTGGTTAAGAATTACAAAGGCCCAAACAAGCCTACTCCAAAAGATTTACAAAACCGTAAATGCAGAACCATCAAAGTAGGCAAAATAAAATAATATATGTATATAATCACAAAAGCCCATGTACTAATCAGGCCCACAGACTCATCGAGTGTATAAAATGAAACAGATTGATCATAAAGTTTTAAGGCGCTCGAGCCCAGCCCAGCAAACAAAATAGGAGAAAGCAACCACATATTTCGGATATGAGCAACAGATTGATCCAACATCTCAAATGATTATGAGAAAACAGACTAGAGATTAGCAACAACTCCATCACGCTAGGCCATAGATTACCGCCAAAAAAACGCAGATTAATGAGTCATGATAACACATTAACTAATCCAGCAACTTATTCCGGTCATCAGCAATGAACCAAACTGGTTCCCCAAGTTGGGAACAAGACGTAAGGCAAAACAAGAAGAGCAACCGTTGCCCTGCAGGTTGACAACGAGCCAAGATGGACAAAAATCCAAACCAACTACAGTTGACGATAAAATCATAACCAACAATAGTTTAATGCACGGTGAAGGATTGAAGATCCAGATACGAAAAATGTTCAGGTATCGAAATGAAAATCCAAATGCCGGAAAGGATTTTTCGGTACTAGACTTGAATTTAAAACCGAAATCATAGAAGCCCAGTATTTGCTCAAAGCGAACAAGAATGGAACTCAAAGTACACAGAGATAACTCGTTTCTGCTCAAATCCAACAAGTTCGCCCAGGCAAAACCAGAATAATCAATAAAATGTATAATCGAACTACCAAAGAGATATAGCCAGAGAAATAGAGATTCAGGATTTCGCCACCATATTTCAGAGATGAGACTGTCGGTGACTGTCAAAAGTTGAGAGAACAAACTACAGAGATTGGAGTAGGAAACTGATGCGAAAGCTTTGAGCAGTAATCAATGATCTTCGACGCTTCTAGTGGCGGGAGTGACGGTGCAGGATGTTCCTCTCTGGGTCTTGGTTCGATCTAGGCCAGCGTTCGGCTTGCAGGTGGAGATACAAGAAATCAAGGCTACTCGACAGTTCCGAACGAGGAACATCTGATCGAAACACCATTATTGAAATGAAGACAGTGGTGTTTTCAAACGGGTTTGATAGCTCGAAAACTTGTAGAGATTATTATCTTCTCTCACCGAGTAGTAGAGGTACGATTTTTTGTTTCCAGTTTTGAGATGCTGAAGGACAGGGGCGGAAGGGGCAATCGAGATAGAGTAGAGAGGGTGGCATTTTGTGTTTTCTGGGGTTGATTTTTCCTCTGTTGGTGGACGACGCACAGTAAAATCGGAATAGAATAGCCTCAGGTGAGATTTCTAGTGACCTGCGATGGAGGTTTTTTATTTTAGGGTGGATGAAGGAGATGGAGGTCGTCTGCCTCGAAGGAGATGGAGATAGATGATGGAGGCGGAAATGAAACCCAGAAAGAAGACCAAGAGGATTTTTTTTTCATATCGCCTGGGTTTTTTGAAGAGAAGAAGAGATGACGATTCAACGGGGGAAAGAAGAAGGGGGGGTGTTGTGTGTTCGAAAAATATCCAGAGGTTGGAGGAGATTGGCAGAAATGCAGTCGATCGGCCATGAGTGGTGGTGTTGGTTCCCTTATTAAATCGAAAATGGAAGACATTCGAGAATCAGAGGGGGTGGTGTCTTCTTTGCATTTGATTTTCGGATTCAAGGGCGTGGAGTACTGTAGATTTTCATGTTCTTTGTCGAAAACAAACCAAGGAAAATGAGGAAAGAGAGGTGTGGGTTTGGTTTCTGCTCATTCAAAACGAGAGTGGAAGCCCTGGTATGAAGAAGAAAAAAAAGTCGTTGATGTTTTGACGGCTACAGTACCCCAGAGGAGCAGGGTTTTTTGCTTGTCATATAGAAAACTTAGGGTTTCTTCTATGGGTTGTGTTGACTAGTTGAAATGGGCCATGGGCTACATTTGATCAGTCCGAAAGGAATTGTGGAGGTTTAAAAATAAAAAACAAGCTATGTCCATAGTTCAAATCGAACCCAAGACATCCCAATATTGTTATTAGATTGCTAACGGCTATGCTAATGACTGACTTGTCATATGAACGTGAGAACTGGTAGTTAACCGTTAACCACGAGCAGGAAGGAAAACAAAAGACAGTCAGACAATCCTATCAAGGTTCAAACTCAGGATCAATAATTTCCAATGAGCACCTACTAACCAGCTATGCTGATTCAGAATTCAAATACAAACGACGATACTAGTACAAAATCTCTAATTGAAACTGGATATCCTCTCTAAAATGCTACGAAATTATGGAATATAGCTAAAACAGGGTTCAAAACATAATGAGGTATAAATAATAGAATAGTATAAAAAATATATACATGAAATAATAAAATAATACTAATACAATGACAATAAAAAAACACGAGTGAATGTAAAAAAATGGAGAGTGAATTAGATATGTACGGGTAGCGGCAAATAAGATAAAATAAATGAGTAACAAAATGAAAATAAAGGACAACAGAATAGATAAGCAATAAAATAGAATAATAATAAAAAAACTAATAATAAGATAATTGAATAAAACAAAAGAGATGAATTTAAAACCGGATTGTCGTTTGGAAATTCGTTTTCGGAAAATCATTTTTTATGAAATGCTTTGAAAAAGACTATAAAATGATGGTTTCATTTTGGCATGCACGTCAATACGTTTTGACAAAGAAAGGCGATGACCCCTCTTATTGTGTTTCTTATTCTGAAATTTGCTTTATGGGGTGAGAATTTTTGGTGTCTACAGCTGCTGCAGCCTCTTTAAATTTCTTAATCTTATCACGAAAATTGTCCTTTGGCTTTAGCATGCAATCCTTCACTACATGTCCAGGCTTATTACACCGGAATCATTCAATTTGCTCCTTCTTAGACTTAAATCTATCAGTTCTGAACCTAGAGCTTCTTCTTCCGCCAAAGATCTTCCTGATGCCGTTAGCTATCATTGTAAGTATTCATCTCGACCTACCCTGAGAAAGTTTCCGTGAAATTAAGGGTAACCTATGCTCTGATACCAATTGAAGAAACCTACTGTGTGAGTATCAAACTAAGAGTTTATGCAAATAATGATGACAAGGGAAAAACGAAAACTCCGCCTGTTACTCAGAAACACGTATCGCACTCGATAAATAAGGAGCACGTAGTGCTTTTACAACACTACCTTCACACGAGTTCTAAACTCTCAACACGTTAAGAGTACATGACACTCTTAACTCTCACAATTCCGATCAGCACTCAAATCTTACTTTGCATAGCTAATACTGTTTTGATATGGAAAGGAAATACTTTAGACCCGACTACAAACCCTAGCTCTCACAGCCGTATAGACTTTTCTCCTCTTTTATTTCTCATCTGAAAAGCTTCCTTTCAAACTAGTTTTTCTTCTGTTTATATAGATACGCAAAACAGTATGAAAATCTATCAAATAAGATCTTTATCTTTTACAGATGCGTAATATATTTGTTTTTTATCCTTCGCGTGCTTGTAAGTTTAAGACTGACAAACTTCGTTTCGTAATAGTCTCAGTATAGGTGTCAGTCCTGAACCGAGTTTGCCGATCAAAACAACAACAACAGTCACATCCTTAGTTTGAGTAGAAATTTCACCTTTCATCTTCCCCCCATGAGTTCGGAAATGAGTACTTCTACCGACATTTCTGACATATCTTGTGTAGCTTTAAGCAAGGTGGTATAACTTAGCCACTCTTTTCCCAGACTAACAAGATGTCTCTCGTTAATAACATCGTTTGAGAGTGTTACACCAACAACTTTAAGATCTCTGAGAATTTTCGTAAACCTTTCCAAAGTTCGAGTAATAGAATCACGTTCTCGCATCTTAAAGTTGTCTAATGTCTCTTAAATTGCTTGCCTTTTTCCTTTCTTATGGAATCGGTTCATGCATAGGCAATTTTTAGAAAATCCCATACCTCATTGGCAGTGTGCAATCTTAGTACCTTCTGCCGATCTGAGTCTAACAGAGATGACATAATGACTCTACGAGCTTGTCTGTTTTTGTTGATCATCTTGTTATCATTTTCGTTCCAGCTGGCCCTTGGCTTTTCTTTAGAAACTCCATTTTCTTCGATCTTAGGCTTAAAATCTCCTTTGCCCACCACATCCCACAATTGCAAGTCAATCGAGATCAACTGGTCTTCCATCTACTCGCAGCAAGTAGTATAGTTGAATTTCGTGAGCTTTGGGGGTTTGACATAGTAGGAATTCATCTTCGATCTCCCCTGAAGATTTCTCTTCTATCGTACGGGGAACCTGCTCTGATACCAATTGAAAATTCCTAGATCGTACTTCCTGTGCCAGTTACTCATGAAGAACTCAAAAGTAGAGTCATAGACTCACTAAGAACTAGATAGAGGAGAGAACAATATTTAGATGATTTCACGTGAATACTCACTTCTCACTAACACGTATTGAACTCAATACACCCACACACTCACATAATACATGCTCCCTATTGAGTAAACACGCAATACATCAAAGTTCCTAGAAAAACCTAATCAAATTTCAAGTCTAGAGATGCTTCTCTAACCACACGAGCCAATCCTCTCCTTTTTTCTTTCTCTAAAACCTTAATATGATCTTAACCTACTGTCTGTTATTTATAATCATCGCTTTACAGTTGCATATCTATGATATTATCTTTAGAGATAAATAGTCCCTAAAGATAAAATCATAACAAACAGCTAAAATATCAAAAGAATGGTAGATAACAAAGGAAGGGGATTCTCTCTGAACGAATCCTATAGATAAAATCTTGCTAGACTTTATGTTTTAAGTCGGTTTAATTCAAGCGAGATCTTTAATCTACCATCAAACATCCTTGGTCAGTTCAAGACTCAGACTTCTGTGTTTACGACTCAGTCTCAGTCTGTGACTTGGTTTGATCAATCAAAACTTTTGCAATAACAATCGGTCTAAAGGACCGGCAAAAACATTTTCGAAGTACGGTCTTAATTTAGTTTAATCTTGACATGTATTTGGTTTCAAGTGTTTTTCAAGTAATTCTGGAGTTTTAATTTTTGTTCAATAGGTGTAGTCGGTAGTGGCGAACCCATAAGTCATACCTTACTGGGTCCAAATTTTTTTTCCGACATTAACATATATTAAATTTAAAGGTATATAAATGTGTGATCATAAATTTATAGAGCATTAATAATATATATATATATATCAAATTTTAAGGTAATATTTGTAAATTAAACTCGTTTTTAAATAGTTAAAACATAATATCTCATGGGGTTAGACTTTAACATGAGATCAAAGAAGTAATTTTGTTTCATAACATTAAAAACCTAAAAATAGGTCGATAATAACTGAACTCACAACCTCACATATAGGAACATCTATCTACCACTAAATTATTATCAATTTCAGTATTTTACTTAATTTTATTTGATTACAACTATACTTTAAAAAATTATCTTTTTTATTATCAGAAAATTTTGAGGTCCGCGACCCCACGCGACCCTGCCTCGGTCCGCCCCTGATAATCGGCTAATTGACTAATTCTAGTATTGATTGTTATAGTTATAATAACGACCCATCAAGATTGATTATGGTATATACAAATTGATCAAAACTAATCACGAAGTTGTCTACTTGAGTCTTATTTAAGTTAACCATCAATATAATTATTCATTATTTATCCACTAATTAGTTCTCTATCATGACTATCCTTTTTCGTATAACCACATAAATGAAAGCATTAACTTGAAGAGCCAATGAGAAGTTACCTGGGAGTTGTATTACTTCACTTGTTGTAGCTGAGGAAACACACTAAACCTACGAGTCATCACTCCTATACGGATCGGTGTTGAGATGGAGTTGTCTTATGATATATTGCATTCTCATTCATAGCACTCCCTTTTAATTCAAATTTTATTTATCACTTCTAATTATCTTTAGTTAGAAAAAATTATCAAAACAATGATTTAAAGTTGTCCTTTTGCTTACCCGGTTGTTCTTTCTTTTTATTTTATGTGTCGTTCTTCCTTTTAACATATATTTCACTATTTTAATATGTGCTAGTGTGTTGTGTTTTCTTTTCATTTGTAGAACTATGTCTAGCAAGAAAACATCTTATGTGGTTGAGGAGGATGAGATGAGAAAAAATTAATTCAAACTGCTGAAAGTCTCCATTTTCATATGTTCCTCACTTCCTCTTGATAAGACTATAAGTAGCAATCCTTGTCCTAGACTGTAAGTAGCCACAAATTTAATTAAAATAATACAAAAATAATAAATTCAATTATTTTTTTATAATATTATTTTTTATTATTAAATCTACTTAGAGTAAAAATCATATAAAAAATTCAAATTTGCATTCTCTTAACTATTTGTTAATTTTTAGTCAAATTTTTAAGCTTTTAAATTATATATTATAATTTTATAATTCTTATAGAATTTATAATTATATTTATGGTACTTTTTATTTTATACAATCTGAACAATTAAAATTTTATTGTTGTTTTTGTATATTTTATTATTTTTGTGATATCCTGTGAATTAAAAATATTTATGTGGTATAATATGAATTGTGTTTATTAAGAAGTAGGGGTATTTTGGTCTTTCAAAATTTGCGTTTAGTAATTAGTTGTATCTCATAATTAAATTATTTTTTGAGGTATCAATTTAAAAAAAACTGTAGTATTTAATGAATTAACAAACTTTTTAGTGATATACCATGAGTTTTTCCAAAAAGTGTCGACCCCAAAAAGAAGTCTTTGACAGATATAAGTATATTGTTGTAACGCATTAGTCAATAGTTGAACTTGTTAGACAGTTAGACTTATACATATACTTGTTGTATAGTTAGTTTCCTTAAGTGGTCAACGGCTAGCTTAGGAACAGGTTATGTATATAACTCTCTGCTGTATTAGAGTCCATCTTTAAGTCTAATAATTCAATAATAGAAAGAGTTATTTCCTTTCATACTCACCATCTCTGTCTCTTTCTAGCTCAAGATTCCCGACTTGTAACAGTCTGCCACTTTTTTGTGTAACAAGGCCTTAATTCCAAAGCCATCCCACTTTGTTTATTTTTTATTTTTTTCCTATTCAATCCAACAACAATGACAACTTTCGTTCTCTATCTTTCTTTTTTTTTCTTTTCAATGCAACCACAACCTTGCCATATATGTATATAATTGTACATATATAGGTATATATTTATGTATGTATATATGTTTATATATGTATAAATTACGTTGTAGTCTTTAAGATATGAACAATGTAAATTTAAGACTTTTTCCTACATTTAACACATAAAATGCATCAGCTCTTATCTAACACAAATCAACGGAAAAATATAAGATACTTGTGAAATATAGTCCAATTCATTACCAATATGAAGCCAAATAACCCTCAAAAGTATATATATTTCACACTTATCAACAGTACATGGCATGATGTCTAATACTGTGAATTTCTTTCCTAAGTTTATCCTAGATAGTTTATGTGGTGAAATATGACATAATTTGTTGTACCACACTATAAAATCTTTGTACAAACTATGGTTTACATCAGAATCCCTGGTAATAAGAATAACAGAACTTGGATCATCAAAACTATAAACAAACATAACATTGTTTTTCTCCCTAATATGTGCTAGGTAATTCCTCAAAGCATTAATCTTAAGAAAATACAAGCCATGTCTTTGATAACCAATTTGAGCCTCAAGGTGGGTTTTGTTATTCTACAAGGTGCAACCGTCATAGGAAAATGTGGCAGTCATGTTTAGTTGTTGGGTTAATTTGCTAACAGACACAAGATTAAAAGGTAAATGAAGGAACAAATAAAACATCATCCAGAGTTAGCTCATCACAGATAGAGATTTTTCCAATATTTCCTACAGCTCTACTCTCTCCATCAGGCAAAGTGATAGTTTTGCTTTTAGTTAATCTATTAAGACTATCAAACAACAGTTTATTGCCAGTACATGCTCCAAAGCTCCAGAATCCAAAATCCAGATTAAGTTTATGTTATCAGGAAAACATTCATTTGCAACATGTAATTGATAATAGTGAAGTTTAGAAGCGTAGCCAGTAAAACTTCCAAAGGTTTTGATTGAATTGAAAACCTATTTGATCCAGGTACCTTGTCTGTTGTTCAAGTTGTTTAGCAGGGAGTCCTTGACTGGTGTAGAGTGGTCTCGAGAATCACATTTGTTCCTCTCATCTTGCTCAAGAATAGGTCCGACAATGTGTTGAGTTCGTATGTTCGTCAGCTTGATTTTTACCCTCGGGAAAACCGACTAGCCACCAACATTCTACCCTGGTGTGTCCCAGTTTAGCACAGTTGGTGCACTTTAACTGGGTTTTCTTTGTAATGTTGCCAGTCGGCGATGATATCTTGTTCATATTTCTTGAGTCAGGTCTTTCGATTCCCGGGGAAAATTTGTTGGCCAACGTAGCCGACTCTTCATTTCCTTCAATGCGACTGTTTGAGAGCTGACATTGCTTCTGGTCTTGTGACATCAAAGAATACGCAAGTTCGATGTCTGGAAGGGGCTTTATGAGTAAGATTGTGCTTTCAGAATTCTAGAATCTAGGGTTCCTCGTCTTTCCTGTAGACCAATTCGTACTTATTATTTTCCTTGAGGGTGATAGTTGCGGCCCTTTTCCATGAATCGAAGTTCTGGCCTTCTTTGTACTTCGCTCCGAGGGTAAGAGATGAATTGTTGAATAGGTGAAGATAAAGAGGATCATTGTAGTCTAATTTCAACTCGGTGATGCTTTATTGATGTGTCGATTCGTCGACCGACTCTTCATCTTTTACGTACCTTCCTTCCGATTGTGTCTCGCTAATGTTCATTCCCCATTGGTGCGGAATGGGTTATTGTCGGCGACGAAGCTCTGATACCATATTTGAAATATTGTGGGGGATAAATAGGTACAACGGAGAGAATTACATAAAATACCCATATAGATACTAAGGTCTAATAACCCATGAGGTTCCATCCTAAAACCAATTAGCATTAGGTGAATTAGCCCAAAGGCTATATTAAAAACTTACTAGCTATACAATTTTTCAAATGTGGGATTCACACTTGATCTTCAGCATCCCCCGTCCAGTTTGAGTCTCCCACCTCCCTTGCCTCCATACTGCACCCTACTTGGACCCCACTTGGTACTGACCTGGTTCCTTCTCTCGATTTATCGTGACATAGTCCAACTTTACGGTACTGGCCCGGTCCCTTCTCTTGGTCATTATTGAAAGATGTATAACTCTAGAAGAGTCTTCAGACATGAAAATTTACCCAAATATGAGAAAAATAGGTACCTGATGAAAGTTTGAAAATGATAAAGATATATAAGTGTCATGTCAATAATTTAGTGGAATTGAGATGATATCAACATTAATGATATATATGTATGCACATAAATACATGCATACAATATATTTAGCGCTACATGTCATGAGATGTAAGAATATTGAGATGGTTGGTAAAAAATACTTGAAAGACACAATAAGAAGCATTATTTATGTGAATGCTGTGGACTTGAAGTCATGACGAGGATGTGAATCTAGCTGGATGCATACGAAAGTTTGTATGAATATGAAAATTAAAGGTATACAATCTTTTAATATACAACATATGTCAATGTACATAGATTTTTCAAAATTGAGTATAAAAAAGCATTATCCCTAGATGTTGATTACTTTGGAGACATAGGGATGAGTGAAATTATGATTAATTTGTGTGGATATAACCTATCTATACCTATCACTTTGATAGTGATGTTGTTGTTACTGTATAATTAGCATCACCTAACCATGTTATTACAGGAACTAATTATGCCTTCATTCTTCCAAAACATGTACCCCGACAAGGACCCAGTAGTCGAGACTCGAGACAACATTCAGCCAGCCATCAAAGCAACCAAATCGTAGAAAATTGTGGTTGGCTTGCAGTGATGTGTCTGCCCTAAAGCAAAAGTGAAGCCCGGTATTAGCCGGTCAGAACCAGACGTGTTTCCCTAGTAAAAACCCCGACCGACTTCTTGTTACAGCAACCCGACTCTGCCATAAAGAAACAAACATGACCCAGCATGTGTGGCACTGACATCCCGTCACGTCAATCTTGTTAGACAAGTTGCCGTTATCATTCACAGATCCCTGACACATCATAAGATTGATGTGTCCTTTTCAGGATTTGCATATGCGCGGATAGAGAAAGGAAGCTTCGTAACTGGCAAGCCCATCCCGGGTTACGTAGCCCGTGTCATCTTCCCGGCCAGTAGATAAGTAGCGAGCCAACTCATCTCTATTTTCTCTATACATAGCGATCAACGCCTCATATATTTGGAGAAATACATTAATAGTCACTCTCCTCGCATGTATTCTCCCAATCATACTAAAAACCTCTGTCGACCCCCGTGACTAGATCATTTAAGATCAAACCTCATAAATCTTTGTGCCTTCTTATTTACATACAATTACATCCCTTTAATCATCATACATGCAAGAGATAATCTAAGCCTACAACACATATTACACTCTAACATATGTTTATGTAGGAATCTAAAGGGATTAATTGCCTAAAAGAGTTAATCGAACTGTTATAGGGAATACCCCTTTGATTGTGTTGATAAATTCTTTCATGAACTTAATCTTTAAGGTTAATTGTGGCATAATCAGCTTAGTGAATACTACTTAAATGTGTTATCGAAATGAGTCTTAATTTTCTTGAATAACTTATATTGCTATAATAGCAGCACACAAACACAATCAGAACTTCTTAAGAGTCTTCCGATCGATGTGGAATGTCGAACAAAGGTAACAAAGTGCCATATCTTAACACTATTGTAGCATAATGGATAATGGGGTTTTGGTATATATAGATATATAAATATGAAAACCCCACAATCCAATAGATTAATTGAGATATTCTTGATTGGAATATGTGGCTTAATATCTAGGTGATAGTTGACTACATCTACATAGATATACATACCCCCTAAAGTTATAGTGATAAAGAGATATTATATTAGTGTACAACAAGTATCTAAAATGTAAATTTGATGGCATTATTCAACCAAGTGCCCCCAAAGAAGTAGATGCAAGACTAATCGAAAAGATCGGGATGCATAAATCAAAAGACTAAAATGAAGTTTTCATGAGGGAGCAATGGTGACTATACTCTTTTTCCTTCACCATTATGTGTATCACACCTAGGTTTTACTTGGTAAGGCTTTAATGAGTTAATAAAATTCATTGTATAAAATGTGAATGTCAAGTGAAAATATCTTTGGTCAATTATCTTAGATACTTGAAGTTATTCTAAAAATGCATTGATTTTTATTTGTCCGAGATTAGTATGCGCATGCTTTTCCATACAAGGTTTCAATGAGACATGTAACAAGATGTTTCGTCTGAGGGGGTATTATAGTAGATATATATCTATGGTAAACTTTATATTTTATTCAATAACTTACGATTTATTTATTTAAATAAAATAAGGTTTCATTGTACCAAGCCTTTTATAAATAGAGGTCTTGTATCCTAATATTGGAATACAAACATCTCTCTTTTGTCTGCAGCATCAATATATTGGCTAAAATATGTTCATCAAAACAAGTGTAAAATGTACTACCCTCTATCCTTTCGTTTGAGGGAAAATTTCCGGTCAACGGTTGGTTTCTCAACTCATTTCCCCGGTGCATGTGTTTTCTCCCGTAATTACACAGTAGGTGTAATTTTAACCTTTTTCTGAGTTGGAAGTGCACAATAGAAGTCAGCCTGTCGGCTAAATGACTTCTATTGTGCGTCTCCAGTGCATCTTTTTTTTTATTTCTCCTTTGTTAAGGAGACGTACACTGCAAATCAGTCAGTCGGGAGACTGACTTGCAGTGTGCGCCTCCTTAGCAAAGGAGAAACTGTTTTTTCTAATCTGCTACTTTGTTATGGAAGCGCACACTTGAAGTCAGTCTCCCTCAGAAACGAGGCAACGACTCTTTTCAATGGCTCTTTCATCTCCCAACGGCTATTAACGACTAGTTTTTTCACAACATCTGTATATATGCATCTTTATTTTCTGATTACAATACCTACTCTTATTATCCAATTGCTTCTCTAAACTAAACTCACAAACTCATATTGATTCCTCTTACTTTGCTCCTTGCAGTCAAAACAATCCAAACTATGGAAATTCCTTGTACTCTCTATCTTCATATAGATCTCAATTATGGAAATCATGGAGTATATTTCATATTTCCCCTTCCTCTAGGTTTATATTCACACACATTTCCGAATTATCCACATTCAGTTCTTTCAAAAATCACGTTAAAAACCAATTAGATTCATATTTGGGAGGAGATTACGTAATTACCTCCATCGTCTATTGGAAGCTCGAGAGCAGATACCCACTCCCTTCATTTGTTCATCTTCAAGTCAACAACGACGCTCTTGTTAGGATGATGATATCCAACTTCTTGCAGAATCCCGATATCGTGAGGAACCTGGAAGTAGAAGTGAAGTTCGAGTTTGCCGCTACAACTTCAATCGAGAATAACCCCGTTAATTTGGGTGTTGATGAACATAGTTCAGAAGATGATCCTGAGATGGAGCCGGAAGACTTCCCTGATGATGATGATGTTGATGAAGTTGACGAAGCCGGTCCTTCGACACCAGCTGAACCTTACACACCAATTGCTTCATTCTTAACGCAGGTATACCTACAAGCCATAAGCCAAATGCCCTCAGATCTCGACCGACGTGGTATACCGTATTGGAGGCCAGGGCAAGAGTTTGTCAAAGGTCAGGAGTTTCCGAACAAAAATGTTCTTGTTATGGCTGTCAAAGATTATCACTTGCAAAAAAATGTTGATTTTCTACCACAAGAAAACACCAGAAAAGTCTACGCGTTAAAGTGTCGACAAGATGAAGGATGCAAGTTCTATTTTCGAGCATGTCTCTTGAAGGATGCATTTGAATGGCGCATACACAAGTTCACTCCTCACTCGTGTTCTCCTATCTTGAACGAGAATAATGACCGGTTCATAACCTACCATTTCATTGCTGAGGCGATGATTCTCCGAGTGAAGGAGAATCCGGGACTACAAGTGAAGACGGTTATTCAATTAATCCGCTAGGAGTATCATAGGAAAATAAGCTATAAAAAAGCTTGGTTGGGTCGTGCTGAAGCCATAAGAAGAGTTTACGGGGATTGGGTGCAGTCATATGCTGAATTACCCAGGTACATCTTAACCATAAGACATTACATGCCTACTTCGTTTGTGGATTTGGAGTCTAATGTTGTGTTTGAGAACGAGATGCAAACCACATCAGTTAGACAATTTAAGCGTTGTTTCTGGGCATTCGAGCCGTGCATAACTGCTTTCAAGTACATGAAACCCCTATTGCAAATAGATGCGACTCACCTTTACGGGAAGTACAAGGGTAAGTTACTAGTGGCTGTTGCGCAAGATGGTAATAACAAGATTATTCCCATGGCTTTTGGCTTGGTTTCCGGGGAATCCAAGGATGACTGGAAATATTTTCTCAATCGTGTGCGTAACAAAGTTATCGGGCCACGTTGTGATGTCGCTATAATTAATGACCGTGCCGCAGCTATAATGTCAATAATGAGGGAGGATCACTACTGGCTTCCACCATACGCAGAACATTTCTTGTGTCTCCGTCACGTAGCTTCGAACTTTCAAACCAGATATGGGAACAAGGAATCGAAGAAGTTTTTGATAAACACTGGTAATTATTTGATATATACTTCTATTTATTTACTGTAAGTTAGTAGTAATTGTTTATGACTGTTACATTTTTATTTGTATGTTGTTAGGTTACTCATTTAGGAAGGATATTGTTGATGAAAGATTGAGTCATTTAATATCTCTTCACCCTCGATTGATGCCTTCTTCGATGATCTCCCAGTGGAGAAATGGTCCCGTGCTTATGATGACAGTAGACGGTGGGGTCATACAACCACCAATTTGGTGGAGTGCATGAACGGTGTGTTGAAGATGGCTCGCTTGCTGCCCGTGACAGCAATTGTGGAGAGCACACTACAAGCTTATTGTTTCTTTCCGATATAACTTGGAAACATATACTGCACAAAGGAATAGCGGATCGATTTTTACAAGGCAACTCCTTGAAAGGGTGAACGAGAACCAAATCCTATCGAACTATCACCGTGTGGTTGTTATTGATTCGATAGATTTGGTATTCGAGGTCATTGACAGTGGTGATGCCACCCTAAGGCGAGACAAAGGTGAATTCGTTGTCCGAATCAACGAAAGACTATATGAATGTGGGGAGTGGCAGGCTTTTAAGTACCCCTGTTCACACGTTATGGTTGTTTGTTCTAGCATCACACTTGATTGGAAGAACTATGTTCATAGCGTTTACAGACTTGATACCATGATACAGGCATATCAGGAGAACAAATTTGTTCCTTTAGGTAACCAAGGCAACTGGCCTTCGTATGTCGGCCTCACTGTGGTTCCTGACCCAAATATGATGCGTACAGTTAGAGGACGTCCAACATTGTCACGTATTCCAAATGAGATGGATGAGGCGTATGAACGTGAAAGACGAAGGTGCGGGCTGTGTCGACAATGGGGGCATATTAGGAGAAACTGCCCAAATGCTAGTTATGATTGAAGAAATATCTGTTGTCAATCTTTTTTTTACTTACCAACTGCTCCTGCTATGACAGGTCGTGCCTTTAGCAAGCACCCAAAAAGAATGTAATGGAATGTATTGTATTTTAATAAAATTAGGTGTGTGTAGTGGTGATTTGGTGGTGTTATAACTATAGTCTTAGTTTGATCATTTAAATAATCATGCATCACTATATGTATTCGTTATTCTTAAGGGAAGAACAATGTTTATTGAATTATAGAAGCATCCCCAATGAAGGGAGCACACAACAACGATACATTACTAAGGAAAAGCATCATTGTACAGTGAGTTAGATATGAAAACATACTTAAAACAACTAATAATTTGTCAAAGTTTTATGACCATAATTAACCATCTACCTTCGGCTCATATTCTACCAGCAGCTGAATCATACCCATGTTGCTTGTTGTTTATGTAGTTTTCAACCATAAGACACACGTCTTCATCATTTGCGATTACCATCTGGCTCCAGAAAGGCACTGGGTGAGGAAACATCCTTTTTCGGAAGACAATGGACGTTGGAACAAACTTCTCATCGCCACAATCAAGGTTACACTCAACTAGAAATTTGAAATAGTTGAAGTCAAAGAAACCTTTAATCGTGAGACGACGTGTTGTGCCGTGTTCGGTTGGTTCGAAGTAAAAGCCAGAATCATCAAAGGATAGAATGTGGTGCATATACATCATACAAGGAATAAACATTTTAGATGTACAACTTGAAGTGGAGGGTTAATGGCAATGGTTTATACATCAAAAAACTTCAAGGGCGGCTGAGTTATTTATGGACATTGGCATGACCTTAGGCCGGGACTGGTTGAGTTTATAAGCCTCGTACAGTCTGATAGCATCTTACCTTCTCGTAGTATCTTATCCCATATAGTGATAGCATGTTATCATGTTCCAATTAGCTAGACTCTGATTGATGGTGGGTTTTGGACGCATATGAGATTTCTTAGATTCCTTGGATAAGATATGAGAATATTTTTTTACTGCCACAACTTTTTGTTGCATCTTGTGCTCAATTCGTGGCTCCTCCTCAATGTGTACTTTTGTATCAAGTACTGTCTACTAAAAGCATCTTTAATAAGCTTCATCAAAGTGTATCAATTATATACAGGACACTGACTTACAGCTTCCCTATTCCTTTCTGCCAGCCTATGGTTGTCACATTGTCCTTTAGTAGGTGTTTGTATCTCTAGTTTGAATTTTATTCATGGACTTTTCATAAGGCAGTCCTCTACTTACGATTTTCAGGACTACAACACCCTACTTCCTTGTGTTGTCTTGTCATTTACACTACAAGTACTTCGATGGACACCATGTGACTTATCTTTCCACTGCTCACACTTTCTTCATTAAAAAGGAGAAATGACAACTCCATATTAAAACTTGAATACTATTTTGACGGTACGATGTACTCCATTTGCTACACTTCTCCTTTCTATAAATACTGGATTAATTGCTTAACAACACTTGCATCAGCTCCCTTTCTGCTACCCTTTGTAATGGATCTACCGTGTATCTTGTGTGTGCATGTTACCCCCTCTTTCGACGGGACCGGATTTTATTTTCAAAGACAATCAAATTCACGTTTTATTGATTTCGATATTCACAGGTCAATAACATACCAACATTTATACAACTGCGTGGGGGAATGCCTTAAGGTCATGTGTTGCATGGAACTACATCGTGCACACCATAATGCACAGATTCCTTCTTGAGTCTCCCCCAGATGTCGCATGCACTCCGCTCCTCATTGCGAACGACCATGATGTACACTAGATGCTACAAATGTTTGAGGGTAATCGTGATGTCTATGGCAACAGAATGGAGATTTCGGTAACCTATTCGCTCGCTTCTCCGGTCTTTGTTAACAACTCAGACTCAGAGACTTCAATAGAAGAAACTGTAGAAGACGAAGGCAATAGTGACACCTCAGCGTGCAAACGGATGACGATGGGGAAGTAGATGATTAGTGATGTGTTGTGTTTGAATGTAACGTCATTACCGTTGTAACTGCTATGCTAGATCTTTAAGTTTCAAATAAAACACAACGTCCATTGGGAGGGGACTTACCTTGCCTTAGGCTACCCAGTGCCGATCCCCGAACCGGATGTAGCCCAATGTGGTGAACCGGTGGGAAACCAAAAAAATAAAAATAAAACATTTACTATGACCTTTGTATGGACCAGCCTCAACTATTATGAAAGATGATATCCTTCGGAAAATATCTCAAACAGATAGTTATCAGCACATCATCTTACATTTTCCCCTACTTTAACAAAAGAGCTTTGTATGGACCTTATCAATCGAATCATCTTGTCCACATACTTACCTTTACAGCATCTTATCTTATTGAAGGAATGTGATTCAAGGTGTTTCAATGGTATTCTTAACTTAGGTAGATTAGATACCGGTATAAAAGGAAGACAATCCTTCGACAATTCTAACCATTAATTATTAATAAATCAATTCCTTACCATTTCTACGCCCATTTCTACGCCAAAATGAATCTACCAATTAGATTGTTGGTTGATTAGTGGCCAAAAGTGCGGCTACAGCATCATCCCTCGCTGTGAAAACGCCGTAACCGAGCCAGTTCCCAGTCAACCCTAGTCCCAATCCAAGAGCTCTGTCATGTTCACCGCAAATTCCACACCTAACCAACCCTATAGACGTTTTCCCTTTCTTTCATTCGATCTGTAATCCTCATTTATCGATTTCGTATAAAGACCCAAAATTTTAGGATTGTTTTTTGCTTTGTCGATCAATAATCAAACACTATTCAATCTTACAAGCGTAATCGCGAAATGGAAAGCAATCATGAAAGACGGCCGAGCTTGATCGACTCCTTGGGCGAAGAAATCATCAGAATAATCGCACCCGTCTCCGCCTGTATGTTCTTAGTTGTGATTTTGGTCGCGATTCTCCATTCCGATAATGCTCCTTCTTCCCAATCGATTAAAAGCATAGCCACTTTCGTTTATGACGAGAGCAGCTCAGGTGGCGACTCTTTCTGGGATAAATTGGAAGGTGCTCTTTTGAATGCTCTCGTTTTCGTCGCCGTTGTGACCGTTGTCACCTTCTTCTTAGTCTTCTTATTCTATTTTCGCTGTACCAAATTCTTAAAATTGTACATGTGCTTCTCCACTTTTATTGTTTGGGGTTTATGGGCGGCGAAATTGTCCTCTTGCTCATCGATAACTTCAGCTTTCCCATTGATTCTATCGCATTTTTGTGTGTTTGGTAAATTTTTCTGTTGTGGGTGCTTTGGCTGTATTTTTGCCCAAAATGCCGATATCTGTTACCCAAGGTTACATGGTTGTAATCGGAATGTTGGTAGCTTACTGGTTTACCCGTTTACCCGAATGGACTACTTGGCTTCTCTTGGTTGCCATGGCATTGTACGATTTAGGTGCTGTTTTGCTACCTGTTGGGCCACTGAGAATCTTGGTAGAGCTTGCTATTTCCCGAGACGAAGATATTCCTGCTCTAGTATATGAGGCTCGACCAGTTGTTGACGAGTCCGCTTCTTCATGGGAGAATCAGGGGCAGAGGAGGTGGAGAGGTACAGGTGACAGTAGAGATCAGAATGAGAATGAGAGTGCAAACTCTACTGTCTCAGTAGTCAATCCTGAAGGTGGCCAGAGTGAGAGGCGTGTCGTGAATGTAGAAGGTAACACAGAGCTCTCAACCCCACTGCTTGGGCAAAGAATGGTCAGTGAGCTGCTGCCACATGTCCAAACCGTAGGTGCTATTTCAGAAACAAGCCTTCCTTTGGAAGGAATTGGATTGGGTTCATCGGGTGCAATCAAATTGGGTCTTGGAGATTTCATTTTCTACAGTGTTTTAGTTGGCAGGGCAGCTATGTATGATTTTATGACTGTATATGCTTGTTATTTGGCTATAATAGCTGGTCTGGGAATTACTCTAGTGCTCTTGGCAGTTTACCAGAAGGCACTACCTGCTCTTCCAGTGTCTATAATGTTGGGTTTGGTGTTTTATTTTTTGACTCGGTTTCTCCTTGAAGCATTCATTTTGCAATGTTCAATAAACCTTGTGATGTTTTAGCACAAGACCTACATACTGTAATGGAATGGATGGCAATTTATTTCCTGGTGTTTCTGTGGCGCACTGTGGACTTCCTGCTTTCCTTACTTGTACAGCAACAAGCTTCCATCAGTTGGATGTGGTAGAACTCGGATGTGTTATTATCAAACTTTTGATGCAGTGTTGATGTGCTGATTCCATTTTAAAAAAAGTATGGCTAGTATTAGTATATAATTATCGATTCTTATATATATATGAATGCTTAAAGCTGTAGCTGATACCAAAGCTGTAGCTGAATATGCAAGATGACGGGGCTGGGTTAAAATGATGAAAATCGTTTCATGAGTATAGTCTTGGTAAGCAACAGTGGTGTCTGTTCTTGGTGAATTACTCAGGTTTATGGACTTGCAAGTTTTCTAGACTCCTAATGTTGGTGCTTCTCTGAGGTGATTCATCTGGTGGTTCTTTCTTTCAAGTAGCCATTTCTTTTGCTCTGTCAGGGTATGGAGCGGTAAATCTTGATCTTTCTTTTATTATCTCTATCTGCAAGGGAGATGAGGATCTTGGCTTTGTGGTGGCCAGTGATGCTCCAACGGTTGCTGCATTAGTGGGAATCGAAGAAAATAAGCTGCAAGAATTCAAGAAACCAAGTGCTGGATGTTGTACTTGGATTTGAGATCTTCAGGTTACATGTGAAGAAATGTGATGCTGTGCTTCAAGATCATGAAGATTCAAACATGGCATGGTTGGGAGATCTCATCTACTAATTCCCTGTTTTTCCTTGATGGGGTAGCTCTACATTTAATACAACTAATACAATTAGCAGGTTGGTTTAGATGCATGTTTGGTCATTTCTTGGCCAATCTTTTGTGCTCTTGTTAGGCTCTAATAATATGAACAGGTTTAGTATCTCATGTTTTGATAATTAAACAAAACTCGTCACCACCCCAGGGGCGAAGCCAGGATTTGAAATATAGGGGTCACATTATTGAAAAAAATCTTGTATTCATAAATATATTCAAATTTTTTTTAAAATATAATCCTCTAGTAAATTGTACTCTACCGGGCTTCATTGCCTGAAAATATTTTATAATAGTTTCATCACTAATGTCTCAAAAGTATCTTTCTCTACATAAGTAACTAACAATCATTAAGTAAGTCATCTTTATCGTGTTGTGCAGATCGGTCTTCAACATATTCATGCAGAGAATAACGGTTGATTAGTGAGGAAGGGAAAGGAAAATGAAAAAAAGACAGTTAACTCTAAGCAATTAGTTAGTGATGGAAAATAAAAAAAACAACTGTTTACACATAAAAAGTGATTTGCTAAAAGAAAGATAAAAAAGAAGGAAAATAACACCGAAAAAAATAGTTAATTGGTGAGAAGGGAAGGGAAAATGAAAAAAAAAACAGTTCCTTTAAGCTATTAATAGTGATGAAAATGAAAAAAAAAACTGTTACACATAAATAGTGATTTACTAATCCACTAGAAAAACAAACCCCCATTAATAGGGAGATGAAAAAAAAATTGTGGAAAATTACTTCGGCACGAACACACGCGAACTCAATCAAAAAATGAAAAAAAAAACAGTTCCTTTAAGTATTATTAGTGATGGAAAATGGAAAAAAATGTTACACATTAAATAGTGATTTACTAATCCACCGGAAAACAACCCCAGTTATAGGGGAGATGAAAAAAAAATTGTTGGAATTCACTGATTACTATCCACCGGAAAACAAATCCCATAATAGGGAGATGAAAAAAATATGTTGAAATCTCCACCAGGAAGGAACACACGTGAACAAACAGAAATGGAAATGAAAAGTGCTAGAAAAATATTACATAGCGAGACTGAACCCTGGCAACTACATATACTACTCCTATCCTTAACAGTAGACTATGATGACTTTATAATGTATGGGGTCACTTATATTATACATTACAAAAACAAGTAAATAAGAATCTATGAATTTTCAAAAAACGTGGGGTCACGTGACCCCACGTGTTAACCCTCCTAAATCAGCCCCTGCACACCCAATACACATGAAAACAATCAAACATAGATATCTGCGTTAACCTGAGTTTATTTTTCGTAGAATGGTCGGTTCGGTTGTGTCCCTTATACTCCCTCCGTTCAACAGAAATTTGCACATTTATTAAGAAAAATAGGACAATGACGCATGTGCCCTTACTTTTTACTTTTCCATTTAGATAATAATTATTTTTATATTAAATAGTAGGGATAAAAGTAGAAAGAAGTGTGTCAAAAAGCTAGAATGACAGATATTTTTGAACAAAAATCACATCCTAAAATGACAGATATTAATTAACGGAACGAGTATTAAAATACTGTCGTACTTTTCAAGATACATTAATTAATTAATTTTTTGGGTCAGAACGGCAATCAAATCATTTTCGATTGCGCCATTTAATTGACTCCGAGTCAGAAAACTCATAAACGTTGTAAGTTTGGAATCTTAAACGCTAGCTACATATTAAGCTGTCAAAATTTAACCCAATCCGAAAATCCGTTCGTTTTATCTGAACCTGAAACCCAATCGAAACCTGAAAATATTTCAATATAATAAACCCGAAACCCGATTGAGTAAAACTCAAAATGACCAGAACCTGAAATGACCTGAAAAATTTATAACCCAAACCGATACGAACCTGAAATAATATTAATTAAAAATTATCTAAACTCGAATAACATGAAATAATAGTTACCATAAATTGTCCCAAATCTGAATGATTCAAATAAATATGACAAAAAAACTTGATTCAACCTTAGTATATCCGAATGAAATTCAGAATACATTGTAGTGACTTTTCTCTAATCTATATGTAGTATATTCTTATAGAAATTAGGTATATATTTATTTAATAATATTTTTGAAAAATATTAACAATGACCTGAAATAACTGAAACCGATTCTATCTAACACTATTACAACCCGAACCCGATTTGATTCGAACTCGAATGACCCAAACCCGAAATGACCTGAAAGTTTAATGACCCGAATGGATAATGACCCGAACGGATAATGACCCAAAAAGATATGACCCAAAACACAAATAGATAACCCGTTTGACAGCTCTAGATAGACCTAAGAATACAGCAATGTCATCCACCATTATTAAATCGGCATGGAGACCTGGCACAAGGCTATAAAATGGCTTATGTCATTTGTCAACATTTGATTGGAGAATAAAATAAAGAAAAAAAGAAGATGATTCACACGCGTATACGTCGCGAGTTTTTGGGGGTAGGAGAGAGAAATTGTATTTTTTTTAAATGTTAACTTACAAAATAAAAGTGTAAAAAAAAATTATACCATTGTTCATCATTTTTCGTGCTTTTCAAAACAAGATGCATCATGGATATGCTTTGGTAAGCTTAAAATTTTATATTTTTTAGAATGAGTATATATTAGGTATTTATAAAGTGAATCTTATTCATTAGCAAAATGAATCTTCTTTAATAATAAAATGAACCTTATTCATTAACAAAATGAATCATACCCCAAACACTCTACAACCCACCCTAGGAAAGTTAAAAACGTTGAAGATATTTTTATGGTTTGTAGTTTAGTGTTTAGGGTCTAACGACCCTAAACTACAAACCCTAAAAACCTGTCGAGTCAATAACGACAATATAAAGTGTATACTAATACCAAAAAGATTACCCTACCCCCAAACACCCTAATACCCACCATAGGAAAGCTAAAAATGTCGAATGCATTTTTAGGGTTTGTAGTGCCGGGTTTAGGGTCCAACGAACCTAAACCCTAAACCATAAACCCAAAAAACCTATCGAGTCTGTAACGATGATATAAAGTGTAAAACCAATGCCAAAAAGATTACCCTACCCCCAAACACCCTAAAAACCACCATAGGAATGCTAGAAACGGCGAAGGCATTTTTAGGGTTTGTAGTGCAGGGTTAAGGTTCACTTTTAAAAACATAAAGGATTCACATTGTTTTATATGAAATGTTCGCTTTTCTTAAACATAAGATTCACTTTTTTTTAAACGAATGATTCACTTTCAATAAATGAAAGGTTCATACTGTTCTCGCATAAGTTTGTGGTAGGATTAACTTTTACTAGTATTAAACAAAATATTCACTTTTCTTAAACCTTTAATTCACACTTCTTAAACCTCTGATTCACTTTTCTTGAACCTCTTATTCACTTTAGTCAAACAATCTCTGTTTATGAGAATCACTTTTCTTAAACCTCTGATTCACTTTTCTTAAACCCAAGATCCACTTTATCTGATTCACATTTCTTAAACCTCTTAATCACTTTAGTTAAACAATTTATGCTTACGAGATTCATTT
>CM041782.1:116958423-116985417 GCA_023374045.1 Limonium bicolor | reverse complement strand
GCATTAGATGTTAACTATTGAGGGTTTACGCCTCTGCACTCTGTAGGACTGAGTGTTTTGGTATTGCACTTGTGCAGTTAATAATCTAGTGGGAATATGGGAAATGTCAATCTTGGTAAATTCTTCCTTTGACTCTGGATATTGTTTCATCCATGAGCTGAGTCTTTTGTTGTGACGTGCGCGCGTCTTCAATGGTAACAGTGAGGGGCTGTATATCCCCTGTCCTAAAAGGACGTAGTAAACAGTGAGAGGTTGTATATCCTCTGTCCTAAAAGGACGTACTTGGCGGTGGGGGCCATCTCTCCCAGTTGGTTGTATTCCACTCTTGAGTTGTCGGTTCCTGGTTTTCTCTCATTCATTTCTAGTCCTTGTGACTACCCGAGTCTTTCTACTCCTAACTGGAATTGGATCTAACATAAGCAATGGTTGTTCACTAACTCATGGTGTGGTTTTAATTGACTAACTTTACCTTTCTGTTATTTATCTCTATTCCTTATCTTGTCAACTTTGAATTGGTGATTTTTAAGTGCCTTGTTCCTCTGTTTTGTTTTAAGTTGTTTGACTACAAGTTACTGCTTATTTAAGAGATATGTTTAAAGGTTTTGTTTTGGAGAATCGTACCAGTTCCATTCCAGGGAACTGACTCACCCCTCCCGGGGTGGGCTGCTTGGTTTTATCTTGCAGGTACAAATTATTAGACAGGTGGCCACAAAGAGAACGAGTGATTGGGATGGGATTAGGTTTTGTGGAGAGTTAATGTATTTTATTATTGTTATGTTTTTGTTAAGTTTTCTCGAGGTTCAGACCGTGGCTTTTGTAATCTTTTAAGTTGTAACCCGATGGTCTGTTACGCCTTTAGTATTTTATTTCCGCTATAAATATGTTAAATAGGGGTGTTACAAAGGGAAACGGGAGTCCAAGTACGACGGTGAACGGTATGATTTTCTCATGCCTTGTATGCTAACGAGGTTACCTCGGCTTGTTTATTTGTGTGCTTATGTGCAACCACCTAAACAAGATAAAGCATGTAAACGGTTTATCGTACTTTCTAATATATTGTGATTACTGTGCCTTGTTTGAGTGGTGATTGAACTTGGAAGTTGTATTGGATTGTTAAAGTGGTTGGTTGATTGATTGCGGAAGCTTGATTGATTGTTTGTGGGCTTCCCTCTAACTCCCTAACCATCTAACACTCTAACTTTGAGAAATGAGTAATTGAGAGAACTTGGGAAGACCGATATAGTTTCGGTCACGCGTGAGGATGAGGTAACAAGAGAGATTGTTAATCGATTCCTGGCTATAATCTTTTCCACGGTCCAAACCCATTAAATGGGTAGCAACCTGGTTAAGTGGACCGACTTTAAGCCCGGTGGAGGGATAGTCTTGTCCCTGCCTAGAGGTCATACCGACTTGACTTGAGAATTGATCAGAGAAGGAAAATTGATTGAGGAAGGTCTTGACTTGTGTGAGTTAATGATCTTGAGCAAAGAGATAATAACATCCGATTAACCCGGATGGGAATTGGGCTAACCAAGTGTGAAGTTGGATTGAGATTTGAGCCTTGATTGTTGATTGTGAGATTTATGCTTGGTTGATTGGTATGCCTTGTATTGAATGTTGCCATGCAAGCTTGTGAATTCAATTATCTCAGCATGTTGTTTATTATAAAACGAACCGCATGTTGGCGACCAATTAGTTGGTGTACCCCCGTTAGCACGCGGGGTATGCGAATTTCATATGCAGCTTTTGCTGAGCCCCTTGGGGCACTGTTTTTATTGCAGGAACTCGAAATGGTTGACGGTTTGGAAATGACCGGGTTGCTCCTTTTTGATAGGCTAGTTATTTTGATTGGTGTACCGAGTTGTACACGGTTAGAAACTTTGTAGCCGGTGTACCATGGGGTACGCCCTTTTGGATTTGGAAATTGTAAACGCTTGAATTACGGATAGTTGTAAACACTTAGCACTTTTGATAGATTCGTGAAAGGTTGTAATTTTTTAATTAACTCTTAGTCTCGGTAATCACTTTTGGATATTATTGTGGGAAAACAATGATGTATGTATTGTTGGAGTTTGTCTAAGGATTGTTGGAAGTTGTTGAAGGTTGTTAATGGCAACTCGGTATTTCTTTTCTATCAGACCGATATTAATTGTATTTGAAGCCTTGCTAATCGTATAGGCGGCTAGCGGCGTGTATCACCCGCCGTATGGTTAGGTTAACCCGCTGCGATTAGATTAGAGACCGTGATGATTAGGCAATAATTAGGAGATTAATGGTACGGGTGTTACATTTGGGATTAGTTATTTAATCCATTAAGTATGTTAGTAACTAACATGTTGTACTATGTTACAACCTAGGATTTAATCGTCATGTATATATATATCATCTCTTTTATCCTTGAATATATATATACATATATATATATTGGTACACATATATATATATTCATATTCATATAGACATTGTTACTATATGATGTTCAATATTATTGCCCTTTAAATATTTATAGCCTTGTCATTTAAATTTCCACTCATATTGTGAGTTGGTCGATTTGACGCTCTTGGTCAATTTGATTGAATTGGTCAACATGTATAAGTCAACACTATTATATAATCAATAATATAATTTCTTGAATTGTACAATTCCATTATTTTTGTAACTCTTTATACTATAACATTTCTTCTTTTTATAGCACTCCTCTTAATTTTTGTTTACCAATTATATATGTGTGTGTGTGTGTGTTTATATGTATTCAATTTAGTGCAACTACATGTGTATATGTATAATTAAACCTTAACCGAGATTGTTCCATTGGTCATTTTGAAACAAAGAAAGTTGTATATATATTTTTGTTCGATTTGCAACATCACCGCGAGGAATAAGAAGGCTGACAGAGTTTGTTTCAGCTTAGGTTTCAAAACAACCGTGAAGAGAATGTTGTACAGATATATGTATATATATAGATATACTTATAAACTCTTACTAGTTATAATTTACCGTGACAAAAATAGAAGAAACATGTATGTTCCTATCAGTTTCAATATTACAGTAAGGAGAAGAAAATTGATTAACTCTAGACAAATATTATTTCATTACTCTCTTTTACACTTTCTTTCATTAATCATTTTTTTGTTAAAACGGCAGTTAAGGTCTTTCTCCATTTGTGACAAAACAAAATAATTGGTATTATTTATGATTTAAACACTTAACCAAGAAATTTATTAATCCATTATCAAGTTAGCAATTTCTTGCAACTAAACTATACTTTATTCACCACTATTACGGCTAAACTCCAACATCATTTTCTTTTTCACGACTAAAGCTGTCATATATTACCAATTAGTAGTTCAATATGTGATGTTCATTTTTATTAACAAGCAACTGCAAGATCCACTAAACCATGATTATAAATATCAAAAGAATACAAGACAACCCTTGAACTAACAAGCAATTGCAATCTGATCAATTGGACTACAATCTATTCAATCAAACTTAAACTAGTTCAATCAAAACATAATCTGTTGTGTTATAATGTAGCAGCCAGTGGTCTGTTGCTCTAGAAATTTTATCAACAAGAGAAGAGAGAAGCTGAAACAAGGTGAGTGAAGAGCACATACCCCCTTGCTCACCAGCAAGAGCTGACACAAATCAAAGGGAAACAAATCTTGGTTTCAACTCAACTGAAATCTGGTGCGAGAGATGCAATAGTCCAGTGGTTTTGTGTGGCAGAAATTGCAAGGTTATTGTGTTGTTTTTGTTGGTAATTAAGCATCTTAAAATCTATTTCAATCAACCATATTTTGTTCAACTATCTCGCACTTATGCACATCAGAAGGATATTTATTTGGATGCTAGTAAGAGAAAACAAAGGAAGAAGATATCAGCTTGCAAGATGGAACGCTATCGGTGCTCTAAAAGTCTATATGCCTGGTCTTTGGTTTGGGAAACAGCAACAACTACCTACTGCTCATAATGCTTATCGATTTCTCACTATGCAACAGAAGAAATAAACAAACAGTAGGGTATGTTACTGTTGTATCCTAATCGTTTGATGTTGCATCATTGTTGTATCAGTAAGTCCACACTAATGTTTAGATGCTTATAATTTGTTTCACTATGAGGAAACAACAGCTTGGTTTCATCTATTTTTTTATTTCAAAACAGCAAGACTATGCTATTGCTGATAATGATTATCGTTTTTTTTTTTTGCAAAGCATGACAGCAGAAACAATATATATATGGTTTTGATTTAGAGGCAGCATAGATTATGCTACTTCTCATGTTTTTGTTGTGACAGAGTTATGCTACTGCTTATTTCTTTATTATTAGCTCTAAGGTGTGATAAATAATCACGAGAGAAGGAAGATAGGTGCTAGTATATTACCAGTTCTGTAATGCACTGTTTTTAGTGATTGATTAACCACAGTTCTGGAATGAAAATGCTTTCAGCCCTTCCTCAATCTTGTTGAAGGTACGTAGTTCCGTTGATTTATCACAACAAAAGGGCACTTACAAGAAAGAAAGAAAGGAGGCATAGAGTATATATGTTGTTTTCTTCATTCTGCCACAGTATGCTTAACAAGTCACAAGGTGCCACAGAAGAAATCAGTAACTTCTTTGTTACAGTTTAATCACCAGATAAGGAAGGTAAGTAATAGTATATATGATACGTTCGAGAGTATCAATCTCCTAAATCCTCCTAAGAGGCCTAAGTCTCAATTACAATTCATCGATATCCCAACTCCTAACCTTGGCCATCTATTTATACTAGCTAAGTGTAGAGCACAATTACCCCTAAGCCCCCAACTTAACTAATAACCCCTTTAATACCCTAGTCCTAACATCACTCCCTCCCTAAAACAACCTTGTCCTCAAGGTTGGAAAAAAAAGAGAAAGAATTCTGCCAAGGTAGGCCGATGTAGCAGCTTGGATGCAGTAGTAGCAGCTTGCTCAGCAACTTGTACTCCAGACTTGATCTCCACCCAATTCTCTGATGCAGTAAGAAGGTGGAAAACAATTACAAAGAAAGCTACCTTTGAGCCCCTGATAAAAAGAAAACACCCCTTTCTCTGTGTAATATCTCCATTCAGTATAGTTTACTCCAAAAGTGGAGGTAGGGTCCGCTTAAACTCCTAACTTTCCCCACTAACTTTTCCTGAATTAAGTAGTGCGTGGACCACTATCCACCATAATCAACACATGTTCACCTCCTAATATCCCATCCAACTTCAACATAAGCCAGGACGAAATTTCCAGCATGAAAGCTGCGACAACTCAGCTTGGAATAAACCCACCGCTGCAGATTTTTGCAAATCCGCCCGCAAAGTTGAGATAGCGAACGCCACCTCTCTCCCATCTTCATTATCAATCAGCAACAACTGGAGCCCCGAAGTCTTGCATCTATGGGCTTGACTCACCTCTCACCATGGCGAAAGCATGGACCCAACGTTCGTTGCCATGGCAATTCCACTTCCTGAACCCCGCGAAAAGTGGACTGCTGACAAATAGCATAAGGGTTGTCTAGAATGTGAGATTTCATTACAGTAGGTACGCTATGTACTGAAGAAGTCTTCGATGCAGTCAAGTCTACCACCGGCACTCCTTTGCTAGCGCCTCCAGTCAACGACTCTGTTTTTGCCCAGAGTGTCGATTTCGATCCCACCATCCAAGCCCCATATTGACCGCAATTATATGGAAGGGTACCGTGCTTGGAAGAATTAAGTTTGTCAAAGTGTAGGTATATGCAACCATCATTATTAGGAACCAAGCCACCCTCGTCGTCCTTCCTTGAAAACGCTGAGTAGTTCATGGGGTGCAAACGTGAATAATGGAGCCGTTGCGGTTGATTAGGGTTGGAGCGACTAGCATATGTGTTGAAAGTCCTTCTTCTCTGTATTTTCGCGCCAAGCGCTTTGTGGAAAGTCATCCGTCGACGGATTGAAGAATATGAAGAAGCTTCTGAAATTTAGATTTTTCACCCACGGATGGCGATGAGTAAATGGGAATCGACTTGGGAGCAAACGACTCGCTCGCTCTTGTATCACCGCCACTGGCTGCAACGGACTGCTCCGTTGTGAAGATTTCGACTCATATCTAGAACCAGTAAGATCGTGATTGAACGGGCTTCTAGGGTTGGGGTTTTTTCCGATAAGGTGATCCTCTTTGATCTCTTTCTTTTCTTAATCTGCCTCTTCTTCGCTCTCCTCAGTCGGCCAAATTTTCTTTGTCTCAATCTTCTTGAGTTTCCATAACTGTCGTTGAATGGATTCTTGACCCATCTTGAACCATTCGATCCAACTTCCTCCTCTTCCTATGCACTTCCCGTCTCCTCATCATTTTCCTTTCGTGTGTTCCTAATTGACACCTTATACACAGTAGTTGTAATAGTAGAATCCTCCAATTCCAAATCCTGAGTCTTCACTCCCGTGCCGAATATCACTCTCTGCTCATCCCTGTTTTTCACCTCTGGCTGATTCCATCGATCGAGCTTCCTCACGCTTTCGTTGTTCAATTCCTCCGATTCTTGCAATGAGTGAATAAGCTCCAGTTGGTCCCAGTTTACAAATCTTTCAATGAGCCAATTCCAGAATTGCGACCAAGTAAGTTCTCCGAAATGAATCCACACCCACTCAAACCATTGAAAGGCTTGCCCCACCATATACTCAGCCGAAGCTTGGAATCTAAAGTCTTCGTCAATCCCACACAGAGAAAAAATAAAGATCAGCTTGGCATAGCCAACCTTGCGGATCTTCCCCATTGAAAACTGGCAGCTCAGAACAATCTCTCATCTCCATGTCTTGCCCAAGAACGGGCTCTGATACCAAATGATACGTTCGAGAGTATCAATCTCCTAAATCCTCCTAAGAGGCCTAAGTCTCAATTACAATTCATAGATATCCCAACTCCTAACCTTGGCCATCTATTTATACTAGCTAAGTGTAGAGCACAATTACCCCTAAGCCCCAACTTAACTAATAACCCCTTTAATACCTAGTCCTAACAATATACCATTTTTTAATGACTTTCCAGCCCCTCATTTTCAATCTGTTGTGCGATGTGCAGCAATTCGTCTCTCTAGAATGAACTCCTCAACACTTCTTCAAATCTGGTGTGCAATTGTTTTAGTAGCAGTGGTTTATACCACAAAGCGTATACTCAAGAAGAGGGTAAAAGAGACGCAGACAAAGGGGAGGATAGAAGAAAGTTCATATTGTTTCAATGAACAGAAGGAAGAAGTTAAATCTAGAGTATCTCCCTTTAATCCGGTTTGGAGATGCAGCAGTTTCCAGTGATTTTTTTTGGCTTCAGATTTGTAGGTTTAAACCAAGGACGGAATGGAGGGAGGTGCTAGGCATGTATGGCATTCTGGTTCACCATTAAGGTTGCGAAATTCACCGGTTCCAGACTTACTCGACAGTCAGCAAACAAAGAGAATTCAGAGATGGAGATTGGCACAAAAGAGGATGAAGGGAGGTGCAACTGCAGACTAAATATCGTAAGTGGTTAGAACTGGTGTAATTAAAACAATTGAAAAAAATTAATACTCAAAATATCTATCGGGCTGCAAATAAAACCCGGTCGCAGTAGTATAGTAAAGTGTAAGCGACCGGATATCGAACCGTGGGACTAAGGTGAATATTTAAGTACCTAAGCTTTGTCACAAAGAGGGGGATTAATTGACTTGTATTTAATATTAAAAAGGAAAGATAAAATAAACTAAGTAAATAGGTAAATTAAATGGGACTCTGGGTCTGGTTAATATAATCTGCTCTTTCATGCTATGTCTACTGGTTTAATTATAATTGTTTGGCAAAATTCCTCTTATTATCTTAAGGTCCGATGAAAACTCATAAGAACTCGTTTACCTGAAAATGCAAGGTCCGATGAAAACTCAAGCAAAATACGTGTAAACGGACGGTTTAGATAAGAGAAATTATTTATGCATCTGAGTACTAACTTATCCGATGAAACAAGTTTCCTCCAGATTTATGGCTTAATTAACCTATCTATTTGTCACCGATCAGATTAGAAATAGATTTAGTAAAGCAATTTAATAAATTCATGAGATTTATAAAAAGGCGAGAGATAAGCTTTTAACCGTAACGAACTGTATTTAAATAAAACCAGCAAACATATTGCATAATTAATACAAACACATAATAACCATTCCCAGAGTATATTCTAGCCTAACATATTAAATAGATAAACAGAAACAGAGTAGTAGTAGAAATCATCTAGTAGTCACTCTTGCATTCGTTCTGCTATTTTGTATACGTCGGACTAGAGGTGAAAATGGTGAGATGAAAAGAAAACAAAATGGAGAAGATGGGAGAAGAGAAATGGGATGGACGTGAGGTTTGTGGTGAAGTGGAGCGATGATGGATGATGGATGATTATTTGAGCAGAAGGAGCGTGAGTTTTATAGAAGAATGGAGGAGGAAGAAGACAGGCTGCGACAACGCGTGAGGATTTTAAGGCAGGCGCCTGATATTGTTGAAGGAGTGGATGGATAAGTTGCAGGCGCCGCAAAGGAAGAAGCAACTTGGGCAATTGGGCAACTGGGGAAGACAGTCGGTGAAGAAGAAAACCAGTCGGGCGAGGAAACTATTCGCATTAATTTCTGGATCTGGATCTGGACATTTACACGCGTCCACCCCTGTGTCCGCCCAGTTTTATGCGGACACACCCATGTCGCCTCGTTGTCCGCCCAAAATTATGCGGTCGTCACTCTGTCCGCTACTTGTCCGCCTAAGTTTATGCGGACAACACTCTGTCCGCTACTTATCGCCTAAGTTTATGCGGACACAAATATGGATCTTCTTGTTTTCTCCGCCTTGTCTTATGCGGACACACCACAGTCTTGTCCGCTTGTTGTCCGCCTTCAGTTAGGCGGACGTAGCCACGGACACAAGTTTTTGACTTATTTTCTTCTACGAACTTTGACCGGCTCTAGATTCTTCGTTTGGACTCCATTTTCTGAGCCGTTTGCGTCTATGCGTTCGTCTCTTTGTCTACTTTGCTCTTGGTTTTCCTCATGTTTAAACAATAAATTCGTGTGATAACAATAAAACATAAACTAGAGGAAAACTAACCAAAGTGGAGAAATGAGCAAGAAAAGTGCTAATATAATATATGAAATACACCTATAAAACATGCTCATTTGGACACTTATCACACCCCCACACTTATCTTTTTGCTTGTCCTCAAGCAAAACCATGTACCCAAGCAAGTAGGGAATGCTCAATACTAACAAATATTATTATGAAGGGTAGGATAAACATGATCTTTAAACTTTTTCAAGGAGTGTGATCCATCAACTGCTGGTGGCACAGGTGTACTCAGGGTAAAAATAAAAATTAGAGTTTCGGGGTATGATCCGGAGTACTTCAATGCTTCTTAGTTAAGGCGACTTTGAGAACTTTTACCATGACCAACTTCTCTCAAGAATGGGCATTGAGGAGAAAACAAAAGGAAAAATAGATTCATGCATTTGTTTCACTTTTGCATAAGAGATGAGAAGATAATATTTAAGCATCAAGCTTTTGTAATTAAGAACACTCAACTCTCTTTGTTGGTTACCAATGGTGTCCCGCAAGTCCCTTATTTATTTTTTGTATTCTTTTAACAGAGAAGCACCCCTTAGCAATCCCTAAAGGAGAAGACAGAAAGAACCCCTGAGCAATAAAAATCCAACCATTGCAGATCATTTGGTCACACCGCATATAAAATGCTCCTCAAAAGTAATCAAAATTTTAAAATTTTGTACCATTTATCCCACAATTCATAACAGTATTTATTCTTAAAGAGATATAAAGGGTCCACGATATTGAATTTGGAAAAACGCAAGATAAGCAGAGAGATTAAGCATTTAAGCACAAAATATCACCGAAAAGGGCACACTCCCCCACACTTAAATTGAACAATGTCCTCATTGTTCACCAGAAAAAACAAGGGAAGGTTTCAGAAGACCTTTTCGGTAAGTAGATAAAATAGAGAAAACATAAAGGTCACAAATAAACATTTAAGCACATAAACGCTCCTCTGCAGATTTTATTAAAATAAAAGCATAATTAAAGAAACTGGTACTCCCCTGAGAATATTTTTGCTAGTTGTTAAAGGAGTTCCCCCACTCTTGAGCTTCAGCCTCAAGTAGCGTAGCTTGGTTGCGGTGTGGATATGAAGGTGCACCTGCATAAGACACTAGAAGCAACATACTACATACAGGGTTAAAAGTTAGCAAAAATAAAATTTAAAGAGAACCTGAAAATTAAAAGAGCATAAAAGCAAATAAAATAAAAGTTCATCCGGGTTGCCTCCCGGGAAGCTGCCCTTCTTTAACGTCTTTGGCTAGACGCCTGCTTCGTTATCCTGAATCAAAAATATAAGTAGACAACAGTTCTGCCAGGAAAATGAAGTTCGCAGTAATTAAAAGCAAACCACCTGGATCAAAACAAAACGTTACTTCGGCAAATATAATAGGAAAATGAATACTCCACAAAACCTGGTGTTTGAGGAGGTACTGCCGGTAACGTAGTTCTAATAGAAGACCCGGTGGTGATGATTTGTCTTCCTCAAATTGGAGGATGTAAACATCCTCCTCTTGTAGGTGAGGCTCACAGAAAGAACGCTGATCGATATCATCTTCAGAAAAAAATGATTCTTCGAAGGTGATAGTGGCGTTTTGTTTGGGTATTTTGGCGGGAGGTGATGGCAATTCCTTCTCTTCATTTTCAAGGATGTAAGTATCCTCATTTTCTGAGTATATTATAGAGAAGGAGGGAAAATAATGGTAATTGATTTCAGAGGGAGGGGACTCCATGAATGGCTCGTCTGTAGTGGGGTGTTCTACCTCATGAACTGTTTCGCTCTTTGGTTGCTGTTCTCGTTGAGCGATTCTCTCCAGGTAGTCTGGTTGATCCTCTAACCAGAGTTGTTCTTGTAATATGAGACAATCCTCATAATCATGAGCTCCCCCACATACCGAGCAGTATAAATCCTGCCAATATTCGAGCGCCTCTTCCATTTGCCGCGTACAGATTTTTTTTTTTTGAAGGTTGTGCGTGTCCGGTTGTCTGTCTGTCCAAACAAGGGCGGACGTCTCTCATGCGTCCGGCTTGCGTCCGGCCTTTTATGGGCGGACGTAGGCCTTGTTCTTCTTTTTTGCGTGTTTCTGAATACAAAACGAAACTAATAAAACAGATTAGAGAATAATAGATTAAAAACAAACATAATAATAATATAAACAAAATACAATAGATAATTAAATATAAACAACAACAATAATAATATAGACAAAATATTCTAATATAACAAGTGAATAATCCGGTGCTTAGGGACTAGAATAAATCTAGTCCCCGGCAACGGCGCCATTTTGCAGACTAAATATCGTGAGTGGTTAGAACTGGTGTAATTAAAACAATTGAAAGAAATTAATACTCAAAATATCCGTCGGGCTGCAAATAAAACCCGGTCGCAGTAGTATAGTAAAGTGTAAGCGACCGGATATCGAACCGTAGGACTAAGGTGAATATTTAAGTACCTAAGCTTTGTCACAAAGAGGGGGATTAATTGACTTGTTTTTAATATTAAAAAGGAAAGATAAAATAAACTAAGTAAATAGGTAAATTAAATGGGACTCTGGGTCTGGTTAATATAATCTGCTCTTTCATGCTATGTCTACTGGTTTAATTATAATTGTTTGGCAAAATTCCTCTTATTATCTTAAGGTCCGATGAAAACTCAAGAAAAATACGTGTAAATGGACGGTTTAGATATGAGAAATTATTTATGCATCTGAGTACTAACTTATCCGATGAAAACAAGTTTCCTCCAGATTTACGGCTTAATTAACCTATCTATTTGTCACCGATCAGATTAGAAATAGATTTAGTAAAGCATAAGCTTTTAACCGTAACGAACTGTATTTAAATAAAACCAGCAAACATATTGCATAATTAATACAAACACATAATAACCATTCCCAGAGTATATATTCTAGCCTAACATATTAAATAGATAAACAGAAACAAGAGTAGTAGAAATCATCTGTAGTCACTCCTGCATTCGTTCTGCTATTTTGTATACGTCGGACTAGAGGTGGAAATGGTGAGATGAAAAGAAAACAAAATGGAGAAGATGGGAGAAGAGAAATGGGATGGACGTGAGGTTTGTGGTGAAGTGGAGCGATGATGGATGATGGATGATTATTTGAGCAGAAGGAGCGTGAGTTTTATAGAAGAATGGAGGAGGAAGAAGACAGGCTGCGACAACGCGTGAGGATTTTAAGGCAGGCGCCTGATATTGTTGAAGGAGTGGATGGATAAGTTGCAGGCGCCGCAAAGGAAGAAGCAACTTGGGCAATTGGGCAACTGGGGAAGACAGTCGGCGAAGAAGAAAACCAGTCGGGCGAGGAAACCATTCGCGTTAATTTCTGGATCTGGATCTGGACATTTACACGCGTCCGCCCCTGTGTCCGCCCAGTTTTATGCGGACACACTCATGTCCGCCTCGTTGTCCGCCCAAAATTATGCGGTCATCACTCTGTCCGCTACTTGTCCGCCTAAGTTTATGCGGACAACACTCTGTCCGCTACTTGTCCGCCTAAGTTTATGCGGACACAAATATGGATCTTCTTGTTTTGTCCGCCTAAGTTTATGCGGACACAAATATGGATCTTCTTGTTTTGTCCGCCTTGTCTTATGCGGACACACCACAGTCTTGTCCGCTTGTTGTCCGCCTTCAGTTAGGCGGACGCAGCCACGGACACAAGTTTTTGACTTATTTTCTTCTACGAACTTTGACCGGCTCTAGATTCTTCGTTTGGACTCCGTTTTCTGAGCCGTTTGCGTCTATGCGTTCGTCTCTTTGTCTACTTTGCTCCTAGCTTGGTTTTCCTCATGTTTAAACAATAAATTCGTGAGATAACAATAAAACATAAACTAGAGGAAAACTAACCAAAGTGGAGAAATGAGCAAGAAAAGTGCTAATATAATATATGAAATACACCTATAAAACATGCTCATTTGGACACTTATCAGCAACGTACATATACGTATAGCTATGTTGTAAAAATACTGAAAATGAATAGTATGGACAAAGGTGCAGAGTTAAGTTCCTTGTCTGATGTTTTGGGTTGCAAAATCATAGGTAATTACGAGAATAAAGATAGATGCAAATGAAAAAAAGGGGTTATAGAAGTGTAGTGTGTGTTCCTTGTTCGCTGAAGAAATGCAGCAAGGAAGCCAGAGCATGTAAGTTCCGCCGGTAAGGGTTGCTTCAGGAAGAAGATGGAGTGTGAGGAATTGAGTGTAACAATGAAGGTTTGGAAACTATAGATATGAAGTGAAGACGCCTAGTATATAGATCCCTTACGCTAGTTAGGGTTTCAAAATATCAAGGATAGTTGGTAATTGAAAGGAAATAAGTAAAGGGAGTGAGCCTTTTTAACCCATTTTCAATATTCACAAAGTTACTTAAATTAAACAAGTATATTAGTTTACCTCACATTTTAACATATTAGTTTGTGTTATTCCTTCTGGTAAGTTTGTATATTACATGTTACTCATTATCTTTTATTATTTAATTTACACTTTGTAAATATATCATTTAATTTCATTATTTAGTGTAAGGTTTAGCAATTTTTTTAAAAAAAAACTTATATTCATTAAATAATTATAATTAAGACTCCATAATTTTTCTTAGGTTATATAGATATTTACATAACCCATTGTTGGAATGTCTTAGCCTTAAGTAACTATTTAATTAATTAAATCTTAGGGGTATTTCGATTAAAGTATATACCTTGTGTTTTTGAGTAATTTGTATACTTATTATTCATTGTCATTATATATAGTATACTATACAATTCTTTCACATGCTTTGTGATCTTAGTTCATGTATTAATGTTTTACATGTTACATTAATTTTAGGAGTTGTTTTCTCCTTATTAATGCTCTCTCTTTGATTAGAGATTTTATGTATAGTATGGTGTCTATTTTGGACTATATTGTTTATATACTAATATATATAATGAGTATTACTCGTTAGATAAGTAATTGTTGATTATTCACTTTCACTTGAATTATTTTCTTACTGATTAAGGTAATCAATGTTTGGGGTATTTCAATGAAGGTCACTGAGATTGGTTTGGCTGAAGTAAATGTTCAAATTGCTAAAACATGTGGATGGAGCAAAAGAAGTATATTTTGGGTCTACCTTATTGGAAAGATTTGTTGATCAGACATATTCTAGATGTGATGCACAGTGAGAAAAATGTATGACAATATATTCAACACAGTCGTTAATGTGAAGAACAAGACTAAGAACACACTTAACTCCAGCAAGAGTTGAATGAGTATTGCAACCGTTCTGAGTTAACACCATATTAGACTTCAAACACATTTCTTAAGGAAAAATATGTCATGGATAGAGAAAGTATTCAGATATTGTGTGAATGGGGAAAAATTTAAAGTTCCTGATGGATTTGCTTCTAACATTGGGAGGTGTGTTGACATGACCAATAGAAAAATGTTTAGGATTACCCTAAAACCCTCCATCTTGAATCCCATATACCTTTTCCCTTTCCTGAAAATAGAAAAACTGACAAACAAAACAGCAAGAAAGGGAATGATTCCGATTCCCTTTACTGATTACCCTGAAACAAACCCCCCTTAATAGTTACTCCCCTACTTGAATGTTTGTAGTAAAACCCGACAAAAACGAGTGGCGAACACTGGGGTTAAACACGATGGGGTTAGTAATCACATGGGAAAGCAGAATGGGTTGACAGTTTAGAGCTATTAATACTTAGGGTTATGATATTCCAGAGCTAAGATAATAGAGGACATGTGCGGGATTCCAACCTAGTGTCTCATACGTCGGTGTACGGTATATTGTTGTGTGATCCGATTGTTCCCGAGGATTACCCCAGGTTCGGATATGTGTGTACTGCTTGGCTAGATACATGTGTGATTAAATGATTATTATGTTTGTTGATATGTTTGCCCGAATAGCTTGCATAATTAATTGTGCGTGTTATTATTCGAACCGAGGCAAATACCGAGTATAAGTTGAATTAACTTATGAGAAGTGATACGAGAACTATCACATATGGTAGGATAATTATATAATTTATATTATTCTGAGGTGACCTAAAGTGTGACCTTAGGTAGTGTAACGACAATACTGTTCTCCAGTGGAAATGTATCCGAATATGGAAATAAATTAAATGACTTCTAGGTATACATTAAATACCTATAAGGCATATACATTCGAGAAGTTAATCATTGTACAACCTAAGATTGAATCTTAGGCATTTAGATTAGGAGAACTTAATTGCACAGTGAGAGGTAGAGTATGTGAGTAATGTTTAGTATGGTGAGAAATTCAGTGTGACTGGTTGCATATTGTGATTACATGAGAGGATGACTAAGATAGGTCCACTCAATGGAAATTCCAAGAATCATACGGTTCCTTGGTCGAAGACATCACCATTGGTGTAAGGGGCAGCGACCCATGACAATATGAACTATAATAGGAGTATGTATTTAGGAACAAGTCGTCTTCTAACATGTCGACTTGTTGAGTGGTAAGAGTTAAAGATGAACACGTAGAGTATTCGGCTATTAGCCGAACATTAGCACGAGAGAACAATTACTCTTGTAATAGCTTAGAGAACAAACAAAAGGCCTCGAAGGGTGAACAACAAGGAACATATAAATTAACTCTCGTATGTTTATATTGAACTGTTTGTTGGATTAATCATGTGGATGAGATGTATTTGGATTATGTGGTTTATATGTTGTGTAATTTATTGGAATATCAAGTTATGTTTATTGTTGTTTATATATACAAAAATAGAATAGCATGAAAACAGTACCGCATGTTAACTTGACCAATTAACTCAAGGGGGTCTGAAGTTACATGACGGTTATATTATGGCATACTCAGTAGTTGTGTTGAGCCTTGTATGGCCAACATATTACAGGTACATAATTGAAGACGACGTTGGAGTGCGGGATTGGGTAGTGAGCGTATTACCATTATGGATTATATTTTGAGTTATGTCATAGATTATATTTAGGAAAACATGTTTGTATGGGTTAGACTGCTCACGAGAATTGTAATAAGTGTTGTAACTTGGATTAAACTATCTCTCGGTCATCACAACGTTTTGGATTGTGTATGTATTGAAAGCCTGGTTACTCAAAAAGGGTGAGTAACAGCGGTAACACTCGTGTTAGTGGATGGTTCACATTTGTTTTCCACTGCATTGAGCTGTTTAAATGTAGATTTGTTATGCTAAGTATGTGTTAAGATGAGACTATAAAGTTGGGTGTTACATGTCAACCCAAACCCACCACATAATATTCCAATTGAGCCCGGTATAATGGCAGAAGGGACGGGTCCCTCTCGACCTACAAAGCGCAGGATGATCGGGAGCACAACTGCGCTTCGCAAGACCCGTCCCTAACATCCATGGTTGACTTTTTATTGGTGGACAACATTTTGATTTGTTGGACGTTCGCTTTTGTCGAATTAACACCCTAGTTCTTATTTCCCAACTAAGTCTTAGTTTAGTTCATTTTTGTCTTATTTCATCTCTCGCCGGTTTTGTGGTTTTGCATGTCAATGGTTCCGGGTCTCGGGTCTCTTTTGCTTATAATAGTCTTGCCATCTTTAGATCTTCGATAATGAACCATACTCCTCATGGTCGTTATGTTTTTTTTTAATAAACATTGAGACCATATATTAAAACACATAACAGACACAAGGGGACAGACCCTCGTGTCATGCTAAATCCATATCTAACTTACAAGCCATACTGATATTAGGGGGAACATGCTCCCCCAACCACACCCGATTACTGTCTACAAGAGGGTTCCCCAAGTTACAGATAATCTTAGCCAGATAGTTGTCATACAAAATATTATCTCTTACAATAATACTAGTAAAATTAGATAGTAATTCTCTCACCAACACAATATCATCCCAACTGGAATGGGGTCTTCTACAAGCACCCAAATTAAGGATATCCTCGAAATATTTATCCACTGATTCAAAACAAATGCTATGGCTACCCACCGAGATGGCAAGCTCCATGGCAATTCTTTTTGCTTTGATATCAGCATACTGCACATTACTAGTGCTGGAGATTCTTCGATTGAAAGCTACTATAGGCATACCACGATCATTTCTAATGAGGCCAGCTATGATCCTATCCCCATAATGACTAGAACTCATACCGTACAAATATTATGATAACCCGTCGGGGGGAGTTGCCAACCCCTAGGAGAATAGAGATAAGGCGAAGCTTTCATAACCGAAAGATAAGCTTCAGTAAAGGAATTGTTTACCTCGACTTCTTTCCACCAAGAAAGCTCTGAATTGTGCTTGACTTTGTTCCTCGATGCATATATTACCCAAATCTTATTTGCTATAAGAGAGAGCTTCTTCACACTCCACACCTCAGCCATTCGAGAAAACCAGTCCAGCATACCATCCACATTATTAGGGACTTCATTCACATCCACCAAACCCTTCCAAACATCTCTAACTGCGCAACAGAAAAAGAAACAATGGGCCAAATTATCCTTATCTCCACAGAAGAAGCACTTGGACTCACCACCGATCCGTCTAGCCAGATTGTCCTGGCAAGGGATAATGTTTCCCAAAAACTTCCAGAGATTAAGTTTGACTCTAGGGCAACAGATGGAGGAGGAGAGCTTCTTCCCAATCCTACCTATAAAGTGAGAGGGATTGGATGAGCTCTCCTCACCATTTTCCTTTACCAGAAAGGTATAAGTGGATTTGACAGAGAACTTGTTATCTTTGGAAAAAACCCAATGCCACTGGTTAGAACATTCCCGGTCATGGGAAGGAGGAGAAACAAGTCCGTCTCCCACAGAAGGCAGGGGCCGAGCACCTTTTCTGAGTAAACCCAAAACAGAAGCGATGGACTTCCAGATGGGGCTCCCTTTGCTGGAGGGAGAGCACTCACTGATATTCTTATCGGGATAATAGAGCTGTTTCATGACTTGGGCAACTAAAGTCCCCGGACAAGAAAGTAATCTCCAAAGCTGTTTAACCAAAAGAGCTTTGTTGAAATTTTCCGCTTCTCTGAAACCAAGACCTCCTTGATCCGCAATATCACATACCTTAGACCATTTGATCCAGTGGAGAGCTCTCTTATCCACTTTACCACTCCACCGGAAGGAAGAGAACGCTGAATTGAGTTTGGCAATAATACCCTTAGGAAGGGCAAATAGGGACATGGTATAGTTGGGGATAGATTGGAGAACACTAGACACCATGATGGATCTAGCTGCTTGCGCCATTGGTTTCGTCCAACTGGAAACCCTTTTGTGAACTGATTCAATAAGGTAGGTAAAGAGATCATGTTTTCTCCTACCTATCTTGAGGGGAGACCCAGATATTTGAAGAAGCATGGCACCTCTTGGACATTCAACAGGCTGGAGAGATTGTCTTTGATGGAGGGAGATAATCTTTTGCTAAAAACCAATTCAGATTTGAGATGGTTAATTTTGTGACCGGAGGCTAGGAGGAATTTTGTGAGGATTTGGTTCAGGCGAGAGATATTAGTGGGATTAGCTTTACCAAAAAGGAGAAGGTCATCAGCAAAGGCTAGATGGGATATAGACGGGCAAAGGGGAGAGAGTTTGATCCCATGGTAATCTCCATTCCTTTCAGACTTATTAAGGAAACTCGACAGAGCTTCCTGAGCCAAAATAAATAAGAAGGGAGAAAGGGGGTCTCCTTGTCTAATACACCTAGACTGGTTGAAAGAATTACCTGGCTTTCCGTTGATGAGGATAGAGCATTTGACAGAGCGGACACAATTCATAACTGGAGTAACCCAACATGAAAGAAAACCCATGGATTGAAGGACATCATGGAGGAAGCTCCACTCCAATCTGTCGTAAGCCTTACTAAAATCCAACTTCAAGGCAAAGAATCCATTTTTAACAGCTTGGTTCTTCTCTAGGAAATGTTGGAGCTCTCCTGCCAACATGATATTATCGGTTATGAGTCTTCCTTTCACAAACCCAGATTGATTCTGGGAAATGAGATGCGGAAGAATATGTTGAACCCTATTAGCCAAGGTCTTGGAAGCAATCTTATACACAAAATTGCAGAGAGCAATCGGTCTGAATTTGTCAATATTCGTCGCCCCTGCCATCTTCGGGATAAGAGTGATGAAGTATTCATTCAATGAGTCGGGGAGGGGCTGGCCCCTAAGGATGGGCAAGACAGCATCAATGATTTGATTCCCAATGATATGCCAAAAAGTGATATAAAATTTACCATTGAAACCATCCGGCCCAGGGGCTTTGTTGGCTCCTAACTGTTTCACCGCGGTGATGATTTCCTCTCTGATATATGGCCTGCTAATCTCAGAGATAAAGCTATCATTTAGCCGACCCTCCACAACACCCAAAAAGTCCCTATCCACCTGAGGGTGGGAAGAAGAGAAGAGATTTTTGAAATAATCCCTAGCAATGGATTCAATACTCTGCCATGAGTATTGCATAGAGTTCCCAGGGTCCAGGAGACCAAAGATCTCTTTGGATCTTTTCATGGAAGAAGCCCTAGCATGAAAATAACCCGTATTCTTATCTCCTTCTTTGATCCACTTATCCCTGGATCGTTGCTTCCACCAAATTTCTTCCCGGAATGAAAGTAACTCAATTTCCAGAAGGAGCCTCTTTCTATTGTTGATAGCTCCCATATAGCTATCACTAATAGACAAATTACCTAACTCTTTCTTCTTAGTGATAATCTTCCATTTAATCTTGGAGATGGACCACCCCTTCCACTCACTTAGCTTACGAGCACACAGCTCCAGAGAGGTAGTGATAATGGGATAATTATTACTCCAGACATCCGTAATAATCTCCGCACACTTGGGATCCAAACACCAACCATTTCGAACCTAAACACTTTTGCTGGGATTTTGTGTTTACCAAAGAACCTGATAAAAAGAGGGCAATGATCCGAAGCTTCCCGAGGTAAATGTTCCACTGAAATGCTGGGGAAGGCAAGAAGACCCGCAGAAGAGCAAAACACTCTATCCAATCTACTATGGGAGTGAAAGTCCCCTTCCTGACAGTTGGTGAAAGTAGAACTCTCTCCAAAAAAGCCGATATCATGGAGATCACATTCAGCTATAGCCTCTCTGAACGGGGTCATGTGAGCTTCTTGTCTAATTCTGCCTCCGATCTTCTCAGAAGCATGGAGAATTTGGTTGAATTCTCCGGCTATCACCCAGGGCTGGCAAACTTGCTTACCAAGAATGCGAAGAAGTTTCCAGGACAAGTGCTTCAGCTCCCAATTGGACCACCCGTAAAACCCCGTAAACACAAATTGGAGATCTCCCGGCATAGACATACTTGCCGACATGTGGTGCCTAGACTGGGAAATCATCGAGCAACCTAGGAAACTTTTCCACATAAGGCAAAGACCTCCACTCCTTCCTCTGCTAGAAACCGCTAGCCCGACATACAGAGGGAACATCCCAAAGAAAAACTCCATATCACTATCGGACTTATGAGTCTCACTGAGGAAGATGATGTCAGGGCTGAGTTTAAGAATCAAGCTCTTAACCCAATAAACAGCCTTGGATTTACCTAACCCACTACAATTAAGGGATAAGCAACTCATCAGAAAGGGGATCCCCTGAAAGCACACGCAACTTGGATCAACCCGACAGCAAACTTCAATCCAAAAACACACAGATCAAACACGGGCAGGCAGAGAACTAACAAAACCAAGAGACCAAAAACAGGGGCACCGAGCCCAATCTCCAAAGACCGACGACACACGCACCAGAATTGTGACAACGGCGCAAGAGTTCAGACGTTACCACATTGACTACGTTGCCGGATGAGAGAAAACACGCTTCGGACAAAACCAATCTGACCAGAGAGGAATCAACAACCGACACACAGAACAAACCAAACGAATCCCTACGACAGAAACTTCAAAGAAGAAAGCAACAGGCGAGACAAGGCGACACTGAATCGGAGAAGGAGGATTTAAAACTGCCTCAGACGAACACCCAAATTAGCCGGAGCAGCCACAAAACCTAATCAGAAGAACTCGCAAACTGAGGCATATCAGACTCTCCCAGTCGATGAAGAGAGACCGCCGCGGGACCGGAGGAGATCACCACCGAATCGAAGAACAGAGAAGAAAAGGCGACTAGAAGTACCCACCCTTGGAAGTCTCCTGAACCGACCGCAGGCAAGATCTGGAGAAGAAGCTAGAATCCGCACATGGCCAAGCCTCACTAGACTGCGTTAAACCAGAACCCCACTGGGAAACCAAAGAACACCGTCCAACACCTGGGACCAAACCCTCTTAAGCAACACGAGAAATCAGGCACCACCGAAGTCTTGCCCTGAGATCGAGGACTGGAAACAACCAGAAGAGACCAGAGGGACTAACTGAGACGACTGGGATAGGAGAAGATGCCGACAACCACCCGACCTCCGGAGAAGAGGAGAAGATCGCACTCCAATCTCGCTGAAACAGACGAGAACCAAAGAGAACGAGAAGAATCGCTCAGGCTTTCACCTGGCCCTTTCGACAAATATTCCTGTTTTTTTTCTCTTCAACCTCATGGTCGTTATGTTGGTTGGTCGTTTTGTTGTTTAGCTTAGTCTCTGTTTTAGTATTTTAAAATTTAGGTTTGTAATTACTGGCTTCCTCCTAATATATATTAATACATAAAGGGAAATTTCATGAAATGCCACTATATTTTTGGCTAATTCATGAAATGCCACTAAAAAAAAATAATGTCACGAAATTCCACTATATTTTCTGAAAAGTCCATGAAATGCCACTATAGATTGAAAAAGACAAAAATACCCCTACTAGTTAACAATGTACCTTTAAAGTTCACAGTATGCCCCCTAAGTGTTAAAAATTAATAACAATATTAAAATAATAAAATATAAAAAAATTTAAAAATTATAAAAATTATAAAATTTAAAAAATTACGAAAATTTAAATTTTTAAAAAATTTTAAAAAATAAATATCATTAATATTAAAAAAATATATCATTTTTAAAATTTATTCAATACCATAAAAATATTGAGTTCTAAACAAATAATTATATACCAATTTAGTACCATAATTTATACCAAATAAATACCATAATTTTTATCATTCATTTTTCATTATTATTTGCTATCAATTGAGATTTATTTCTTAATGTAAATAATTTTTTTATATTGCTAATAAATTTTAAAACTAAAATTTCTAAATATAATAATTTATTAGAAATAGAGCGACTGAGATATATATATATATATAATATAGTAAAACCTGTTTGAAATGTAGAATAAAATGTTTTCAAAATAATAATATGCAACTTATTAGGAGCAAGTAATGATAACCAAAGAAAAAATAAGTTGTATAATATTATTCTGAAAATGTTTTATTCTACATTTCAAACAAGTTTTACTATTTAATATTATTATATATATATATATATATTCTCAGTCGCTCTATCTCAAATAAATTATGTTTAGAATTTTAGTTTTTAAATTTTAACAGCAATATAAAAAATTATTTACTTTAAGAAATAAGTAATCTGTATTGATAGCAAATAATGAAAAAATGTATTATAAAATTATGGTATTTATTTGGTATAAATTATTGTACTAAATTAGTAGAAAAATTGGTATAAATTATTTGTTTAAAACTCAATATTCTTTTTATGGTATTGAATAAATTTTTAAAAATGATTTTTTTAATATTTCATGATATTTTAATTTTTCAATTTTTTAATTTTTAAATTGTTTTTGTAATTTAATTTTAATTTATTAATTATTAAATTTTTAATTTTTTTTTAAATTTTTTTAAATTTTATAATCTTTATAATTTTTTAAAAAATGTTTTTAATTTTTTATATTTTTTTTATTTTGATATTTTTGTTCATTTTTAACACTTAGGGGCATATTGTGAACTTTAAAAGTACTTTGTTAACTAGTAGGGGTATTTTTGTCTTTTTTCTATCTATAGTGGTATTTCATGGACTTTTTGAAAAATATAGTGACATTTCATGACTTTCTTTTTTTAGTGGCATTTCATAAATTAGCCAAAAATATAATGACATTTCATAAAATTTCCCAAAATAGTTATATATACTATTCATTACAAAGCAAGAACGGTCAACATTGGTTTGTTGGGTGAGGCCTTTTCCATCTATGTGAGATGTTGTCCTAGGTTCGGTCAACATTGGTCTGCTTTATTTTGAAGTAAACCTTCTCCTCCGATCCTGGATCGCGGGCCCCCACCGGTGAGCCTAAGAGTTTTTGTACTCCAGACCCAATACACCCGTAGCCCAATCCGGCCTCCCGTTTTCATCAAACACTGCATTAACATAGCTAACCCAACCCAGTTCCTATCCCCCAAAACCTTCAAATGAAAGAATGCTGCCCCCCTTTTATAAACCTGAAAAATCCTAAAGTGGCGAACACTATTCATCATACGGCTACGACCTACGACCTCTCTTCATTTTTTTGCTCTTTCTTTCTTCTAAAAAAACCCTAACCCTAACATTGCCGACTCCTCTCTATTTTCTGCGGTGCTCTTCTTCCTCCCTCATTCGGAAAACCAAAATAAGCGTCTACCACATCTCCAGTTATCTGTGACTCAAGATGGCCATTGAAATAGACCGCGAGAGGTTAGATGAGGAGCTTGTTCGACTTTCTAGTCTGCGCCCCAAACTTGCTAAGTGCATTCAGAACAGAGAAAACGGATCTGCTGATCCTGTCGACAGTGAAGAAGCTAAGATTCTTATGGCTATCTGGAAAAACTTCGAATCCCTTGAGCATAAGATTAAATCCTACGAGGTTTGTTATCATCGTAAAGCAACTTGGTCCGAGCGTAATCGTCTCTAAAATCTTCTATTGTTCTCTGTATTGTGCGAATTTCCTTTCGCTTTTTTGATCGCTTTCCGGAATTCGTTTGTTCAGTAATGTTGGAGTCAGGCGTGGAGTTAGGATTTCAAACTTAGGGCCTAAAATTTTTTTGGCTATATTTAATATAAATATTAAATATATTCTAAAAATAAATATAAAATTTTAAAATAAAATAATTTAAAGGTTTATATTACTAAAATATATTCTATCCTTTTTTTATAGATAATTTTTATAAAACATAGAAATTAAGGAGATAATTTTTATAAAATGTGAGAGAAAAAAGTAAGATAGTATATGAAAATTGAGTAATAAAAAGTTCAAAACATATTATATGTTGAAAATTGTAACTTTCAAAATATCATTTATTAAGAATAGAAGCTAGTACATAGTGACAATTACAAGACTCCTTAACTTTAAATTAAAATTTGATCAAACAATTAATACTTTAAAATCAAGTTTTTCAGTTCAAATTATGGTTATAAAAATAATAATGTATAAAATATAAGACACCTAATAATATTGACTAATGTATTAAATGTAATTTATTATTTCTATTTATAACACTAAACAATTTAAAATGGAGTTATGTTAATTAAAAATAATAAATATCATCGATACTTTTAGACAATTTTAATAAATTTAATTTAACTTATAACAAAATAAATTATATTATATAAAACTAGTAATAAAAAAAAATAATGTCATCGGGATAATTGGGGGGTGAGCCCCCTAACCTATAAGGTGGCTCCGTCACTGGTTGGAGTCATGTATGAGAAAATATATTGAGTAATCACACATACCCTAATCCTCACTTTAATTGGATCTCATAGTATGCAGCTTTTTGAAAGATTGGGAGTTATCATGAAACTGACTGCTAAAACTCTTTTTATGATTGATAAAAGCTACTACTTCTATTTGTTTTAGCAGAAAAAATAAAGACTATATTGAGTAAATCTAATTTAATTTTTGCTGGTAATTATTCTTTTGCTTAGTGGTATATTTGGATTCAGTGCGAAGCACTCGCTCGTCCATATGCTCAAAGGATGCGAAGCTGAACCCTATTTGATAGAAATGATTTATACAGGAGTATCACAGATGTTATTTCACTTCAGTATCAGTTGTTCGTGCACATCTTTTTTGCCTTTACTCAGAGGGTATTAAAGTAATCAATCCTTTTGATAAAGAAAAAATTGGAGATCATGATCCATCCTCCGGAAAAACAAAGTTTGTATGGCATTTAAGATACATGTTGCTTTGGACTCATTTTTTTCCTCTTTGTAGAATGTGGTACCCGAAGGTCGGCATATGGAGGTGATTGTGAGGTTGGTGAGATCGAGTATACGCGATGTAATCTACTCAGCAAACTAAAAAGGTACAAAGAGAAGTTGCGGGACGTAATGGAAGAAGCACATTATTTGCAAGTACAAAACTGATGGAACGGTTTGATCGATTATTATTGCCACCGTTTTCGGATAGTCGACCTTAATAACAAAAACAACAAGGGGAACACAAAAGCGTTGCTGATCCTGAAAGAGAGCACATCCAAAACCGTTTCGAGCTGGTCGAAAGGATTGAGCTTTCTGGCTGGTTCCGTGCTAAGATTGCAGTTTTCCTCATTGTTGTGATGCCAGTTTTTGAAGAACATGAACTTATCAAACAAGTCAGTCGATGACTATCTCGGAAGTGGATGAAGTTCTTTTTTACCTTTCAAGATCTATGTGGGAATGGGCGTTGTCGGTAAATAATTTAGTCTATTGGCCTCATTTTTTTAAAATGGTTTTACTGTATTTTGGTTTTTAATTTTTATATTATAATTAGTATAATTTAAACATACAATAAAAGATATTGTATAAATATTTGATATATTATATATAATTATTTTGATAATACTCCTCGTCTGTTGTACTATAACTAACCAAAATATTAATGATTATACATTATTACAAAGTTTCATAATCACTATAAATTTTCGGATGACGGATGAGTTTAATTATTTTTCTCATAAATTTCATGAATAATTTTACTCTAAACATTGTTATAAATGGAAGAAAATGCCATATTTATATTTTCCTTCTCCAAATGTCTATCTAACATTAGTACAACCAGAATACTAGCAATAACAAAATGCCATATTTATGGAACTCCTACGAAGTAATCGGAAAGGGAAGTTTTAAAGAAGCACAATTGGCAACTATAGCCCAAGAGCTCATTGTTTGTTGGAAAACCATCAATCGCGCATGGAATTAGGTGAAGTCGTCGATCACAAATGGAGGCATCATAGACCCAACACCATGGACAACTTATGCACTTGATAGAAAGCGGTTGCATGTTGATGTTGGTAAAATTACTTAATGATATCGGTAAAATTACTCAACTTTCTTTACATGAGCGCACTATCATTCGATCTTTAGCAACTTCAATACAAATCACACACAAATACAATTAAACCATATTTATCTGATGAGAACAAAAAAACATGAATCAAATTTTTATTTATCAATGTTACACATAAACAACATGGTTGAAGGCTCAAAATTTCATCACATGTTTGACATAATTCACGTTGAAGAGAAATGGATTTATATGACAAAAGCTAATCAGTGATATTATCTTCTAAGGAGGAGAATGATCCTACATGAAGCTGTCAAAGCAAAAGATTCATACTTTGGTCATGTTTTTGGGTGTGGTTGCCCGACCTAGGTGTAATCTAGTGATAGGGTCAACAAAACGTAGTAGCAAGAATATAGCAACAATATCTATGAAAACTAGGCCACTAGTTATTACATGAGACAAAGCTAAGAAATGTATAATTGACAAAGTCCTTCCAATAATTACATCAAAGTGGCCAAGCTACTGTTTAAAAACAATCTATAGAGTTTTCCCGCTTGTTCAAATATTTTGACGATTTCCGATTTTTCTTCTTTCTTCTTATCTTCGGGGTTCTTGTGGTTCCTAACTTTTGATCTTTCACAGATACTTTGACTCATCTCTCTCTTCCCTGAGCTTTCAGATACATTAATCGTCTTCGGGGTCTTGTGGTTCCCG
>CM041782.1:116921999-116957923 GCA_023374045.1 Limonium bicolor | reverse complement strand
TGTACTGACTTGCAATATAATGTCAAATGTCTTTATATTTTTTTTTATGAGTCTGATGGGAAACCATCTGGGACAACTTTCACCAATAATTTTTAGGGAAAATTACAAGCCCACCCATGACGTTTGGCGCAATTACACACTCCACCCATGTGGTTTCCCACTTTTTACATCCAGCAACTTTTCTAATTTTTGTTCAAGTCAAAAGATGCTTAAACGTCATCCGAAATTGATGAAACTTTACATAGACGATGTTAAAGTGTTATATTTTGGTTAAGTGAGAAATCTAAAGTTTTTTAAGCTTAAATGTGACATGTGGGACCCAATGAACATGTCACATGTTTCATTGGGTCCCACGGGTCACATTTAAGCTTAAAAAACTTCAGATTTGACATAAGATCAAAATATATCACTTTAGCATCATCCATGTAAAGTTTTATCAATTTCGGACAACGTTTAAGCATCTTTTGAATTGAACAAAAATTAGAAAAGTTGCTGGATGTAAAAAGATGGAAACCACATGGGTGGGGAAAGTAATTTGTGAAACCACATGGGTGGAGTGTGTAATTGTGCCAAACATCATGGGTGGGGCTTATAATTTTCCCTAATTTTTATTTTATCTTCTTTTATTATTCTAACTGTCAGCAACTGACATCGGTTGTCAAATAGATCTCCTTATATTCCAAATGTCTGTTTTTACTTCATGATAATTGGTTATTTGTTTATTTATATGGGTGACACATGAGGCGAGAATTTACACCTGCCCCCTAATCAATGAAATCATAAATGACCATTTACGAAGTTTATTTTCACAATTAGCTATATATTTATAAAATATATTTATCAAAAATTATATTATAATGAATTTTTTATATATAATTTTAATGTACATTAAATATATAACTTTTACTTCTTATATAAATATTTGCTTAAAAATTAAACAGCTACTGCAGTTTTTTTTAGTTGAACTAGTCATCTGTATATGTAACAAACCATGCCCATAGTGACATTGCACCAATCTTTTAGGAGTCTAATGAGTTTTGAACTAAGGGGTCAGTCCAATAACCTAATATGGATCTGTTAAGCCCATAGTTAAGGCCCATACGATATGCAATATCTGTTCATTAAGCCTCTTCCGGAGGCCCCAAGTTCAAGTAGCCTTCCTGTCCAGTTATCTTCTTGTATAGTAAAATAATAACCAATCATCACAGAAAAGACAAACCTCCTCATCTCATCAGTGCCAGAAACTCTTCCATACTTGTGACAGGCGGAGAGACAAATCAAATCAAAAACTCCTCGTCAATCGTCTTGGTTCTCCCACTCCATATCTCAGGCGGTTTGTCAAGCGTCCCCACAAAATTTATACCTTGCTGCCACATTCTGCAAATTGGACAGACCCTTCTTATGATTAAACCGACAGAATACACATATATGCTCACACATCACATATAAAGGAAAGCTGTGTAGTTTTCAACGGAGAGAAGATGGTGAGGATAATACCTATGGCATCGACGTTTAAGCCACCTTCCTTTAGCCTATTCAGGCAATCTTCTTCCACCACTACGCGATTGATGTTTTCGCCCAATCCTTCTAGGAGGGTATCTTTTCTTCATCTGGACAAGGGTAAGATCGTTGGGCTATCCATCAAGTCCGATTTCGATAACACTAATTAACTTCAGTCCTGGGTAATCCGTTTTCTTCTAATTGATGTTTAACCAACGTCGAATTCTCTCTTACACTTCCCTGCCACAAGTTTTTTTTATTATTATCTGTGTTTTCTTGTGTTTATCCCGTCTCTATTAAATCTGAGCTAAAATTTGAATTTGTGGCTGCTGAATGGACTTTAGCTCTCTTTTCCTGTAAAACGGTGAAAATGAAACTTATGGTTTACGGGGATAATTGTTTAGATGGTAGAATTTTGCCGATATGTTATATATCATGTAGGAGAAGCTGCTTTTTACACCAACAACATAGCTCAAGATTCTCTTTAAATCGTGCGTGATTGAGTCGGAGCATGCATCTCTGACCGTTGCCCTCTCTACATCTAGATACAATCGCGTCTGCTTTTGGGTGTCTGATCTTAGCATGGAAAACCGATATCTTTCTCTAGTTTTGATGGTAGAGTGAATCGATAAGTCTTTTCGAATCAAGCTAAATGATTAACCTCCTATGAGACATCTTTAGATATGGAGCATGCCATGGAGAGTACAAATAGTGACAGAACTCTCGTGAGATGCGATTGTGTAAAGAGTTCTTATAGACGATCAATCATTGTTAGCTTACTGAAGTGGTTCGTGTCGCTGGAACTTGTTACAGCTATTATGCCAACATCACAGCTCTTTGGTCTAAAAGCTTCCAGGTTGCTGAAAACGGCACAAGGAAACAATGTAGCTTTTTGCTCAGCTGGAAACATGGCTCAAGCCAGTACTAGTGCTTCACCTGAAGGAGCCCTTGAATGGGTAAAAAAGGATAACCGTAGAATGCTCCATGTTGTATACCGAGTTGGAGATTTGGACAGAACCATCAAGTAACTATCTGCAACAAACTTACCTGGTATAGTTTTTGTTCTTGGGTAATTTTCTTGATTCTGACCACTGTCCTGGGTTGTCCTTCTTCTAGATTCTACACAGAATGCTTGGGAATGAAGTTGTTGCGGAAACGTGATATACCAGAGGAGAGATACATGAATGCCTTTCTTGGCTATGGTCCTGAAGATTCTCATTTTGTTATTGAACTTACATATAGTAAGTTAATCTGAATGATTAGTGGATGTATTTCTGATTAACTTCTTATTTATTATTTTAACAATTCTCTAACTGTTTTTGATATGTCCAGATTACGGAGTGGATAGTTATGATATCGGATCTGGGTTTGGCCACTTTGGTGTTGCAGTAGAGGATGTAAGCTTACAGAATCCTCTTTTGTTTAATCGGAGCTATATGCCTTCTCCCGAGTTTGAACACCATATATTTGCAGTAAAGTAGTATGTGGATTGATGGTACATAGGAGAAAAGTGTGAATTATTGTATAACAGTAATCATTATGGATTGCTTTCATGGAGTTAAATTCATAGCTTGCTTATTATTTTCAGGTTCTACCCATATTTATTTTTCCTTGGCCGTTTGTCAAAGATTCGTCTCAATCTATTTTCAAACTTTGTTGAAGAACTAACTTCTGTAATTTGGGTGAAACAACTATGGAGCTGTAAATTAATTGGATGTAAGATGTTTATAATGCACGAGCTGTCTACATGTGCCAAATTCCTAATTTTTTTCTCTCTTTACACACAGGTCTCTAAGACTGTGGAGCTTGTAAAAGCTAAGGGAGGAAAAGTAACTAGAGAGCCTGGCCCTGTTAAAGGTGGAAGTACAGTAATTGCTTTCATAGAGGATCCCGATGGTTACAAGTTTGAGCTTTTAGAGAGAGGCCCCACACCTGAGCCCTTATGTCAAGTAATGCTCCGAGTTGGAGATCTTGATCGGTCCATTGAATTCTATAAGAAGGTAAGGGTTGTATAGCAAATGTCTAGAGTGTTTGAGAAAACCTTCTGAAGTTGTTGGGTAGATCATTGATTACCAAATGTTATGTATTCTTTTGCTGTTATTAGGCTTTTGGAATGGAGCTTCTTCGTACAAAAGATAACCCTCAGTATAAGGTAAAGATAGAAAGCGTGAACCAATTTGAAACTTGGATAGTCTGAGCTGTTGCTAGCTACTAAATTATTTTTTCTTGGAGTACAATCTGAAATTTCCTTCTTCAACCGCATATAGTACACTATAGCAATGATGGGCTATGGTCCTGAGGATAAGAGTGCTGTGATGGAGTTGACATACAACTATGGGGTTAAGGAGTATGAAAAAGGGAATGGCTATGGTCAGGTAGGACATGTTTCTTGAGTTTTTCTTTGTTTTCTCAAAAATAGTACTAATTATCCACCACCAATTGTTGCGTAAGATGCACAGATGGCTGAGTTTCTGAAGTTCATTTTGTATGATACTACTACTACTGCTAAGTGCTGCTATCCGTGGTACATTTTTGCAGATGGCTATAGGCACAGATGATGTCTATAAAACAGCCGAGGCAGTAAAGCTTTGTGGTGGGAAGATTACTCGAGAACCTGGTCCATTGCCTGGAATCAACACCAAGATCACCGCTTGCTTAGACCCTGATGGATGGAAAACAGTATGTGATTATAACCGTTTTGAGTTTTTTTTTTACTTGATTATTTTTCTGTTGAGATTCTTGAAAATGATTACAACTTTAACTTAGATAAGAAAATGAAAGTTCTTGCTGAACCTGAATTCTTTAGATGTAAGTGGCGAATCTGCTGTGATGTCTAACTTTGATCAATGCAGGTCTTTGTTGACAATGTTGACTTTCTCAAGGAGCTTGAGTGATTGATGGGTGAGCAATACGAAGGCCATGCCTGTTGCAGAAACTGAAAAACAATGTAGATTATTTGCACTGAGATCATTCTAGTATATCCCACCTCAGTATGATAGAAACGGATCTTGTAACATTTTTGTCTCCTTCCTTCTTGATTGCTTCCAGAACAATTGATTTTCTTTCTTTTGGGGCCTTGTTCACTCAACACCTCCTACGAGCTTTAAGTTACTAGAGCTGAAGAAGGATGATGTGTTTTTCTGTTCATGGAATTAATGTATCCAGTCCAGCTACATTTGTCTGATTTAGAACCTGAGCTGAATTGTAATTTTGCTTTCCAGATTTGGTTAGTGATGAAACTCTTTTTTTTGAAAGCTATGGCTGTGTGGAGAATGGGTATGGTCATTGGTAGCACCAGTATTTACTTTGACTGCTGAGAAATTATGTACGTGTGGTGTGGCACTATGAAATGTACTGGAATTCTGAAATTACAAGCAATAGTTTCAATATTATGTTAGACGTGTGGGTATTTACTCGAGGCTTGTTCAGGTAAGGTATGCTTACCACTTATGTATTTCTATCTTGAATGAGGGGTGCCTTTCTACCTCATCTTCTTGTTCAGACGATTCTGTGATGGATGGGAAAAGTTCTGTCACAAGTTCAACATTATGGTTGGAAACTCAGGGGTGCTATTCTCTATAGTCAGTCGCTCGCCAAATGGGGTTGTGGAGAGGGACATTGCTTTTTCGTGGTGAGATCGACTCGCATGGCCACATATTTAAATGCCCAATTAAAGAACGGGTCTAGCTAGCGTGCTCTCAATCCCGTGGTGGAGCCGCAACACTGCTCAGAATTAAGGGTGAAAGGAACTAATGGAGTTTGGAAGGTATTAAATGCCTACTAATATGCTAACTAAGTGATGTTATTACTTCTCTGTGACCGGATATGGTATAGTCGTAATATGGCTGATGATTGTAATGAGGAGTTTTCCCTCCATTTTGAGAAAGTATTGTGTTTTAATCTGTTCTTCAGCAGCAAATTCGATTGACACTATGAACCATCATCATAATTCTATTGGTTAGTGGGATTCGCTTCACTAAGCGGCGTTTGTTTTGGGTAATCAGGAAAGGGAATTGGAATGATTCTCTTTCTAGCTGTTTGTTTTGCAAGTTTTTCCTATTTTCAGGAAAGAGAAAAAAAATGTGATTACCTCAAAACCCTCTATCTTGATCCCTCACCCCTATTAGGAAATGAAATTCTCTTTCCCCCGCTCGAAACAAGCGCCCTCTAACTTCTTTCCCTTGCCTGGGAGGTTCGAATCCCCATGTTCCTCGAACATCTTTTTAATTGCTTTTGTGTCTTCCACATCGTGTTGCTTAGTGACTCTTGGCACCTGCCTTCAGATGTCTCCATATAGTAAGTTGTCTCATAGCCTTTCTGGCCCTTTTATCTATTCCCCTTTTATAAAATATATTATTTCGTTCGGTGAGAGCATTAATGTGTCAGTTTTGACTTTAGCATAAATGTTGAAGTTGACTTTTTTTGTCTCTTCACTGTATGGTGAGAGTATTTTTGCTTTTGGCATAAATGTGACATTTTTGTCATTCGCGTAAATATGGCATTTTTGCCATTGGCATAAATGCTAAAGTTTGCATTTTTTGGTACTCGTGGACTACTTTGATCTGGAATTGAATTGGTTCAATTGTTGTTGTTTACTTGATTTAGGTGTTCGTTTTGTTCGATTGACATGCCACTTTGGATTTGGGAATTTTTTTACCATTTGTGGACTGTTGATTGATCTGGAATTGAATTGGATTAGTGTATTACACCCTACTATTTGTTTTAGTTAAGATTACTAAGGTGCCGTTCGAAATTAGCTTGTTTTTTTTCACACCTTTATGCAGCTTATGGACCAGTCCAAAAAGTCCATTATGTTTCATACCCGTTCGTTAACAGTGTTTGGGTTTTGTTTCAAAAAACTAGTGTATTACGTATTTGCCCTTAGCATCCATTAAAGTGCCAGACAAACCCTAAACTTCGCACAAACCCATTCTACTGTAGTTTAAAAAATTTCATCACCAACAAACTTGCCGCTGCGATGACGAAGAAGAGGAGGAAGTTCAAGATTTTTTACCACTTTGAGTCACCTTCTTACATCTCCATGCATCTGTTAATGGGGAAATTATTTGACCAGACTCACGCTCAAATCCACTCATTTTGATCCTTCTCTTCATCCTCCCCGCACATGTACAAATCGGAAGTGGGCATCTCGTTCTCTCTATCCTTCCCTTTCCCAGTGTTCTGCCATTTACTAGTCACCAGTTCGAGTGTGATTATATAAAAAAAAAACTAGATGCAGATGAGGATGGTGAGTTTCCCCGCAAATACGAAACAGTTGGCGTGGGTAAATAGGTAATTATGTGCTGACTTGTAAAATACTTTGAGAACTATTTTCCGTAAAGCTACCAAAACGCGGCTCAAGTAACATTTATCATAAATGTCATGAAAGACCTTTATTAGACATTAATCTGTTGGTCAAATGGGGTCAAACCCCTGCATTAAGGCCCACAAAACTCATAAAGCTATTATCGAACGCAGCCTAAATCATGTAACAACCACCTCCACTGTAGTACTACCCTATCTATCTTGGCCCGATTATAAATTTTAAGATAAGAACAAAAAATACAAAAATGCTAGTGTTATTATAGCAGTAGCGGTAGTTACGGCTTGAGTTGTGCAATAAGTTCACAAGTGGTTGTTGTTGTGAGTCTTCGCTAATCCACTCAGTGGTGATGAGGGAGAAATTACTCTGAGTTGAATAGTTCAAACAAATATATCCGTTAGACATTGTTGCAGTGTGGCGATTGGACGAGGACGAACAAAAATGGCGGGTCTGTGATGATCAGACCAGAATGAACAACAATGACGAACCTGTGACGATCAAACGAGAGCGAGCATTATGTAGTATATTAATAGGCTTATAGTTGATAATAATAAAGTTATTTGTATAGACCTTAATATAAATATTAACAAATATTAGATGTAATAAAATTTTATTATTTTATAATTATTGTACAGTTTATCAAGATTTAATAACAAGTGACAGCTGCATATAAAATTCATAAACAAAGTGCCCAACACTTAAAAGTAGACCTGACAATTTTGACCCAACCCAAAACCCAACCCGAACCCAACCCACACTTTTGCGGGTTAGGGTCATGATTATTGACCCATCTATTTTTTGGGTTGAGTTAGGGTAATAAGCTAATTTTGTGGGTTGGGTTAGGGTAGAGATCTTAACCCATGACCCAACCCGAAACCCGAAGATATATTTGTTAATAATAACAAATAAAAATATTAATTCGCATATATATTATTTTAAGATCAAATCATACCTTAGCCTTAAGCCCAAGTGCAGTTGGACTATTCCACCTTTAATAATATCACATAATCTTAACTAAACAAACAACCCAACCAGTTGTATATCAAACAAAGGGCCCAACCAAACCTTAACATAATGTTGAAAATCAAAATGCTCTCGTCTTGCAGACTCACATCCATTTTTCTTCTCTACGTCGTTGTTCATGTCTATGTCGCTCTTCATCTCTGTCAAGGTTTGTTTTTCTTATTCTCACTACCATAGTTGTTCTTGAGAATATAGGTATGTTTAGATTATCTAGAAGGGTGAATAAAAGTAGGTGATATGTATTTTTGATAAGTAGGATCTTGATCATAGACCTCTTAGTGAATTCAGAAGTCAACAATGCGGATAACGTGCTGCATAAAAGTTCCTCAACTGTTGGTAACGATTAAGTGATTGTGATTGTACTTTTCTCAGGCATGAACACTCAATTTAAACAGGTGTAACTATTTTAAAACTATCAGTCATAGTTTGAGGGATTGAGCTCTCACTTTATAAATTATTTCTAACTTTAGAAGATTTGTATTTAGTATATTTCTCTAATGCATAATGAAGATTTTCATTTTTCGTTCCCCTTTGTATTAAGAGCACTAGGATCATGTGTATATCTAGATAGGATTCCTCCCCAACAGTGGTAGAGCTTTAGGCTTAGATTGATAAATATAAACTTATGGAAAAATACGTGTTATTCTATTAATGGGAAATTGGTGCAGTACTTTTACATTCTTTGCATAACACGGAATTCGTTTAAAGTTGGGTCTATCAAGCAAGATTACTTCTCTTCCTTTTGTATCATCCTAATTAGTGTGCCATCTAGCACTAGATGTTTTGGATTTATTTATTAATTTCTACTCCTAATCCATCTAAATTATTGTATGTTTAAAAAATGGATTGGGTGGATTGGGTTAGGGTTGAAGGATTTTAAACGGGTTGGGTTAGGGTCATGATTTTCTGACCCATCCATTTTTAGGTTGGGTTGGATTGATGATATTTTAAATGGGTTGGATAGGGTTGATATCAAACCGACCCAGTGACCCGAATTACCAGGTCTACTAAAAAGCCGACCATTGAACACACACAGCAGCTTGTTTTTCAAAGATCCGAGTCCGACATCTGTTACTGCGCGGGAGGATACTACTAATACCTACGCCGGTACGCTCCCGAGAAAACACAGAGGCTGGCTTTCAAAGTTGAGCATACCTCGTCAATTTAAACCCTCTCCCTCTTTGTTGAGCAAGGTCTGTCGTTTCTGCGGATTGCAGAACAATACGCCCGTACCTTCTCTCTCTGGCTAAGTTACGAAATGGGAAGTACTGGGGAAAATTCGGACAAGGACAAATCCTCGGCCGATACGGGAACCAAAACCGCGGGGAGCAAGAGAAAGCGCAAAGAGATTGCTCCTTATGGGAACTACCGAAACTACTATGGCTACCGGGTATTCTCTCCCTGCTTCACCCATCCTTTCTTGTATGTCTTCATTGTGATTATCTTTTGGGGTACTTACCCGAGCCACCCCGTTCAATTTTAGCTTACTCTAAACTTCGCGTATCGTATTAGTCGATACAGTAAAGCTTCCAAGTTGAACACCATGATGTTCTACTTCATGCCTTGCTTTGAGTCTCCATACGACTTTGTCAGCTATATTATAAATTTTAGTCGGGTCGTAGGCTGCGGTATAGTTTCAATTTGTCAATATTTGTTGTAGATTCAACGATTGTGTGCTGAGTATTGATCAGCGGTATGAGAAATTTTAGTTGCGCTGTAGACTGCCGTATAGTTCCAGCTTAGATGTTGAATAAATGTGTATAGGGGCGCAGCCTGAAATTAAAGTCGTGGGGATAAAATTACATATAATTAGGGGATCTTTTGTTAAAATTTACTAAAAAAACTATTTTACACTGTATTTTTATGTAATGTAGCTAAGTTGGAGGGTGTTTTGCTCCCTCGATCCCCCCACTGGCTCCGCCCCTGAATGTGTATTGAATATTGTTAGCTATATCAGAAATCGTAAATGGTTTGTAGACTGCAGTGTAGTTCCAGTCTGTCAAAGTTTGTTATAGACCGAACAATTGTCGATTTAATGAATGTTCTATAATGCAGCTAGCCAATAACATGGATGAAGATCCTCGGTTCAATATACTCCAGAAAGAGTGGTTTGAAGGCAAAGATTGTCTTGACATCGGGTGCAACAATGGGTTAATAACCATTAACATAGGTACAGTGAACCTGCGTATAGTGAATGACACTTATTACTAATATGCCCATTGTTATATGAGTTCTTACACGGTTGTTTTCATTTGATGCAGCAAAAAAATTTCATTGCCGGACCATCCTTGGGATCGATATCGATTCAAGTAAGAGATCAAGCTTTCAACTTTTAGGCTTTTGGTTGTTATTGCCATTACGTGAACAATGCAATTGGTCTCTGGTGTTAAGTGCTCGCTCTTTTGCTTTGAGCTCAGACTGCTTTATTGAGTTATTCTCACCACTCTACTCTTTCTAAACCTTCACATATGATTTGTTGAGATAGTTATTTCCTTTTATGGTAGCCGTATCGCATTTTTCTATGTGTATATTTCCTTGTCCATCCAAAAATGTTGTATTTAAGATTGGATACAAGTTTTATTTATTATGTATTTTAAAATAGACACATAATCAAGTTTGTATGTGTATAGTTTACTTTATATTAATATTTATCAGTGGGGCAGTTTCTTGAATATTGTACCAATTTTGGTACCAGAATCTGCTTCAGGTTTCAATGTCTCTCATCTTTGGAATGCAGATCGAGTTAAGGATGCAGAAAATCATCTTAGAAACGAAGTAGCTAGAGGCCATCATTCAAGAAAACCAAAAGTATCGATGGTGTGTGAAAATGGCAAAGAGGAAGAACACAAACAGGATATAAAAGTTCTAGGATCATGTAAGAAGAGAACCTTATCTGACATAGTTTCATTTCGCTGTGAAAATTTTGCTTTAAACCAACATACGGTGCAAAAGGAGGCTTATGACACCATTGTCTGGTAAGCTTTATGCACTAAAAGCTCCCAATATCTAATGTTAGTGTATTCTTTTTTCCAAACATCACTCGAGTTATGTTGGGATGTAAAGTAAATTAGTTAGGTTTGATGATAGATACTATGAGATGCTCAGGCAGCAGTGTCTCTGCCGTCTTCTGTTTATGCTTTTGCAGTTTGAGTGTAACAAAGTGGATTCATCTCAACTGGGGTGACGAAGGACTCATTAAATCATTTGTCAAGATGTGGGATCTTCTTCGGCCTGTATGATTTTTACTTGAATTTTGTCTCTTAGATCTTTCAAACATTAAAAATAGTATGTGTCCTGTCAACTTTGATATCTCATGGGCATGTTGTTGTGGTCAGGGTGGTGTTCTCGTCTTAGAGCCTCAACCATGGAAATCATACGTCAGTAATCACCTTGTGACTGAGGTATTGGAGTAATTTTATATGATTTTCGTATTGGTTAGTTACCATTTCAGTAGTCAAACTCAAACTTTCATTGCTAGAATGACAGTGCCTTGCAAGTTTCTCTCTTGTGCCAACAATCATTGTAACTCAACCTTTCATTTGTCTCCTTGATATTTCCCATCAAAATTGAATGGCCCATTCTCCTATTCAGCTGAAAGCTGGTAGCTGATAGTTTTTTTTAGAAAGAGAGTGGTGAAAGAATGGTAGAGAAGAAGAAATAAATAAGTATGGTAGGTGATGTGATTTGGTGGAGTTTAATCATTTAACAGAAAATTCAGTTATTTCGGTTCTTGTATGATGTTTCTGGGTCTTGGCTTCTTGCTTATAGGTTTATATTGTGCTTCTGCATTTTTTAATTTCAATGTTTTGCTGTCTGATTCATAGTATCATTGACTCTTGTGCAGACCGCAGCACACTATTTCAAAATTATAGAGATTTTTCCGAAGGATTTCCAAGATATACTTCTTGATAAGGTAACAATATTTTCAGGAATTGATCCATCATTAGCTTGTAATTTCATTGTGAGAGATAATAACAAGAGAATATGGTGAACCTGGAGCAGATTGGATTTAGATCTGTGGAGCACGTGAATCCTAGGGGCTCTGCCACTGTTGCTGGATTCAACCGGCCGGTTTTGGTATTTCAGAAATGACCAGAAGTAGCAGGCCATATTTTTTGTTTATACAACCAGCTCTGTGTCCATTCTAGAAGGACAAGGGGGTGAAATAGAGATGGTGAAGTTTTTTGGGTCAACTGTTTTGTGGAGGACCTGGAGGTTGTGCTTGACGTTCTGCTTGCTGTCTTTTGCTGGGGTTAAAAGAAGCTGAGCAAGTCTTCTGTTTGCTTGTAATGGCGTAGTAAAATGTTTTGAGAAACATTAGTGCCAGGTGTACAACAAAATTTTGTTTGTCTTTGTATAGTATGAATGTGATTGTCTCTGCTAACTATTTTAGAGTTGAAGTGGTTGTACGCAGCAGTTGCTGGCCTGTGGGGGTGACGTGTTCTTGTATTTTCATGATTGAGCTCCCCACTAGTGATTACGGCTGCTGTTTTTTTTTATGGTGATCTACTGTTACTTGCATTCTCATGATTGATTTTTCTCTGCATATTATAACTTCTTTACTCATACACAGATCTACTTATTAGGGCAAAAGGGTGATTTTATTCTATTATCAATAAGAAAAAAGAATATTATAACGAAATTGAATTACATTGTTTGTTTTCTTATGGATCTTTAACTTTTATTTTTTCCGAAACAACGTACCCACTTGGCATTAGTAGATAATTGGATACATAAGTACATAGATAACCTATACTTAAATCACATTTACAATTAAGGATACAATTGCAGAGACCAACGCATCATAGAGCACCCCCAGCTTATCAACACATATAATCTAGTTTTGACATGAGAACCTAGTATTAAATTACTTTTCCCCCCTTCGGTGGAAGCTTTCCTTCTCCCTTTGACAGGAGTTTCTAGCCCTCTCTAATTTTTTAGCCTTCTTGCTCTTGCCCCGTCTTGTTGTTCCATGGCTGCCTTCTCAGATGGTTTGTTCTACTTTGGCATATTTCCTTTGGTCTTGAGAAATCACCTCTTTCATTTCAATATGTTTTCTTTATCTTTTTAGGTCTTTTTATCTACTTTATGCTATGCATGTTGTGTCAGTAGTTCCCTTCAGTTTTTTGAGTCCATGAGAGTTGTAGTTCTTGTGTTGGTTTTCTGGGCAAGGATGTTTCCTCTTCCTCCTCTCCAAGTCTTAAAGTGTAACGACCCCAAAACCAGCCTATGAGTTAGGGACGTTATACGCCGTGTATCTATCACTTAATAACGCAAGACTCGGACTCAAACGCATTCAAATTCAGAGTGAAATACTCAAATTAAAGAAGAAGTGTGCTTACAAGATCCATATATCCAAAGTGAAATACAATGACGAAACAAATGCCCGAAGGCTACATAATGCCAAAGCGTCTAGCGCTGAAATGCAAGTACAGAAACCAAACAAAATCCGGAAATAAACTAAACTCCATAGAGAAGAGACCTCCACACGATCAATCTGCAATATAGATGCAAAGGGGTGAGCTCCACTAGCTCAGTAAGCAGAAGACTTTCTCAAGGAAGTCTACCCAAAACAGAAATCAGAAGTAAGCAAAAATAGAGGGATGCACAAGATAGCTCGTAACCAAAGATAACAGAGGGGTTAGCAGCCCCAAAGCAGAACAAAATTCCACATCAAACACTTTAGTCGGACTTTCGGAAACAAATCATGGGTGGGACCCTAGTAACCAACTAACACATCAGAAGGGCTTAACCAACCCTATGGATCAGCAGATCCCACATTAGAAGCCGTAGAGATGGCTGTTGGACCCGTCGGTCACTAAACGTCCTAAGGTAAACCCTAAGGTTCATAAACAGAAGAAGTTCCTGCATAACATGCTACGGGACAGCCCGACCCGACTATCCAAGGCTCAGAAGCTAAGTGACTAGGTCCCCAAAACATATGTTCGTAAATACATATCATAAATGCACAATAATGCATATAAACAACATAGATAGCTTGCACAAAGATAGGGGAATACAACCCCCAAAGGTTGCTTTACAAGTCCAACACCAAACAACAAATCACCACCAATTAGGGGTTGAACAACCCCAACCAACGGAGCAACAACTTCATCAGCAACAATTCCAAACGCCTCGCAACCTGGGAAAGTAAATGGACCCAAGCCCAAAGCTAGTGCCGGAGAGGAAAGCATAAAAAACGATAAAGCTGCAACACTAGATAGATCATAGCAATACCACTCATCGCAACCAGAGCTCCTGCATCTCTAGATAGAGCATTAGCACCACCACACAAGTGGGATGAAGTAGTCACATCACTAGCTTTAGCACCATCAACACCGCTCAAGGGAGAAAGAGCTGGAGACGAGGCACTCAAATCATTAGATTTAGCAGCAAACACAGCACACGTGGGAAGGAGTGACCGTATCTCTACAATGAGCATCAGCAACCCCACTTAAGAGTAAAGGAGCCGCAACTCGAGCTATAGTTGAGGCAAGCACAACAACAGCCTGAACCTGGATAGTAAAGGTCGTCAGGGGGGGACTCAGGAGAGGCGGGGATGGGTGTTGCCCGGGTTCTAGGCTCCTGACGAGTCATCAGGTAGAGCAGAGACTTGCAACACTAGAATAGAGGGATGGAAGAGCTTGGAAGGGAGAGGAGAAGGATAGGGTGGGGAAGCACCGGTGACAGGAGGCCACACCACCAGGTGGTGAGACGGCAAGGCAGGGTTCCTGTGACACGGCTCAGAACGAAGAATGGAGGAGGAAATCAGTAGGACAAAGTGAATACGGACGAGACGTACTCGACTTACCCAATTTCTCACATCAAAATAATAATATGTCTAGCTAGTATAGCTAGCAGTTTGTCTGATGAAATACACATTATTATTTATATAGGATTTCCTATGTATTAACTTTTGTATGACATTTTGTTTATATATCTATCATTACCTTAACAAAAAAATACACATTATTATTAGCTACAACCATATGTAGTCAGAGATAGCTACATTTACAGTAGTACAATTTGTACATATTAAAAGTATAGTTATTGTACGCCTATAGTACAATTTAACAGATCGGTATATACATTTAGTACAATTTCAATAATATCACAATTCAATACGCACCACATCTACCACATCTACCTATATTAGTGTGCAGCTAAGAAAGTGGCTTTTAATTATTTATGCACTTCCTCTTCTTTGTTGTCAGATATGCGATTAGTTTCAATAATATCTTCTAAGTTGACTTGAAACCCTCAAAACTTGTTACCTGTCATTTCAACCTTTGTAGCCAAAGAACAAGTAACTGTTTTTTCGATAAAAATTTATAAAAGACCTAGGTGATTTTCATTTGCTGTAGGACTTGGAGTTCGCTGTCAGACCCTTAATGGTCATCACCAAGTCTAGAGTAAGCAACAGTTATCAACGGCTAGAAAATTTTTATCGCTCTGTTTGGCTAAGGCGATTTGTGAGGTGATTCACTTTGTGATATCCTTTTCGCTGTAGTAATAGAGTTTCCAGGGGAGAGATGCACGTCAATAGAGGGGACGTGCGAGCAACCTCATTAAATCCATGAAATCACTTCATTAAAGGAATAATAGGGGATATAGTAGATATTAAAGTACAACAGTAAGGAAGATCTAAGGGCTGAGAGGAGAGTATGCAACAATAGAGTATATTTGGCTTCATCTCATGGGAACAAGATCTATCACCGTAATGGAGGGATCTTTTCCAACGACTTCTCTGTTTCTATCATCATCATAGCTGAGGATCCTTGGGACAAAGATCAAAAGCTATCTCCAGAAAATTTGAGCTTGGTTATTATACGTTGGGTAGTGTGGTGTGGCTATGCGAGTACTGATCGGGCTGGAAGTTGGTTTAAAGCAGAAGATATCTCAAGGTTTAAGAGCTACAGCAGTGAAAGAAGGAGTGTGATTAGCAAACTCTCGAAGCAGGTTTTCTTCCTGATGGAAGGGATGATGTCCAAGTGGGCTAACCTAAAGATCCACCCAGGAGAAACAGAAAAAGTAGAAGGAGACTTGCTTCGACAACAGCCTTGTAGTTCAGAGATTGGTAATGCACTTTTTAGTAAGATCTGGCACCCAAGCAAATCTCTGCTAAAACTTTACAGAGTTTCCTTGTGCACATTTGGAAACCGAAGGCTCACTTCAAAGTTAGTGAAATGGGATACAACGAGCTTACCTTCTTATTTACCTCTGGTAGTGATATGAGGAACATATTAGCTAATGGGCCTTGGCACTTTCACAATAGACTATTGGTGACCATGCCTATAGACCCATGTAAGCATATAGATTAGACCTGACAAAAGTAACCCGAACCCGAAAAACCGAACCGAACCAATCCGACCCGAATCCGAATCTCAACCGAAAACTAGAACTTGAAAAATGACCCGAAATCCGAAACAAACCGACCCGGACCAAACCGAACCGTATTATTGTAAAACCGAGAATAAACCACAATCCACAACCATCCGAACCGAAGTCATCCGAACCAAAATCAACCGAACCGAAGTCACCCATAACCCGACGATGACCCGAAATCCGAAGTGACCCGAACCGAAATCAACCGAAAACCAACCGAACCGAACCCGAACCGAATCCAGTGTGACCCGAATAAATATATCCATTGTGACCCGAAAGAATATATTGCATTAATTATGGGTGACAATGAAAATAAAACAGTTAATCATTACTTAATAAGTGACGTACGTATAAAAAAGTATTAACAAACTTATATACAAGACAATTATTTTAAATATACCACAAATATTGCATTATAAAATTTTAAAGTAATTAATTATCATGCATCTTCATTAATCGCACAACTAATGATAATTGATGATAATGCGTTACTCATCAATGATAGATTCATAAGAACCAAAATATTTGTATATTTAGATTCCAATTCTTCCAATCTTGTGAAAAATTCTTCCTTATTAGCAAAATGCATAAAATTTTAATATACTTGAAGGTTTTTACCTATGTAGCAAAATTCTTACGCTTCTGAATAATTCTCCATCATTAACAGTTTTTAACTACTGTAAAAAAAACTCATCAAAACTTATTAACTAATTCCATTCGCTAACTATCAATATATTGAAAAACCAAGTTACTACACTTTGATACAAATTTAATAACTATCCATAAAAAAACTTTATTTGTACTCATCTCAAAATAATGAAACTACTAAATAATCTAAAGCTACATCAATAATTATTTTAAGTTAAGAGTTGGTTACTAAAGTATAACATGATGCAAATTATAATTATTAGTTTAAATTAATCTTTTATATACATTCATACTTGTTGAGATTGATTGAAGTCAAATTTACATATCATGATTATTGAGTTGCTTGATTCTGTAATGTCAACCGAATTTAACCAAATAATTGACCCGAATTAGACCCATGACCCGAAAAAACCGAATAAACCCGAGGCTAACCCGAACCGAAAATTACCCGACCCGAAGTCACCCTAGCCGAAAGTCAACCAAACCGAAAGTCACCCAAACCGATCCAAACCGACCCGAAATTTCAACAAACCAAACTCAACCCGAACAAACCGAATTCACCCGACCCGATCCAACCCGAACCAAATACTGAACGATTTGAAATCAACCCGAACCAAACCGAACCGAACCGAACCCAAACCGATTGACCCGAATTGCCACCTCTAATATAGATGAGCATGATCTAGGAAGATTAAGATATGGGTAGGCATATATAATCTTCCGATGATGTACTTTAACAAAGCATCAACTATCACTCTAGGAAATAAGATAGGGGTTTTCGTGAGCTGCTCTAAAAAATTTAACCCTCTGTCTGCAAAAGTGTTGAAAGTAAGAGTGAAGATAGATATCATAGAACCTCTATGTAGGATTTTAGTGATCAAAGATGGTCTTAAAGATAGGTGTTGCAGATTATCTTATGATAATCTTCCTCACTTTTGTTTTAGATGAGGGAGAGTGGATCACATACTTGTAGAGTGTGGTGTGAAGAAAATTAATAAAGAGGAACCAGAAAGATATGGAGCTTGGCTCAGATTAGAATATGCTGGATCTATAGCTGCTTTGACTGAGGAATATCTGATGAATCAGAATATCAATCTGATGATTGCTACTAAGGCTGAAAAGGGTATCAAAGTTCTGGACTTCAATGCTGAAGCAGGAGGGGAAAAAGGCAAATAAATCATAAGTTCTGCTAAGGTGATTATACAGGCTCACAGTGAAATGTCCTGTGAGAAGGAGTTGGGAGAAGGAATTTACAGTACCTTGCAGGAAGATCCTCAGGTTCTGGAGCAGTATATTTCATAAGATCCTTCTACTAGGAATCAACCTGAAGATCCTGGAATCTTTGATAAAGGTCTTCTGAATGCTGTTATAGAAGATGTTCAGATCTAGAAAGAAAAGACTAGGGCTCCCGAAGTCCCTCCAGGTTTTGAGCCTAAAAAAATGTGGCAGATGAGGCAAACAAAAGAGACTTTTACTAGGCCTTTGACTGGGCTTCAGCTTTGGAAACTTTCAGTGCTAAGCTCCCAAAAAAACCAAGAGTTAACTTTACTCTTCAAGTTGATATTAATGTGTCGATAGCCCAAATTATGCAAGAGGCAGATAAGAAAGGGAAGAGCAAGGTTAGTCAGGCTCTAATTAGCAAAGAAGACCAGGTTTCAGTTAGCAAAAGTATCTAGATGGAAGGAAAAGGAATAGTTTTTAAATATGGTATGAAGGAGAAATCATTAACTCTGAAAATCAAAAAGAGGAAGAGTGGTACTCTTAAATCTCTGGAGGTTAAAACTTCTGGTAAAGAAGGGATAATCAAGGACTCTCAAGAGGAATCTCGTTCCCAGTCACAGGCAGACCTTGCTAAGGAGCAAGGCTGCCAGGAGAAATGACTTGCCTTAGTTATAACTGTCGAGGTTTGGGTCGACCTCAGGCAGTTATATGGGTGAGAGATCTGATAAGATCATAATCCCCAGATATTGTTTTTCTAATGAAGACTCATAGATCAGTTGAAGAGATGAATCAGATAAGCAATAGGTTCAAAGGTTATGAGGTTTTTGTTTCTGCTAGTGTCGACAGAAGTGGGGGGCTGGCTCTTCTTTGGAAGGAAGATATTAAGATATCAGTAAAGAATTCCTCCAAACATCATATTGATGTTGAGGTGACTTTTCTAGTGGTCTGAGTTTCAATCTGGTAGGCTTTTATGGGTGGCCTGATTGGCAAATCAAATATCTGTCTTGGGAATTGCTTAAAGCTTTCAGAACCCAAGTTGTGCTTTTGCGGGTGGTCATAGGAGACTTTAATCAAATTATGCGGAATTCAGAGAAATCAGGATGAGGCAGGAGAAATGAGTATGATATGAGAATTTTTAGAGAGGCAGTTGACTGGTGTGATCTTTTTTATGCTGGTTTCTTTGAAGAAGAAGGTACATTTACTAATAAACAGTTAGATGATAATTTGTCTATTAGTAGGTTAGATAGGGCTTTGCTAAGTAAGGAAGCTCTTTCTATGTTTCTTTATTTATCAGTTGAACATCTGTCGTGGGAGATATCAGATCACGGACCTATATTGATTAGGTTCTTTGGACAAAGGAGAAATAAGCATCTGTTCAGGTTTGAGTCTGTTTGGCTAAAGGAAGATAAGTGCCTTAGTATTTTCTCTGAGATTTGGGGTGGAAATGGGAGTAATTTGGATCAGAATATCAAAGACTATGCGAAGACTTTAACTAATTGGAAAGGTTGGTCCTTTGGCAAGATTCAGTGGAAATTAAAGAAGAAGAAGCTTGAGTTATATTCTCTGAATCAACAACAGTTAACAGATGGGGGTAGATTTCAACAGAAAAAGACTTTGAATTACTCGCTTTTAATATAGAAGCTTGGTGGAGACAGAGATCGTTGCAGCAATGGATTACTGAAGGAGATAGAAACACTAGATTTTTTCACTCTAGAGCTACAACAACAACAACAAGAAATTCTTTGGCATGTTAGACCAGTCAGATGTCATGTCATATGATTGGATTAGCATAGAGAATATTGCTAGAGGGTACTTCCAAAAGTTCTTTCAGAGTTCTTTCCCTAAGACAGATACTAGATTTTGGATGCAGTCAGAGGCAGATTAAATCAAGAGCATGTGTCTTCCCTACAGAGTCCTTATGTTGCTTTAGAAATTTTTAGAGCTATGAAAGATCTAAGTGGGGACAAGTCGCCAGGGCCAGATGGTTTCAACGGGAACTTTTTCAAGACTTATTGGCATGTGGTGGGAGCCCAGGTTACTTTTTCAGCTCTCTCCGTACTGCAAGGTAATCCTATCTCTAACTTCATAAATCAGTTTTACATTACTCTGATTCCAAAAGTCAAGGGTGCAGTGAATATCAACGACTTTAGACCTATAGCTTTATGCAATTTTTGTATACAAAATTGTGTCCAAAGTCCTAGCTAACAGAGTTATAGGCATCCTTCCTGAGATTATTTCCTCTAACCAATCAGGATTTGTTAAGGGGAGACAGATTACAGATAATATCATTATCTCTGGTGAAATCATGCACTATTGGTCTAAGAGTTAGGCTGTCAAAAATGGTCACTTTGCTCTCAAAATGGATTTGAGTAAAGCTAACGATAGGTTAGAGTGGAATTTCATTGAAATCCTTACTGAAACGGGATTCCCTGAGATGGATGGGTCCTGTTTTAAACTGCATTTCTTCTACCAGATGTTCAGTCCTTATCAATGGGGTGCCAGGGCCTTTCTTTTCTCCTTCTAGAGGTATTCGTCAGGGGGATCCCCTTTTCCCCTTCCTCTTCATTTTAGCTCAAGAATCCTTGTCAAGTGTCATGAATAATGCAGAGAATAGTGGAAAGTTTTCGAGGATTAAACTCTCAGTTTCAGGCCCAAGTATTAATCATTTAGCTTTTGCAGATGATTTACTAGTGTGTGTCAAATGTTCAGTTCAGAATTATCTTTTCCTTGAAGACTCCATGAAGTCTTTCCTAGCCTCATCAAGTCATGAGATTAATAGCCAGAAGTCAGAAATCCTCTTCAGCAAAAAACTAATCCTTAATCTAAGATTCAAATCTGTAATTTGTTGGGGTACAAGGAAACCTTCAATTTTCAGAAATACTTAGGCTTGCCCTCTGGCTTGGGAAGAAACAAGAAGTAAATTTTCAAAGTTTTAGTGGAGGCTATCTGTAGAAAAGTTACTAGCTGCGGTAATCCAATGTCCCAAGCAGGTAAACAATCCTAGTGTCTAGTGTGCTTCAGGCTATTCCTGCTTATACTATGTCATCGTTTTACTTCCCAAGGGCATCGACGACAAGATTAACTCCCGTCTAGCTTCCTTTTGGTGGGGAGGGCATTTGAAGAAAAAAATCATTCATTGGATGAAGTGGAAAGAGGTTTGCAGGAGTAAAGAATCAGGTGGGGTGGGTTTTAGATCTTCGAGGGACTTCAACAAAGCCTTGTTAGCTAAGCAACTTTGGCTTATTCTGACTGATCCTAATTCCTTAGTAGCCAGAACTTTAAAGGGTATATATTTCCCAAATACTGATCTGCTTCAGGTGAATAAAAGAAATATTGATAGCCCTATCTGGAGGTCCTTAGTTTCTGCTCTAGATCTTTTGAAGAAAGGGGTTAGAAAGGAGATAGGAGATGGAAAAGACACTCTTTTTTGGAAAGATCCTTGGATATCTAGGCTTACTTATTTCAAGCTGTACTCTCCTATTCCTGAAGGAAGTATTGGCAAAACTATTGATCAGTATATGAATCAAAAGAGAAATAAGTGGAACTTGGAGTTACCTCATCATCATCTGTAGGATATTGACATAGATGAGATCAGGAAAACCAAGATTAAGAATCAGTACAAAGATCGTTGGATCTGGCAGCATTCTAAAGATGGCAGTTTTTCAGTCAAAACAACATATCACACAGCTATTTCTTCTAATGTATCTAATATTCCCTCTACTAGTGAAGCTAAGCAGGGGTTAGATGATAAAATTAGGAAAATTCATTGCAGCCCGAGAGAAAAGCTGGAAGTTTAAGCATAACATTGTGGCTTGTGTTGCTAACTTAGCCAGAAGAATAGGTGGTTCTTCTCTTTGTTGCTTCTGTGGAAAAATAGATAAAATGTTTCATACATTTTTTGACTGCATCATGGTCAAGATCTATGGGTTGGCATACTTCATCTTCCCACTAACCAGACTCCAGAAGAGAAAGATATTCAAGATTTTATTTTCTCAGATGTTGATAAATGGCCAACCGGGAAGCTTGAAAATGTGATTAATACTATGTGGATTGTTTATGATGCTAAGAACTCAGCTAGACATAATCCTCTTCTTTCTAGTATGGCAATGATATAAGCTAATCAAGCTTATGTAGAAGCTTATAAGCTATAGGCACATGTAATACAAGTTCTACTAATCTGCCTAAGTATGTGTGGTGCCCACCTTTACAGGATGTGATCAAAATCAAATGTGGAGTAAAAAAAAGCGGGGGCATGTTATGATTATGGCAGGGTCTATTAGAGGGGTAGATGGAAGCATCTTGATGGCATCTAACAAGAAGATGAAAGCTTCATGTTCTATGATTGGAGTAGAGATTCAAGGTTTGGTCTATGCCTTGAAATGGGGGATAGAAGCAGATTATAACAAGGTAGAAATCGATGTCTATAACTATGACATCTATTAGTTTTTGAAGATCAAGATGAATCATCAACAAATCCCCAGCTGCTATGGAAGATGGGAGCAACTATTTTGCATTACTGATTTGTGAAATCAGCAAGATCAACTTAGATAATTCTGAATGTAATTTTCCTGTTTTACTAGTTTCACTTTTGTATAATAGTTCAGTTTTTTTCAAAATATGGGTGGGAGAACACATACCCTACAAGATTTCTAAGGCTTGTACTTTTGATGGTGATGAACCCTTTGAGTAATGAAGAAGTTCCAATGTTATGATAAAAAAAAAGTCTGGAGTAAGCAACCTTTGCCAATACAAGACTTTACTACTTTCGCCAAGTACAGGATCTGGGGACCAACGCCTGCTCCAAGACCTGGCGGTCATCGCCGCACTTCAAGGCCCGAAAACATCTCCTATTCCAAGACCTAACCAATGTCGTCTACCTTAACACCTGGCAACCGTCCCCTACTCCCAACCTTACGAATGTCACCTATATCAAGACCTGGTGATCGCCGTCTACTTCAACACCTAGAACCGTACTCCAAAACATAGCGAACATGCGAACTACTCCAAGACATGGAAACTTTCATCTACTTCAAAACCTTGCGATATAGAAAATGACTAATTTAATGAAGAAATTAATATAGAAGACAACTGAGGGAATTTTGACACCATTCGTGTTTGAAAACTAGTCAAGTTAAACTCTTTATTCTCATTTGGGCCTAAAAGTAAAGTGGAAAACCTTGTTGTTGTAGTCAATTAACCTATATATATCCTTATAAATCACTCACATTACTATTCATATCCCAATGTGGGATAAAGTATTACAGACTTGAAGTAACGGGATATATCAAGCCACACATTATCCACTATATCCTGTAAGAGAACGTGCACACAAAGAAGAGATGGTTTCTAGAGCACGCTCATATAGCCAACATGTGTTAGCTAGCGCCACACCCCAAGTTTTAGCTTATCCCTAGTTTTGACTTGCCCTTTAAACATTACTAGAATATAATTTTTTGGTAATAACAAAAAATCGTTACCAAAAATCAAAATTGTTACTAATCTAATTTATTGTAACGACTTTTGTCGTTACATATCATTACACGAGATGACGTAACCAAAGATCAATTTATTTATCGTAACGACTTTTATTCGTTACTAAAAGTTATATCGTTACTAAAAATATGATTTCGTAACATTTATATCGTTACTATATAGTCTTAATTTTTTTTTAATCTTTAGTACTATCTTTGATAACGAAAAATTTGTCACTAATAACAATTATGGTAACGAATTTAAGTCATTGTTAGAACCTTTGTAACAAAAAATCTGATTTTTACTAGTGAAAAGTGACCAAATCGCTTTAGGAGTGGTCTAAACTTCCAACAGAAAGAGTACCAAGGGAAGGGATGGATAGGGGAGGAGTTCTCATAGAGCCGCGTCAGGGGGGGGGGGATTGAAGTTTGGGAAAAGGTGGAGGAATAAATAGGCATCATAGTCAAATCCAAAGTTTTTGATCCACAAATCTCTTGCATGAATGGTAGATTCCCACATCTACGGGTCTATCACATATATGAATGATTTTCCCATGATAGGATGCAATTATCAAAGATGGGTATGGAGATTGCAAAGCTATTCTCATTCTTGTTGATAAAAGATGTGAAGGATAAGATGTTATTTTATCTTAAAGAAAACTTCTTTTAAGTTCTTTGAGTAGTGGCAGAATGCTATGACCTTGTTCGGTTACATGTTTACTTAATTAATTCTTATGCTCTTTTTTGGGCCTTTTTTTCAATTAATTGTTCATGTTTATCCCTTTGTGCCCTGATAGTCCATATGAAAACCTATATACTTTTTGTATTATAAATATTGGTACTGAGAGAAAAAAAAGATTGATAATGTAATTACTTAATATCCTATGAATGAATTTCGGAAGAATTATGTATCATATCATTCGATGAGAGAGAGGTACATCCAAAAAATAAATAAATAATGAATTAATCTACTCCTACTACTTAATCATATTATCTTTTATTCTAGAGTGATGAATATCATCACAAATGGAAAAAACAGAAGAAAGTTAATAATGAATGGATCATATGAGATGAACCCAGATGCTAGCACTTGGCACACCCTTGTAGACAACAGAGAGCAAGTAATATCCAGGAGGTGCAATCTCACGTCTGACTGGCATATCCACAGAAACAGTGTAAGCAGTACCATCACCTTTACCAGCAGGAGCAACATTTTTAACAGGTAACATGAGCAACCTCTGATCCATTGAGTTTCCATGAGTAGTGAATGGAGGTTTATAGAATGATACCAAAATATCCTGTACCTTGACATCTTTTAGTGCTGGTGTGAAATTAATTGGTATTTCAACATTCTTTCCACCATATTTAGCATCTTGTGGTGCAGTCTTGGCATTGATGGTGGGTCTAAACTTGGTTAGGGCAGCATCCAGGTAAGGAGGTGAGAATTTCTCAACACGGACTTCAGTTGGAAACTTACCAGTGTTAACATAGTATTCATGTGGATTACTTCCAGCTACAAGAACCTTGCCTTCAGGTAACACAGCTGATGATGAATGATACATTCTAGGGATTTTAGATGGTGATAAGCTCTTGAATCTTTGACCAAGTGGTTTATTTGGTGTGTAAAGGAGTGGAGATAAACATGGAACATCACCATAATCCCAACCAGAACTACCCATCTGTGCACCATTAACGATAAGGATCTGACCATTAGGTAAGATAAGCATGTCACTCATGATCCTTCTTACTGGCATCTTATCCATTTCCCAAGTTGGGTTTGGATCAAGAACCTTAATTTTACCACATGTGTTAAGTGTTGGAAGGAAAACACCTTGAAGTGCTTTACCCCAACAATCCTCTTGACCACCACCACAAATCAATATTTCAATATCATTAACATCTGCAGTTACTGGATCAAGTTTTATTGGGAGAATAGCTGAACAACCTGATGGTGGGTAGTTTCGTGGTCCATCTGGTATATCTGGGTAGTTTTTGATAATCTTATTTTCACGGTAACTGAAGAGGATAGCTCTTCTGTTAGCGAAGATGAAGAGATTACCATCAGGGACAAGATGGACAAATGGGTAGAGATTATTCTCAAATAATGTATCAGTTTCTTTTAAGAAAGGAAGATCAACTTTAGGTTGGGGTACACCAGCTGGATTAAGAATTTCATAAGAGTATGCCTTCCGACCACCAACAACAATGAAATTACCGTCGGGTAACATACATTGAGTTGCATACCATCGGTTATCGCCGAGTACCTTGGGTGACTGATCAAAAGTACATTTACCATCATTGCAGTTGCTCATATGTCGGATGGATTTGAATCCTTTTAAATTACCACCAGTTGACAGAAGTCGGCCACCGGGAGTAAGTCCACCAGAAGAGCACCATGGATCGCTAGCAATCTGTCAATGTTTAAAACAGTGTTTAATTAATTACTGTACTACATATAAAAAATATTTTAAACAGAATTCACTTAAATTAAATCACTCACAAAAAGAGGTCGGACTTTCCCAGTATTGATATCGAATTCAACTCCATGGGCCCAACAATCAAAAACCCCTGGACGGACAGTCAGACAGTGGTTTTTAGGTAACCTAAGTTTAGACATGCCAGTAGTTTCAGTATCATACATGATAGCTTTCCCATTCTTAGGCATTATTTGAAGGTGCATTGCAGATACTCCAGCGTTTTGACTGAATATATCCCATTTACCACCCCAATTCATTTCCAAGAATTCTCCTCCACCACCTCCTGCAGCTGCTGCAGCAGCAGGTTTATCATCACCACCAGCGGCTGCTTCGGGTTTTTTAGCACCCGCATCGGCTTTATCATCACCACCAGCTGCTGCTGCTGCGGGTTTTTTAGCACCCGCATCCGCTTTATCATCACCACCAGCTGCTGCTGCTGCGGGTTTTTCATCACCACCAGCTGCCGGTTTTTTATCATCACCAGCTGCCGGTTTTTTATCGTCAGGCGCGGCTAGGACTACAAGAGGAAGAACAAGGAAGAGCACAACAAAAAACTGGGTCATGTGCTTGAACGTAGTGGAACCCATGATTTTTCTATGGCTAGCTTCTTCAATTATTGATTGAATGATCAATGGATCAATCTCTTTAAGAGGAGAACCAGGACCCTGTTAAGGGTCTTTTCTAGTTTCAAATGAATGAGATAAAGAAAACTTCACTGCTACTCTTGTTACTTCTTTCTGAGAATTTCTTTGTCCATCTATGTATGATGTGTGAATAAGCTTTGGAAAGCAGGTAGATTGTATTGATTATGAGAGTTGATGATTTGATTGGGGTGACTAATTGCCTCTTTTATATATGTGAAGTTTGGACGTGCCACCACAAATCTATAATTAGACATCAACTTATTACTCATTTCCAACGAGAGACTAGCCCTTTTTTTCTATGACTTCAACAGTTATTCAAATTGATTGAGTGGATGCAGTATTTTCTTAATTACTATCACATTCCAGTGGCCTCCGCACTTTTGTATTTTTAGTTATAAATAAATATGGTCAAATGCAGATAGTAGTAGGACTCGGTTCCTCCTTTATTTAGTTTCTACTACTAATATTACCCTTCTGTGTATTCTGTTAGAACCACTAGCTACCATTTCTATATGCCCTAAAACCGCTACTAGCTAGGAGCCTAGGATGCGATCAACAATTACTATTATTCTCATAGTTTGGGCATATCCCCATAAGTATATGGTTAATTAACATATGACACGTGTGTTTTGGGTCATATCTCTATTAGAAAACCCCCTATTTCGACAGTTCAAAACCAGACCGCTGAAATGGGTGCCGTCGAGATATGGGACGAGACCCTATTTCGACGGTTCCTAATAACAACCGTCTAAATAGGTGTCTGTTAAAACAAAAATTAAACCCATCTATTACGACAGTTCCTAGCTTACAATTGTTGAAATAGGCGTCTGACCCATAGGTCGGTCATATGGGTCGGACAAATGCTGAGAGTTTTGGTTACTTCAGACCTATCTATTTTGGCGGTTCTAAGCTAGGAACCATCAAAATATGTGTGTTTCATTTAGGCTTATAAATGCACCACGTTGTTCAAGTAACCATGTATATCAACTCAACAATATTGCCACCACAAGAGGCGCTCCATTACACATTCACAGCCCATAAAATGGCCACTATCAACGGGGTACTACAATATCGCAATTAAAAAACAAACTAAAATTGTACAAATACAAGAAAATTTGCATTATTACACCACCACTACAATGCAATATCCTCCTTACGCTTCACTCGTCATTCAACTTCACTACTATCATCACACCAACTACAATTGCAATAAATTACAACTATCCATCTACTAATGCAATATCAACCAACAAATATTGTGGAGATGAATTATGCTTATTCCTCGAGCATCTTAACTATGTGGTTATCCTCATACTGACCCGATACCAAAGCCTTGAACATGAAAAAGGAGCATTAATTTGAAACTACAAGTGTAATAATAGTTAAAGGTATATAAGCAAAACTTTCAAAGTCTGCTACCTTATCTAATGAGTTCTCTGGCAAATCTTCGATGCTCCTACTAGGTCATGCATAAATCTCATGACATAGTATCCACATTCTGAACCTCTAGGCTGCACTGAACAATATACTTACATACATGTTCACAATCATTCTTTTAGGTCTACTATCAATATTTTTTAACTAGTATTGACTATATTACACCAATTAAGTAAGAATACCTTGACTTGGGTCCATAAAATGTTATTCTTCACTTGTCTTTGCAATGACATCAATCCAACTCTAAATGTACTATACCAATCATGTAGTTTTAAATACTCATAGTTAGCCTACAAGTTTGATGCAATAGGTTTAGTAATACAAATTGTTGAATAAGCTAAGAAGCTCACCTCAATAGCACGGATGATATCATTGGTCTCTTGGCACTTCTACCAAGTGAGTCAAGCTGCAAGACTCTTGGGTGCTTCAAGCACAAAACCAACAAAGACCAGTGTTGGTTGTTCACATATTAGAATACAATTAATTGAATTCAGTTGTATGATCATTATACAAGTAGCATAGTTTGTAAATTGAATTAAGAAATGGACAAAGAACTTACTTCTTATAACATGGTAGTATAATGTATGACTTATTCCCACGTTCATAGACTGCATTTTTCAAGTACTGCATAAGGCCAATGACGTCACTTGACATATTTGCAGCGAAGCACATAACCGGACATAAGTAATCAAAACTATGATTGTTATGCACGGAGATTGCCTTATACTGCACATGTCTAGACCATAAATACAATGAAATTAGTGATTTAATTTTTAACTGTATTATTTCAACTCCTATATTCAAATAGGTACAAGATAGTAGTCGCTCACATGCTGGATGACTTGAGGATTGATACATTCAGCCAATCTCTCTTGTTCAAAGAAACATGTATATCAATTCAACAATGCTGCCACCACAGAGTGGTGCTCCATTACACATTCATAAACCCATAAAGCGTCAACCATCAATGCGTCACTACAATATTACAATTAAATAACAAACTAAATCATACAAATATAAGAAAGTTTGCATTATTACACCACCACTACAATGCAAATATTCTCATTACAACTTCACTTGTCATTCCACTGCATTACCACCATCACACCAACTATCAATGAATTACAACTCAACTAGTAATACAAAATCAACCAACTAAATTTGTGGAGATGAAATATGCACATTCCTCGAGCATCTCAACTATGTGGTTATCTTTGTATTGACCCGATACTAATTGTTCAAAAGTCTTGAACAAAAAAAAGAGAGCATTAATTAGAAATACAAGTGTAACAATAGTTAAAGATATATAACCAAAACTTTCAAAGAATGCTACATTGTTTAATGAGTACTCTAGTAAAAGTGTCGTCGCCCCTACTAGGTCATGCATAAGTCTCATGATATAGTGTCCACATTCTAAACCTTTATACTACACTGGATACTATACATACATACATGTTCACAATCATTCTTTTAGTTCTACTATCAATATTGGTTATGTATTGACAATATTATACCAATTTAAAAAGAATACCTTGACTTGGGTCCATGGAATATTATTCTTCATTTTTCTTTGCAATGACATCAATCCAGCTCTAAATGCACTATTCCAAACATGTAGTTTTAAATACTCACATTTACACTACAAGTTTTGAAGCAATAGATTAGGTAATAAATATTGTTGAATAAGCTAGGCAGCTCACCTCAACAACACATATGATATCATTGGTCTCTTGAACTCCTACCTGTGGACGTTTATTTTTTCAGTGTGGGGCGGGGGAGGGGGGAGGGGAGGGGGAAGGGGGGTTAAACACAGTTCTTGCAAAAAGCCTAGATCCTAAATGTTGCCATCCTATAGAGGGTGAAAACCTGTTGCCTTGGCATTCCTACAAACCTACTTTATCGTCCGTATTTCCTGAAAAGCTTAAAAGGAATGTTTGTGAGCACTACACCCGCTCTCAATGGGCTTCACGCAGACTTAAGCCCTAAAGGCGGAAATGACTAGAGTCGCTACTTAGTTTGACCTAAAACGAACTATGAAGGAAGGGAAGATGGTCCAAGAACCTTTTAATTGAATATGAGATTTATTGCCTATGGATAGGACTTATCTGATCATACTAGAGATTTAGTGTAGGTTTTTACAGGGTTACGCCCCTTAGAAGTGGCAATGACCACAATTTTAGATGGCGCCCGAGGAAACTTTGATCTTCAATTGTCAGGATTTCTTTCTTTCAAACCTTTTTAAAGAGATCTAATTTGGAGGCCACGAGGATAGGATAGGAGGAGGAAGATCCTGCCAAGCTAGTGCCAAGAAGGGTTAATGGGTTTGAGAGAGTTGATTGAATACAAAATGAAAGTTTAGGCAAGCTTTCTTCCAAGCTAGCGCCAAGATAAGGATTGATGCATAAAGGGAATGAAATGAGTATAAGATGAAAGACTGGGAAAGGTCTAAGGTTGAGTTAGTGAACAAGACCAGAAGTTTAATGGTTTAAGGTTTACGGGGCAAAGGAAAGATTTGAGTGTTTTGAAAGGTATGAATACCGCCTTAGAGCTAGGAAAGGGCTTTCGATTGAAAAGGGGTCACACCCTGGGTGGCTTCCCTATGTACTCAATTCTTTGTTAAGATCAGACCTTACATAGTTCATGGATTTTGGGGATTTCAAGGTTTTGAGAAAATTGGGGTCAAGGTGAAGGATATGAAAGAATTTGATAATTACAATAACATCGAAAGAGACACGAACAACTATAAGACATGACTCATGATATGGAAGAATATCACATGGGCAGAGCCATTTCTCATGCAACCTTCCAGCAAGGGACTCATTCAATCCGGTGATTCTAAGCTCCACTCAGAAACGCCTCCGTAAGTGCTGAGAAGCCGTAACCGTTCCTCTACAATCAAGGACTATTCGGGAGCATTTATGATCATTGGCCTCTTACCTTTCCTGTCTTCATCCAGGTAGAAAGGAGAGCCCAAAGTCTCACCATCAAGTTGAGTCAAAGGAATTCTACGCCTTTTCCTTGAAGCTTGAGGAGGTCGAAGGCTATCTCCCTTGTGACACTCATCAAGGTGAGCACCAGTTCTCTCCCGAATAGAGAAATCGGTGATGGTGAATTTTGAGCCAAGAAGATAAAAACATGCAGACTATAAAAGGCCTCACAAAAAGGTTTAAGCACAAACAATCTTATCCTCGATCTAGCGAAGAAAAGGTCCAAACTTAACCATATACCGTAAGCTCATTCAGCATACCTCAGGATACGCTTGTAAGGACAGACCTCAGCAGCATGGAGGAATCGGCCACAACAAGCGCAAATCTTCAGCATATCGTCATAATTTTGAATGAAAGTCAAATCCTTGTCGCCAACATGTCTGGGAAGAGAGCGCAAGACTTGAAGGTGGATATTGAGTTGGACCTTAAGCCAGATGAAATACCCCAAACCTAAGTATGCTAAGTAAACACCAAGTTATGATGTAATAAGGCTAAAAAATGCCTTAGGAACATTGGTAGACAATTTAAACCAAGGAAAACACAAGAAAATGCCATAAGGGCAATTTAAGCAAAAATGTGCTCTAAGCTTGGAGTGACTTTGATTAGCACCCAAATATCATTATAAGACCTTATTAACATTCTAATGGAAATGTTAAATCAATTACAAAAAACAAGCTCAAAAACAAGCTTAAACATAAATGTGCTTTAAGACTCCTTAAAGCACCTTTTTGAGAAATTGTCTTAGAAATGAGTTTTGAGTGGCTAAATGCCCATGATTACACCTTAATCAACATGTGTACTAATTAGTATCACATTAGGAAGCCTAAATAATGGAAACCAAAAATTTCACAAATTTGTGCACTAATTTGTGAGTAGTGCCTAGTTTAAGCTTTAGTCAACATAAGTCAATAAGTTGGTCAACCAAGACCATAAATATCTTACTAATTAGGGGGGGAACGGTTTTTAAGGCTGGTGACTCACCACATGAGCCAGCACATTAAGGAAAAGAAGAGGAAAGTAAGAATAGTACTATTTGCTTTTAAAAGATAAAATCTTACCTTTAGCTTACCTCTCTCCTCTCTTCTTCATTTATCCTCTTCCCCACCATATTATCCTCCTTCCTCCTGCTCCAAAACCGTGAGTGCTGCCTCCATTCATGCTCCATCTTCATTTGTCCACCAAATGTTCATTTTAGCTCCAAATAAAAAACTAAGCATAGATTTCTCTTAGTTGGAGCAAGGCCTTCCTTTCTATCTTTTCAAATCCTTCAAAGCTCAAGTTTGTTGCCATGATAAAACTCAATTGATGGAGGAAAATCAAGTTTGAAGAGCTCTTTTGGTTCTCCATTCATCCAAGGTAATGAAAGTGAAAGAAAAATCAACTTTCCTTCTTTTTTTTCTACATGTCCGAAAATTTCTATCTCATGGGGGTTTTGTTTTACTCCTTGAACTAGCTTGTTTTGATCACGATGGACTAGTGGAGGTCCTCTTTGATTCATACCCAAGTCTATCTTGAGACTTCAAAGGTAATCATCCACTTTTATGTCTTAAAACACATTTTATCCTAGAAATGATCCTTTAAGGTTGATGTGTTCTTTAGCACTCATTAGAGTTATTGTATATTGGTTAGAACATTGGCAAGGGAGATTAAATTGGTGGCCGAGATTCACTCAAGAAAAGCCCTAAGGAGGAAGTTAAGATAAGCTTGAGAAAATAAGGTAAATTGCTTACCTAATGGTGGTTTAAGGTTTGAGGGGTGGTATTTAGAAAAGTACTAATGTAGCTTAAGGCTTACATTATGTAATGGGTTATATAACCTAGGAAAAAGAATTTAAACGAGCTTGTGAACTTGTGATTAAGGAGCCAATGGGAAATGAGTTAGTAAGATAAGTATAAGGTGAATTATGAGAACCTTATATTGCTATGGGAGCATTGTTGTTGTATTTGCAGGTTGAAAGCTTTTATATATGGGAAATTCAGTGTTTAAGTTTAATTCATTTAAGGGCCTAAGAGCCATGTCATTTAAGAGCCTTAGTGCTATGCAATTTAAGATTATTGCTTTATATTGAGTTTATTATGAATGAGTTGATTTGGGTGAGAAAATATGATAAGAAAGGATTTGATGTGTGTGAGATGATTGAATGAGGAAACCATGCATATGGGCATGATAATATACTAGAGGAGCTATGGCAAAATTTGAGTAGAAAACAAAGTGTTTAAGTGGTTGTTGTGAATTAATATGACCGAGGATTTACTAGGAATCATTGAAAGAAATTTGAGTGAAAATGAGTTAACAAAGGAGTTCTTGAGGATTAGAATGACCTAGAGTTTCCTAGGAGGAATTAGAGGATTGGTGGGTGTATTAAACACACCAAAATCATGGTATGAGGAATGTTAAGACTTGTGCAAAGATCTAGAGGAAATGATGTATAATGTTTTAAGATGATTTAGGTATGAACTAGAGAATATAACAATGAGAATTTTTGGGTTGCTTGTGTAAGTGGTGAAGATGCTAGTAGTGGATTAATAAGGTTATAGTTTGGATGATAATGAGTGGACTTGGGTGATGGAAGTGAAAATTGTAGGAGAATGTTGTAAATTGTCAAGGAAATGACTAGGAATGTATAAGAGTGTTTAACCATGAGAATGGTGAGTAAATTGTGAAAAGGAGATGGGAATTTCTAAGAAGGATTTGGCATGTCAAGATGAATGAGAAGAGGTGTAAGGTATTAAGAGGATGGCTAGTGATGCCTAGGTATGTTCAAGTTTAGGAGTGATGAGTAACAAATGGAAAGGAGAGAAAATTGTGCATAGAGATGCAAGATAACCTTGGAAGGTTTAGCAAAGGAAAGATGGATGAATAATGATGTTTGAGGAGTAGTTATGTTGGTTGAAAGGAAATACTTTGGTTAGTTGGAGTTTAGACAAAACTTACATGTTGGAAGTGTAAGGAATTAAGTTATCAGTGTTAAGAGTTTAATAAGAACTTGAATAATGATCAAGGAATTTGGAGGTGAGTTGATCCATGAGTTAGGAGGATTTTAAGTGCTAAAATGGTGTTAGAACATGTGTGAATACATGGGGAAAGATTAGAAGAAGATTGGATAAAAGAACAAGTGTGGAATGATGTTTAAAACTGTAAAATTTAACAGTTTAAAGTGTGGTCCGGGACTTAGTCCTTGGATAAAGTCCCGGACCAGCACTAAAAACATGCTGAAAATCCAAGTTTAGATTGGTCCGGGACCTAGGTCTTGTAATAAGTCCCGGACCAGCACAAAAAAACTACCGAGAGTACCTTCCAGAAGTGGTTCGGGACCTAGGTTAAGTAACAAGTCCCGGACCACCCATAAATAAGTGCCGAGAGTGAAGCCAGTAATTGGTCCAGGACTACAGTCCAGGACCATGTCCCGGACCAGCCATTTTTACAAAGGAAGTGTGCTTTTTAGGTGGTAAATGAAGGGGGCTTGTTGGGTAATGCTATTATAAGGTTGTTAAGAGTTGTTTGGTGGAATTTTATGGCCATTGGAGGTGTGAACAAGTGTGAAGTAAAATGGGAAGTAAATAACAAAAGTGGTTAAACTTGAACAACAATGATTTAGTGATATTTAGTTGGAGATCATTAGTGATGATATGAGATAGGTTAATTAAAAGAAATTAGCCACCCAATTCGATCAATGTTTTAGGGTTTGAGAATTTGGACTCCGGAGGAGAGTAAGCAACCGAACGACCAACGGTGAACGGTATAGTTTTCTTGTGACCTGCTTGCTAACGAGGTATCCCTCGGCTTATGTGCTATTTGTTTATGTGTGCCGACTAAACAAGATAAAGCATGCAACCAGAATATTATGTTTGTTGTGTGAATGTGATGCACTAACACAACTTACCTTGAGAACTTACTAACTAATGTTTAGTAAACAATGGAGTGAGATTAAGGAACACACCCTGGCATTGCTTTATTAGTAACCGAAAGAGGCTAACTAACAAACATTAACTTTAAGGCTTCCACTAACTGGAACTTGGGGGGAGTGAGGAATCCGGAATGGTACGGCACATGTGTATTGGGGGAGGTTGGTATCCTTATCAGGTACCGACTTCCAAATATGACTTGTCTTCGGACTCGTCGCCTAGAGTCGACATATAGACTCGACCTCCTCGGACTTCTTGTTTTAGGAGGGAGGCATACTGAGATGGTGTGGTGGGATATACTTAAATCCCAACTAATTCTAACAAATATTGTTTATGTAAACCAATGGAGCTGATAACTCATTGGTTAGGGTTACGTGACCCGACAGATAAACAATGAATTAAAGAATAACCATTCTAATTAAAGAACGGTTGACTTAATTGAGATAAGAACTGAGATAAGATTTGAGATAAGTTACAACCATTTCTATTTAAAGAACGGTTTGTATTCTAAGACTGAGATACGGATTAAGATTGAGATAAGATAAGGTTGGATTGAGATTAAGAGGAAAAAAAACTTAAGGAGTTAAATGATTAACTCACTAGTTAAGGGAATGCCTTTAAGTCGTTCATTGTGTTTGAACTTTGATTGTTCATATGTGGCTTGTTGTTTATTGCACTTTCTATTATGTTGTGCATCTAATCAACCTCCATGCTATCGACAATTAGTCGTCGTAGCCACGTTAGCTTGGGGGCCATGAGAGGATCGTACCAGCAAAGGTGCTGACCCCCTCGGGGGCTACTGTTTATATTTTCAGGTGAATGTCAGAAGGCGGCCGTCCTGAGAGTAAGATGGGGTAGACGTATTATGGGTTTGAGTGTGACCTACGAGTTGTGCATGTACTC
>CM041782.1:116823423-116921499 GCA_023374045.1 Limonium bicolor | reverse complement strand
CAGCTTCATGAACTCCTGAAGCGGCCTTCACGTCACGCCATCAGTATGCCCCAGCCGGGCCTGCTCCGCCAGCGGTCCAATCCAGCTGGACGCCCCCTGCAGCCATGGTCGGCTGAGATGCCGTCATGAATTGCTGAACAGCATCAGCAACATTCCCTGGGGGTTATTCGCTCTCCTTGGCGGCATTCTGAAAGTCCAACAGCAGACAGTTAGACTCGACACTAACACTGACATTTCTGACTGACTGGCTAAACTTAAAAATCCCAGCAGATTAGAACCCAGAGCTCTGACACCATAAAGTAACACCCCAAACAACTGGCCTAGGAGTTAGGGGTATTAACGCCGCGTATTATTACATAATAACGCAAGGCTCTAATAAACGAACTTAAACAGACAGTCAAATAAGGCCCAAACGGCGTGAGTAGTACTTAATAAAAGTATTAAAACAAAAGATGTCAAAACATCCCCAAAAGTCATTACAGAACCCACCAAACTAATGTCAAAAGGGGAAGCTAACAATATGCCCAAAGGCCCAAATTCAATACAAGTCTCAAAAGAAGCTAAAACAAAGCAGCTAAACTCCAGAAGCTGAGGGGAGACGATCCTCGCTAATCAATCTGCAAAGCGTTAGAAGTAGGGGAAGAGCACACAACTATGCCCAGTAGATGACCAACTTCATCAACCAGCATGCTCAAAACATTACAGAATGTTATCAAATCAGAAGGAGTCAAAGAGCCCACAAATATATCAGAAATCAGAAACAGAAGTCCAAACATTAAGGACGAAACAGAGCAGAAGCTGACAGAAGCAGAAAACAGAGTGGGACACTAGCTGATCACAGTATACAGACAGAAACGAGCAACCAGCTCGTGAAAGAACGAGGAAACCTCACTCGTAAACAGAACAGGTGTAAACACCCGTGAACAGAACGGGGAACATCACCCGTGAACAGAAGGATACACATAGCGCGATACGAGACAGCGAAACCAGCCATCCAAAGGCTCAGACACAGAGATAACTAGGTCCCAAAACAGAAGCTTAAATACAGATAAGCATATGTGCACCAAAGGCACCAGAAAGCTCATAGATAGCTTGGAAATCAGAAGGGGAACCCAACCCCGCAAACAGAAGTCAAAACGGAGCTCAAACGAGCAAGTTATGGTCAAAACAGTAGCCTGTCCGAACTTGTGTCCGGGACATCAATGTTCGGACACAAGTCGAGACTCAGAAGGCAAACAGACAGATGTCCGAACTTGTGTCCGGACTCAAAGTTCGGACACAAGTCGAACCTTAAACAGATGGAGAGTCAGAGGTGTCCGAACATCCAAGTCGGACGGATGTTCGGACGTTCTTCGGAAAACAGGACGTGGAGAGTCCGAACTTGTGTCCGGACATCAATGTTCGGACACAAGTCGAGGCCAAAATCAGAGAATGCAGAAGGCTGTGTCCGAACTTCAAAGCTCGGACAGAAGTTCGGACACAGCGAAAACTTCAGAAAGTTTAAGCGCAGAAGGGCATGTCCGAACTTCAAAGCTCGGACAGAAGTTCGGACATGCCGAAAAATACAGAGAACAGAGGCGATTTCAACCAGAACAGAAGCATCAAAACACTGTCAAAACTTCATAAGTTTTCAGAAAAAACAACCTTGGGGGTTTTGTAAGCATTAACATCATAAACAGACAATTCGCAACCACAATTGCAAGGCAAAAACACATTAAAAACTCAGAACCGGAACGCAACTCCCCAAGGCTGAACACACAAGCCAAATCCATAAGCCACCTACCTCAGTATACAGCAGAGACAAATTCCTCAATTCTGAACAGCAGAATCCAGCCATGCAGACCCTCAACGCAGACCGAACGCAACCAAATACACTGAGCAAAAAACACAATTGCAAAACCCCAATTCAGAGAACGGAACCCAAACTCTGAAACTGAAATTACAATCCAAAAACTGTAACGAAACCCTCACCTGAATCCGACGTCGAACACACCAACGGAGCCAATGCAGGAGAGAAAGAACGGAACAGAAGGGTCAACGCTGAATCACAACCAGATTGCAAAGAACTATTAGAGATTGAAAGGGTTCCCAAAACCTAACCCCCAAAACTGATTCACAAATGACAACCACAAGACCAACCTGATTGCAACGGAGACGGCGAAACAAATTGCAGAATCCACAGCGAACTCGGGTTTCAGAACCACACTTGCAGGGTTGAGCGCTTGATTGAACGTATTCTTGAGAGAGAGAAAGAGAGGAACAAGGTTGGGAAACCGTCAAATGAAGGAGCGATCTGATCGTGGTGTAGAGCGTGAGGATTAATTAACTAAAGTGTTAATAATATTACCAAAATTCACTAGAAGGGAAAAGTCCACCTTGTCCCTCCTCTTATTTAAAAAGGACTCCCATGTCCTACGCAACACAAGCCAACTTAGAATTACATCAAACAAAATAAAATGCAACGAACTTTGGGTTATAACAACTTATGTACACTTTGGTGGGTAAATGCTTTTAAAACCATAAGTTATTGTGGTAAATATTTAAGTGTAACTATCTAATGTTTTGAGGGGAATCTGGTGATTTAGAAAATTCAAAATGATATGGAAAGTACTTCCAAAAGTTAGGAAGTGTTTGGATAAAAGTTAGAGACAAATTTGTGTTATGATATGATTGGAAGTTTAATAAAAGTCTTGGTGATTATATGATCAAGGAAATGGAAATGTTTAATAATATAAAGAACATAAATGTTGGGGTGATATATGTGGTTAGGCCGAAAGTTAGGTCTCATTTGGTTAAGGAATTGAAAATATAAGTTTAAGTGATATTTGGGAGTGAATTGTAATGTTTAAAAATTTTGTGGGTTTTATCGTAAATCTGGAAAGTGTTAGGGAAGCTGTGTAAATCGGTCAACCTAAGTGTAATTAGGGGTTTGACCAAAAGAAAGAAATAAAGAAAAGACTTAAGTTTGAATTTAGGAAAAGTTGTGGTGTATTTGTAAGTTATGAAAACTTGTGGGGGCCAAACCATGAATTCGAGAAAGTTGGGTTGAAAAATCAGAAATGACATTTGGGGTCTGTTTGGAATTTTTGGGAAATAGGTTGTGAAACTTTGAAATAAATTAAGTGAAAAATTATGATTATAAAATATTAGAAATGGTGGTAATTGTAAAGTTACTAATTATGGGATGAATTTGGAAATTTTGAAAAGTTTGGGTAAGAAATCGAAAAATACAGATTGGGTTCAGTTTGTAATTATGAAGAATTGGATTTGGACTATAGGATAATTTCATGAATGGTTGGATATAAACTATGATTGAATTTGGAGATGATTTATAAATTAGGAAATGTTTGGTGATATATTAGACTATTATATGAAGGTTGCGGAGATTAAATTATAAGGGGAGTTATGAAATTAAGAGTAAAGTAGGAGTGGCTTTGAAGTTATGTAATGTAACATAAAGTATAAAATTCTTAATGTTAATGTTGGAAGTTGGTGGGAAATAAAAGATTATTAAAGTGTTGGGAGTATATCCTGAACTATATGATAAGGTTGGAATTAAATCATAGATAAGAATGATTAGGGTATTAACCTTAAGTCATTAAGATAAAATTGGGAATTATATGTAACCATATATAAATGGTTAAAGATTTAATTAAATAAGGAGTCATTAAACATGTAATATTCCTAGGGTCATTATCAAAATAATGACTACATTGACCTTGACCAAAGTTAATAGTTTGACTACATTGACCAAATAAACTAAGTTGACCAAGGAGGTCAAGATAACTAACTCATTAACTTAAATGAGGAAATTAAAGGCCATTAATACATGAGGTCAATTAAATTCATATCATAAAATAAATGAAATTATATGGATATATATATATACATATGGTTAAAAGGTGAGTAGGTTTTGAGAATTAAATCCTACTGGTTGTAAGATTATACAACGTGTTAGTTACTAACACCAAGAAAGGATTAATGAGTAATCCAGTATACGGATGCCCAAGTTCATTCATGTCCACCGTGTCTCGTGACTCCTGGTGCCTCATTGTGGATGGATGATGAGTGAATAAATGAGCATGTTTTAGAGGTATATTCATGTGCTTTATCAATGTTTTGTCTACACTTTTCATGCTCATTTCTTCACTCTAGCTAGTTTTCCTCTACTTTTGTGTTTTATGGGTGTTTTACACAATTATTGTTGAAACATGATGAATATCATAGCTAGGAGTAAAGTACACAAAGAGACGAACACGTGGGCGCAAACGGATCCAAAATCGGAGCTAAAACGAAGAAACTGGAGCACAACTTTCTAGAGGTTTGGTCCGGGTTTGTGTCCAGGTTTACAAACCCGGACCACACCCAGAACACACTTTCTGCCTAATGTTGACCCTGGTCCGGGTTTATGTCCGGGTTTACAAACCCGGACCACTCCCAGAATGCATTTTCTGCCCATTTTTCACCCTGGTCCGGGTTTTTTCTCAGGTTTACAAACCAGGACCTAACAAAAATTATGTTTTTGAGCCACCGTCATCTATCCACGCGAGGCCAGCCAACGAGAACATGCCACGTAGGTTGGTCCTGGTTTAATCCCCGGACGCAAACCCGGACCAACCCCCAGATGCAGCAGGAGCACGCGTCTAAAATGCAAAAAAGAGGAAAGAGAAAAGGTAGTCGAGCCGTGCATACCAGCGACGCGCAAAAAAGGAAAGAAAAGAAGAGAGGAAGAAGAAGAAGAAGAAAGGAAGAAGAAGAGGGAAAAAAAGAGGAAGATCCCCCTCGCCATTGAAGCTCTTCTACAACCTTATTCATGACTATCTCTTCTCCCTTTTCTCTTATTTGTGCTTTAATGGAGACTTGACTCACTTGTAGCTAGGGATTTGGATTTTGCCCCAAGTCCCCCAAAACTCCATTGTTGTACTTCAAACTTGCGTTTATGCTTTATTTTAACCCTTATGCTTAATCAAAGATGATTATTGAGTGATTGTGGGTTTGTGAGCTTGTCTACATTTGATTTGTGATATGCTTAGGGTTTTGCTCAATTTATCATCTATGTGTTGAATTGGTTGGTTTGGTTTACCGATTAGTTTGGCATTAATGTGGGGTTTATCAACATAATTGCTTTGAGATAGAAACCTATACCATGGGGACTAAAACAATATGTTTATTAGCCGTGATAAATTGCATTGCAACTTAGAGGGAACCTATGCTTAGTGCTATCAATGGAATCGGGTATTTGTGCTGGCCGCCTAATCCGGTGAAGATTGGTTAGGATTAATAGACCTAGGGTTAGGCTATTAGTTATTTTAGTGTTCCCGTTGTGTAGCTATAAACTCAAGAGTCGACAATTGGTAGATAAAGGGTTGCGGGTGCGACTTCCTATCCCGAGCTACACCTATCCTAGATTAGATAGTTTAGTTTTATTGCTTTTCATTTATTTCTCCAATCACAACCAAAACCCCAAAAACCCCCAATTTACATTTATGCACCTTTGTTCATATTTATGCACATTTACTAAGCTTATAATTAACTAGATAGTTACGAAGTCCCTGTGGATACGACCTAGTTGCACTACAACGACTGGGCTCACTGCCCATAGTTAGCAAGATAGTTTCACTACTATTTTGCACAACAATGGAGTCCACAAATCTAGCATCTTCGCCTTAGACTTGAAGCTAAGGCATCCATTCTCCTTCTCAATATTTTAACAAATATCACAACTATATGACATTTTCTAATCATATTAAAGTTATCAAAAAATTTACAAAAGGGGAAACATACCACTCCCCGCCACACTTGAGCGTGACGTGACCACTGTGGCCAGAGATCTGACTCGTAATCATGGGACCTCCAGGGACAGGAGTCCTATCAAGTAACCAATCATCAGGGATCTTCGCCATAAGCGGCTGACCAAATGGGCTAGATTGACCCTCATTCCGGAGCTCGACTCATCAGTGTCCTCCCCCTGATAAGAAGTACCACCCATCCCGCTCGGTGCGACTACAGCCATGAAGGCCCCCGCTATCGGTCTGTGCGACAACCGTGTCAGCTCCCACTACCAAGTCAGGAACCTTACTGCGAGAGTCCGGCTACAGTGTTATCGACCTCTGTTGTTGCTGCCTCTCCGCCTCCGCCCTCTGACGCCTCTCCTCCTTCAGCTCTAGCTTACGATCCTTAACACGCCTCCTGACTGAGGCGTGGACGTACTGTGCACGCCTTTTCTCTCCAGCAGCTGGTCCAGCAGGGGACATAGGGGCCTGTGATAACGCCTTACCACACTCAGATGAGCTGCTGCCCCTACCTCTACCTCCAAACAAGCTGAAGAAACCCTTACCCGCCATCTGCTATATTGGGTTCAACGTTAGTTAAATTATGTTAAAAGTTAGTCAAGATCAGTCGAGGTTTGTCAATACCGGTCAAATAAATATGAATGTAGTTCAATTTCATTCACATACAAACAATCATAAAAAGATCTAAACTAACTAAAACGGGTCAGAACAGGTCAAATACATGTCTAAAACACCTAAAATAGGTCCAAACATTGACAAAACATGTCAAAAAATGCTTTTCGCCAGGATAAGCAGGCATTGGTGCATGGTACAATGGGTCGTCGTCCCCTCTAAATCGCCGCCATCTTCGCCCGCGCTTAGGACTCGCCATCGCCTCCTGCTCGCAACAGCCACCGTCGTCGCGCACTTGAAAAAGTAGTTGTTGCCACCCGTCTGCAATCGTCGCCACCCGCACGGGATATAAGAGGTGGGCATCGTTGCCTGTTCTTCTTTCTTTGCATCGGCGCTCAACTTTGATCCCTAATTTTTCTAGTTTTTTCACAATTTTCGGTCATATTATGATTCTAGTTGTACTATAAAATTGTAAATTATGTTAGAAAAGAACCTGATTCAGTAAATCTGATTTGCACCTCCTCTGACTTCCACTCCCGCTACCCTTCTAGAGAGATGTTAGAGAAATTCTAGAGAGAAAGAGAGTGTTTAGAATTTAAAATGTGGTGGTGAGAAAGTGGGGGGTGTAGGTGTATTTATAGAAGATTTTGAAGGAAGGGAAAAATCGTAACGTTTTTTTTTAATTCGTCCGCTAAGTGAAAACTTGACTGTGCGTACGAGTTCGGTTTGTTTAAGAAGGCAACAGAAAATAATACAAACTGGAATTACCGAGCTTAGGAAGTACCGAGTTAGGATTAGAGACTTGGGTTTAAGGGTTGAGTGATAGCGTGAGAGATACGCTAGTTAGGAATTACCAGGTGTACTGATACCTACAATATCCTTCCCGCCCTCCACATCCCCCGTTTTATAACTTGGAAAAGAACGCCAGAGAGATGGAAAGTCCTCTTATACTCGGGAAAAACCCGATCTAGCTGTTATGAATTATTTCTGTAAGAACCAAAGCCTGTCATACGGTAGATTCCAAGAACTGGAAATCCTGGAGACGGTTCTCGTTTAAACAACATTACCCGCACTTAATAGCGGAAGATTGTAAATCCTACCCATAGGAGAATGAAATTTCCGGCAGCCTGGGTCGACATGCCTAGCAGTCGAGGGAGCCTGGCCCGGCCAGCAAGAATGAAAGCACTAACTGTGCAAAGAAGCGGAAAATGGAGAAGTAACAAAACCCAAGACACATATCTACAGGACCGCAGTTGTTAGATAATACCATCAACGGTATACTAACTGACTAAGGAACTAGTCAGAAGTGGGTAACTCCAAACCTACACGTCCAAGGGATTACAACCCCTGATTGACAAGCCTAGACGACTATGAATATATTTATGTAACATACACCAATAGGACTACTAAGTAGTGCCTAAACAAGAGTCAAGCCTCGGTAACCACTGTAAAAGTGTGGAGACGAGCAATAAGGAATGGCACAGAACTAAAGGTATAGGGGCCTCTGAGAGTGAAGAGTCACCCTGATTTATGATTACCATGTCAAGACCAAGGAGAAGTCGCTCAGAAGATTTATTATCAAGACTAAAAGAACAAAGGAAGTGCCAACAAGGCTCCTGAATACGGTGCGGGTAGAAACAATACCGCAACCGGTATGTGTTGAACCGATAACCAGCCTGCATGGCGCACTTGCCATGGCAAGTGCCGTTATAACGGGGCTATCCGGGAAAATGTTAACGACTATGAAGTACTTAGTAAAGTACCATGAAGGCTAGTGAAACAATTATAGGACCACTAGTCCTAAGAATGTGAAGCACGAACCTTTGGAAGGGCTTAACGGCCTAACCATTGTATTTAAGGATAAACCAGTCAGCGAGAAGCTAGACTCGGTTAAGACTACCGAACATTTTAATACCACGAGAATTTTTCTTTCAAACTCAGATGTATTTCAAACCCTTTTTCAAACCCCAAATTTTCTTCCAAACTCATATTTATTTCGAACCTTCTTTTAAGCCCAAATTTCTCTCAAACTTCAGATTTTCTTTAAAACCAAAACCAGAAGACCTACACCGGCCTCAGCGCCACACAATAGGTAAGTTATACCCAGTTCATTTTCGAACAACCTTAGAAAAATCCTACAACCCGAGGGAAGGAATCAAGTTCGTACTAAATACAGACAGTGGACAAACTTCCCTTGATTAAGTTCGGGAAGCACCAAATGTGCATCATCATAGGACGGTATAAGGGAGTTGACAACAGAATACTCCACATAGGCGTGTGGCGGACACTACGAGTGTACAAAAATGAAATGTGGGATGACCACACTCTGAAGGAGCTTGCGGGCCTGACAGACTTATTTATAAGTTAGTCAGGTAAGTAGTAATGTATCAGTAGGGTGCCCCACATATGTATACGAGTGGAGTACGGAACACGGGGAGTAGTCGACTCCATACTACGGTCAGTAGTGCAAATATTAGACCAGAGTAACCGATTACCGTGAACAATTGAAGTAAAGAACTTAGTGAAGCTAACGAGTCTAAAGGAATTTACGAATTCATTTCAGGAAAATCATTAAGAGTCAGGAAGTGCAAAGTGCACTGACTAATAAGTACATACAATTGACATGTCTCAAGAAACTCAAGGAAACATATGATAGCTAAAAAGAATACCCAGCTTATAAATGGTAAGGAAAATGCCTAACATGGATACGTTAATGTCCAACGAACAGGATAGAATTCCCAGACAATCACCCAAACTATGGGGAAGTATTATTCTTCACTAAAGAGGATAGTAAATCTAGCCAAGAACGCAAAGAGAAAGCATTAATGGTCTACCCGACAATGGGAGACATTGCAACCCGAAATGGGAAAGTTCAGTATACGGTACCGCAAGGCAGTGTAGTTGACGGAACACACTCATAATTATTGGCCAGATGTAGTGGCGTAACTTAATAACACCCAGGAGCAATCCTTAAGGGGTGTCTGAGTCAACAACAATTGACCTAAGTGTTGTGACAAGAACACAAAAGCTAAAACGAACGCTCAGTTAGAACACCGAAGGGATCCCACTTAACAGGGGATACCCTAAATGGCCAAAAGGAAACCAGATATTGCTTAAAGGACCTTCCATGAACGGAAGCGTGATGCAACAACCTTATCAAAGAGCCCAATATTTCCTCCAGACCACGTGATGGCATAGAAGTAGGAACTTGTATAACCAGCCTACAAAGGGCATAGCTCAAGGCAATGTGGCTTATAATCCATGAACCAGCTACTATATATAGACCAAACAGTTGTGAAACTTATGCATTGAATGATAAGAAGAATTATCGAGAATGGCACCAGTAAGCAAGAAATATTCTTTGATAACAAACGAATAGAGCGGCGAACGAACCATTCAATTTGAACTCAATGTAATGAGTAGATTAGAGTAAAGAATACTACTCGTCTTTGCGAGACCGCTGGAACGGTGATTATGTGAACCCTTCAAAAAAAGGGCACCCACCTATTAATATATATATATATATATTAGAACTTGAGCATGTAGTTATTGCCAAGGAATGATCTGAACAAGAAAGAGAGATTCCAGGAATAGCATGGAGAAAGAAGCTGTTATAGCAATTGTTGAAACCGAAAAGTGGTCGGTTGAGAAGCAAACACAGGATGTGTGCAAGGTGAACTGTAAAGTGAACAACGCTCAAGGAGCATAAAGACATAAAGCATAGCATATTCAGTAATCAGCCAAGTAAATGGCGAGTAGCAGTATGAATGACGTAAGTACATGAGCGGAAGCTAACATAATAGTGGACGCCATGTAAATCAATACTGTAAAAGGAATAAGAACATGGTACACAGCAAGCGACCATTATATGTAAATGATATGGAGAACAAGCAGAATTATGAGTTAGACTCAGTGGAGATGCAAGGTAAGTGATGGTAAATAGATTGGGCAGTAAAGCCATTAACCTATACCATGTGACTAAAGATCTCACGGATAAGGCATTGTTTATTCCTATAGCAATCGCATAAGGAACTGGAGGTGTATCCCTAGAGGATCAGTTTCATGACAGAAGTAATAAGCCTTGGGACGATAGTACCCGATTACTAAATAACCAACCTGTACTAGAGACGGAAGACTTGTAAACACCAGTGAATAAGGCACAAGCCAGTTAAGCGAAAAGCTAGAAACGAAACCGTGCGGCCTTGAGCCATAGAGGCACGAGAAGCGTAGGACATACAACAAAAATAAATTCCACCGCAATAAAAGCGGATGAGACTTATGAACGTTATAAGGACCGATGCATAGAAAATGCGAGCTCATACAAATGGAAAAGTACTTGTACAGATCAAATAAGTTGGCATGATTCAAAAGGAATGATCAGGAGTCAGTGACTATAGAAGCACTGAATACCAAATATCGGTATAGAATATACCTCAGGTGTGAGAAGAACAGAGGGAGGACTACATGCTAGGTAGTAGCTCAACCTCAACCGACAGTAAGTCAGAAGAACCAAGTGAATAATCACGGAGATACACAGATGTATACACAATAAATTATCAGGAAGCTGGATAGAAAATCCAAAACTCACCGAATTCACGCAAGGTAAGAGATACCACGCGTCGGTTGAGAAATCGTTATTCCAAGATAAAAGGGATAAATAGGAGATGTACAATACATTAAGAATAACAGAAGGGCGAACCAAGCTCTAAAGTTATCAGGGTCGCGCAGCAAAAGCTAGTGGGCCCATGATTCAAAAGTTGAATATGCGTAGTGAATACGAGTAAATGGTTAATTATCAATTCCTTGAAGCCTCTCATGCTAGAACCGAACCCGGTTATGAGTTAGACAAACTCCAATGGAAATTCTTGGTTTGGGAACTAAACCGCCAATATGGTTAAGATCCTCTAACCGGAACGCATTGTATAACAGACTGCGTAGAAGTTAAAACACTTCATGACGGCAGAACATTTTAAACCAATGTTTAGTGATAGATTACGTGGGAGTAATTCCTTTTAAGGGGGGTAGAGTGAAAAATTGCTTAGCGTATGCTTACGTGCAAGTGTACGTGAACCACGGTGTGCATAGCACAAAATAATTTGTCCTGATGATTAATGCACATGTTATACAAGCATAAGTATTCATTCATGGTTAAATTATGGTCATTGCGCACAGAAGATGCGAATACCATTGTTATAAACGTACCTACCTTGTAAACATTGGTGTGAGAGTACAAGTGTAAGGGAGTATAGAAACTCCCGGGGAACTAAAACCCACATAGTATATGTTTATTTGAGACCAAATATAGTATTATAACATATGAATCGGTATGAAATCGAGGATGAACCTAGTGAGAACTGAATTCACCAGGTAAATTGATTAGAGGCGAATTGAAAATAATTGATGGTCAGAGTTCCATCCTTTGGAGATGTATTGCTTTGTGATTATGACTAGAATGATTAAAAAGATAGAAAATTGGAATAATTGAACTGTTGGATGGTGTGATTATGACTAGAATGATTAAAAAGATAGAAAATTGGAATAATTGTACTGTTGGATGGTGTGATTATGACTAGAAGGATTAAAAAGATAGAAAATGGGAAATGATTGTATTATTTGCTGGTTGAAATTGAAGTGGGAGGTGAAACTTGATTTGCATGCGATCAAGGGAAATTGAACACAAATTGGGGTGGAAGGATAGTCCAACACTGATGCTAATCACATCAGGGTTGGATGACTCTTGAAGCTCCCTGTAAATGGTCACAAATAATCACGTTAAGAAAAGATGCAATTAGCATAAATTGGACTTGGAGTTGTATTACGTTTTCAAAAAGGGTTTTCTCCTACTTAGCCTCGTAAAAGGATTTTTCCTGTTATTTAGTCTCGCTCACGAGCTGAGGACGTATGAGCCTTTTGTCTTCGGACCGGTGACATGAGGATAATATAACAAAATGTATGTGATTGTTTTGATCTTCTAAAGGACCAGGGACCAGAAAGCATAAGTGTCCATCGCGACCGGTACCTGCAAGATCACAGTGTGTATTACTCGATATGGGACTCGAAGACTGAGATGTCTTGTAGTCTTAGGACCGAGCCCTTGGAGAGAATACAAAAGAGTATTCTTGATTGTTATACATGCAGTGACATGTTCTGTGATATGTGTAGTATACATTATCCAGACCCTCGAGTCTGAAGGTTATATCAGGTGTATGTGGATATATAAGATTTTTATTTCGATGTGTAAGATCCATGTGGTAAAAGTAATCCCTGTATTCTAATTAAGTGATGCATGGGAACTTGGGAACTTTGAGGACAAAGTTCTTTTAAGGGGGGTAGATTGAAATACCCCGAACTTAAATGTGTTAATAAATTGTGTAATTAAGATTTTCTAAGGCTAATTAAGTCCTTAGGAATATTGGTGAAGAAAGAAAAATCAAAAAGAAAAAGGAAAACACGTGAAAGTCACAAAATGCAAAAACACGTATTAAATTATCTCAGGAGGTATATAACCTCAACTATGGTCCTAATTGGATTCCTAAGGCTTAATTATGCCTAAATAACATGTGGGAACAAATCCTGAAGAAAATGGATCCATATAGTGGATTAAAACCGCTAATGAAGCTTTAAAGCATGTTTTTCGAGAAAACCCGAAAACGTGACTTTAAGTGGTTAAATGAACTCGAAAAAATTATAGTTGATCATGTAACTATAATTAAACATTAATGAAGGTTTAAGAACCATTAAAATTAAAGAAACAAGAAAAATCCAGAAAATGGGCCCGGTTAGTGAATAATGCCAAACCGGGAAATTTAACGAGTGTTTCTTGCGAAAAGACAAAAAAGCCCTTACCTAAATAACAGTGGGGGCCGATTTTTATGAGTAACTCAGCTCCCCTCTCTACTAATAAACTGGCTAGCTTTCTATTGGTTAAAATAAGACAAAAGCATAAAGTGAAAAAGTACATATACCCCCTTTTATCTTCTCTCTCTCCTCTCACTCTCATTTCCTCCCCCTCACTCACGTTCCTTTCCCTTATTTACTGCCCAGTGATTTTATCCCCTCTCTTCTTCTACCTTGCGCCAGCACAAGCCTCTCTCATGGCTTCCCTCTCTTTTCTTTGTTTGCCCAAGCTCCAAACACAAAAATGACTACATATTCTTCTTCCCCTCAGCAAATGCTATCTTTCCTTCTTTTCCAAATCTCAAAAGGATGAAGTTCATCTCCATGGATGTAGCTCAAATTGAAGAGAAGGACACCATTTCTTGAGCTGGACTACTCCTTGTTGTCCTAAGGTAAAAATAAGCTTCAAAAATACCATCTTTCTCCTAGTTCCTTTTGTGACCGATTTTTCCCTGTTTTGAAACCCCATTGCTCCTCTTGGTTCTAGCCTTGTTTCATCCCCAAGAAGTGCTGGAGCTTGCTCACTTTGGTTGCCAAAATACTCCATTGGAGATTTGGAAGGTAATTCCCCCATTTGATGCCTTAATCACTCCCTTAATCCTAGGGTTTATCCCAATATTTTAGGTACTTGTTTAATGCTCATTATCATTCCTTGGGCATTGGTCTTTAGTTGGCAAATGAATTCCATCATGACCGGTTGCAATCCAAGAACAAAGGAGGAGGAGTGAGAAGGGAACATTTGTGAATTTAAGGTAAATAAACTACCCTAATGTTTACCCTTAATTTCCTTTGAAATTTTGGGTTGGATAATTAAAAAGAATGAATCAAAAATTGTATGGGAAATGTGTTTGGAGATTAGAAGAGGAAATTGTGAGGATGTTTAATGTAACACCCCAACTAATAACACCACACTTAACCATTAATCGCAGCGGAAATTACATCATAACACTGACTAAATCAATGGGTGTTACACGCCGTTAGCCACCCACGTGGCTAACAAGGCTAATACATTCATAGTGTACCGGTCTGATGGACAAGATTACCGAGCACTACACTTTACATTACCAACCGTTTCTAAACTGAAACAAATACAATTACATTACAACTGTACCGAGTCTATACCTTCAGCTACCGATATCAAACTTCGGTCTTACACCTCTTACAACTACATAAACAAACTAAATAACTATCCATGTATAAACAACTACCCTGTCCTACTCTTGAACGGCTGCCAACTCCATTGTACCTGAAAAGTAATGGGGGGCCCCCAAAGGGGCTCAGCACCTTTGCTGGTATGGTAATCGTGCAGCAGCCCGCATACTACCGGGTCACGCACAACTAATTGTCGTCTAAGCATGCGGTTGATTATTTTTAAATCATACATAGAAACTTTAAATACATATCATGCTTATAATTAACACACACCCAATCAAAAGGATACAAACATAAGGTTCACACATCACATTGGTTAGATCACATTATTGTGTTCCTTGACCCTTGAGGGTTCTACCTTAATGGAGCTATTCCTTGTTAGACGACACATACCCATTTAATCGGGTTATACTTAATTACCTCTTTTATTAACACCGGGTTGATTTCGGTAATCAACGTACACAAACATATCAACACCCATCACATAATAACATATACACAACGTAACACCGTTCTTCTTAGAGAACGTAACTTTTCTTAAGGTGTGTCGGATAAAATATAGGTTCGAACACACCGTACACATTTACTTTACTTAGATGTGTCGGCCTTAATATAGGCCCGATCACACCATACACATATCCCCCTAGCCCCGAATAATAATCAAGGTAGGAAAGTATCTCATTAGACTTGTGGGTGATTGTAATCCAAGAAGGAGAAACAACCAAAACAGAGAGGGAGTTAATTCAGCTATAGATACCAACTCCCAAACACACGTGCACGACCGGGACGCCCCAAATTCCTCACCCCCATAATATATATTAGTTAGAAGCTCCCTTATGGAACTTACCACATCACGACACCATTTGGTGTTATAAACTTGGTTAAACACACAAGGGAGGTAACATCCCATTCGACAAACATTAGCAACAACATTCGTTAAATAACGACATACCAACAAGGGCAACACACATCACACACAATCACATTATACAACTAACGCACTGATAGCCGTAGTTAGAACGTTCCCGTAGGTTGGGACGTTAAGTCCGAATACCGATCTCTTATGTGATCCTAGAGTCGGTTAGCTATGGTTAACACATATTCGAGGTTAAACGGTATCGGAACTAAATACGCCACATAAATAAATTACTGTAAACTCATTACATTCTTTATCTTGCAAGGTGGCAAACAAACAGAAAAACACATTGGCATACAAGCCGGTGTAACCCGGTAGGACACAGGTTACAAGAAAACCATACCTTACACCATGGGTTACTCTACCGTGTCCCCGAGGATTTACTCTTAACGCGTCACCTCACGCTCCTTAGGTAGTTTCCGAACATCTGGTATTATTTCAAACGTTTTTATTAACATCATGGTTATACGGTATGTACACTACTATCACTCCCGCACTTAACCCGTTGCCCCGTTATACTTAGTTTTACTCTTGTCAATTTAAGTCCTTACTTCACACTCATTTCCAACACTTGTTTATGTTTCTTAGGACCTTTAAAAGTCACCAAACAAGGCCTTAACAACATCCAAAACCATTACCCATCAATCCCCCACCTTTAGAACACTTTAAAACACATTTAGGCAATTTTGGTCTGGTCCGGGATTGGTCCGGACCCAAGGTCCCGGACCACCTCTGGAATTCACTCTCGGCTCATTTTTGACATTGGTCCGGGACTTGGTCCTGGACCTAGATCCCGGACCACCTGTAAACTTGACTTTCGGCTTATTTTTAAGCTTGGTCCGGGACCTTATACAAGAGCTAGGTCCCGGACCCTGCTAAAAAGCTGATAAAACCACATTTTCAACCCCAAATCCCACCTTAATCCACACCTAATCATCTCCTAATATTTCCACAAGTTTCCATACATGTTAAACCACCTTAAACACTCACTAAACTCCCTTAAATCATTGCTCAACTCATTGCCCAATTCTTGTTCGATTTCACAATTTCCATTCTCATTTCCAACACTTGTGCACTCTAGTGCACTTTCAAAGCTTCTCTTTTGATAGTTTACAACCTTCTTCTTACCATTTGATCATACCAAATGCATCTTGAACATCCACATCTCTAACACCAAAGTCCAACCATTTCCTCCAAGGTTTCACATCCTAGTTGTTTCTAGGAACTTCAAGAACTTCTAACCCTATTCTTGCTATGGATTTTGCACAATTCTCCTCACTTCTCATACTCTAGCTTGGTGGGTTTAATTCACTCATTCACACTCCACCTTCTCCTAATCAAACTTAGGTTCCTCAAGTTCATAACAACACTTAGAACACTTGATTTCTACAGAAAATTCACCATAACTTCGTTACAAATCTAGCATGCCCAAATGTAATATCTTCATCACCTATTCCAATTCAAAACTAGCCAAACCCATAGTGGGTTCTAACAGCACACAAGCTCCATCCAAATCCATCAAACACAATATAATACCACAATAATCTCAAGGTGCATTAATATTAATGCTTGGCTCTTAGGCCCTTAAACAACACAACATGAACAATCAAGCTCTTAATAGCTCAATGCATTAAACATAAATATCAATTATCCCTCATCATTATTGAACACATTATTAACTCAATTTTGGGTTCTTTCATTTAATTACCCTTCCCAAAACTACTAACACATTAGGCTTTACATTAAGGTAAATCATTTACCTTGAATTTCCAAGTTCCTCTTCCTCTTCTCCTTGAATTTCCAAGTTCCTCTTCTCCATTTCCCCTTTCTTGAAAATCGGTCATGGCATGTTTTTGCCCAACACTAAATCAATACCCAATTTGGGGGAATTAGGCACTAACAATATATCTCGACTTATTCATTTAAGCTAGGATTTAAGATGAGGATTTTAAAGCACCAAAATTTAGGGCTTACCTTTGGAAGCTCTTGAATGATTTTTCAAACATGAAGCAAGGAGGGTTCCAACCACTACTTGAGGCTTGGGAAAATTGCTCAAGCAAAGAAACAAGAGTGCCATATTAGAGACCAAAATCGGCCAAGGTAAGAAAGAAGGAAAACATGGGTTTTTTTTATGGACCTTTTTACCTTAAATGATAGAGGAGACTTTAAACTCCAAGAAAATGTAGTTTTCTCTTCAAATGGCCAAAACCCATGGAGGTCAACTTCAAGATTTTGAGATTTTGAAAAGAGGGAATGGTAGCCCTTGATGAGAGGAGTAAGAATATGTAATTTGTTTTGCATTTGGAGCATTAACGGGGCTTGTGCAAGAGGAGGAAGATGAAGTAGCCATTGAAAGAGCTTGAGTTAGCTTGAGGTAGAAGAAGGAAGAAGAAGAATCAGGGGGGAAGGGGAGAGCTCACGCAGGAAATGAGAGAGAGGGTAGGAGAGAGATTAGGAAAAGTGAAATAAGAGAGGAGAGAGGGAGATAAAGTAGTTTTGTACTTTTGTGAATAAAACAAGTAAACATATATGTGTGAGAGGGGGGGCCAAATCGTGTGAGACCCAACAAGGGAATCAGATTTTTGTTTACAAATAGAGAGAGAGAGTGTGAGAGAGAGGTAATGAGTGTGTGTACTTTTTGCTTTTGTCTTATTTTATTAATTCTTGTACTTTAGTCCATAAAGCAAGGGGTATATGTGTGTGAGAGAGTCAAAAACGTGTGACTCATTTGGGAAGGAGGGAATTCTGATTTTATTTTACAATATTGGAGGGTACTTTACTCTTATTACAATTTACACCCCATATGTTCCCGGTTTTTACACTATTCACTATTTCGGGCCCGTTTTCCGGATTTTCTCGTTTCTTTAATCTTAATGGTTCTTAAGCTTCCATTAGTGTTTAATTATAGTTATATGATAAACTATAATTTTTACGGGGTCATTTGACCGTTTAAAGTCACGTTTTCGGGTTTTCTCGAAAAACGCGCTTTAAGACTCCATTAGCGTTTTAGCGCATTATTTGGATCCGTTTTCTTCGGGAATTTTTCCAACATGTTATTAGTGTGTAATTAGGGTATAAAAATATATTTATAAACATATTTAAGGTTATATACCTCCTAAGACAATTAAATACGCGTTTTCACGTTTTGCGCGTTTTACGCATTTTATTTTTTTCTTTTGGTTTCTCTTTCTTCACCATTGTACTTAAGGACTTAATTAGCCTTAGAAAATCATAATTACACAATCAATTAACACATAAAGGTTTGGGGTATTTCATTTAATGTGTTGTGCATTGATATGTGATTTAAGGGCCTAAGTGCCATGCATTTGAGATTATAGCATTATAATGTGTTTAGTGAGATTTGGATGAGTTTTTATGTGCTGGTAGAATCCTTTAAGGATTTGGTTAGTTGACCTTGAATTTGGCTAGCTTGTGTGAATTGTGAATATTTGGGATTAGGTGATGAAGGTGTTGAAATTGGGATGTACTAAGTATAGCGACAAAGTTATGGCAAAATTTCGTTAGAAACGAAGTATTCTTAGGTGATATTGTGAGTTGGGGAACCTAGGGTTAACTAGGTGTGGATAAGGATTGAATTGGGTTAGTTAATCACCTTGAGGTGTTGGTTAAAGAGTGGAGCAAAATCTGTAGCATAAATGGGTAGAAAAGTCATGAATTTTGCTAGTGATGAACTAGGGTGTTTAGCTTACGAAACAATGAGTGAACTTGGGCGAGGAGATGTATTTGTTTTGGAAGAATTTGGAATGGTCACAATGGGTGAGAACAAGAGGTAAACTATTAAGGGAAATTTTAGTAATGCACTAGTGTGCATAAGTGCAAAAATGGGTATTGAAATTGTCACATTGTACAAGAATTGAGGTAAGGGTTTGGACCATGGTTTAAGGAGGTTTAGAGCATGATTAGGGTGCTAAAACATGTTAGGAAACATGTGGAATGATTAGGAAGAGATTGGGTATGAAATAGGGGTTGAAAGGAGATCAAAAACCGTCAAATTTTACAGTTCCAGACTTGGTCCGGGTTTGTAAATCGGTACACAAACCCGGACCACCTTAAAATTAGGCAGAGAGTGCTCCTAGGGGTTGGTCCGGGTTTGTAACCCCAGACACAAACCCAGACCTATCAAAAAAGGCAGAACGTTTATTCAGGGTTTGGTCCGGGTTTGTAACCCCGGACACAAACCCGGACCAATGTAAAAATGCATCAGAAAGTAGTTTTAAGCCTCTAAATGATGGGGAATTGGATGGGGATGATATTAGATGATGTTTAGGACTTGTTTGGTGACATGTAAAGGCCATTAGAAGTATAAACAAGTGTTAGATTGAATGTGGAGGTTGTGAACTTAAAACCACATGAGTGAAATTAAGATTAACGGGACAACGGGGTTAAATACGGGCGTACTAATAGTTCATATATCGTATTGTCTCGATATTAATAGAATCACTTGGAATGTTATCAGTGATTCAAGAATAATCCGAGGAACGTGAGATGACATGTTAGAGTAATTCCATGGTGTAAGGTATGGTTTTCTTGCAACCTGTGTCCTATCGAGTTATACTCGGCTTGTGTGCTTGTGTATTTTATGAATGTTTATGACTTTATAAGATAAAACATGTAACGAGTTTACAGTATATCCTTTTTGTGCCGTGTTGTTCCCGATACCGTCTAACCTCGAGTAAGTGATAACCCCGTAAGCTAACCAAGTTAGGAGCACATAAGAGAATGGTATTCGGTTGTAAACGTTCCAAACCACAGGAACGTTCTAACTACGGCTATTCATGTATAAACTGTGGATTGTGTTGTGTGAATGTGTTACCTCCCCTATGTGTGTCTAATTCGACTTATAACACTATGATGTGTCATGATGTAATAAGTTCTATAAGGGAGCTTCTAATCAATGTATAATTGAGGGGTGAGGAATCCGGGTGTCCCGTTACGCGTGTATGTATGGGAGTTGATATCTATAGCAGGTTCAACTCTCTCCCTGTTCGATTGTTTTCCTTCTTGGAATTCAATCTCCCACGAGCCTCATAAAAGGCTCTCCTACCTTGACTTATGATCGGGGTTAGGGGGATATGTGTACGATGTGATCGGGTCTATATTATGACCGACACATCTAAGTAAAGTAATTGTGTACGATGTGTTCGGATCTATACCATATCCGACACATCTTAAGTAAAGTGTACGTTCTCTAAGAAGAACGGTAATATGATATGTAATGGGCCCGACATGAGAATGAGGATATTCTATAGGCTCTATAAAATCGGCTAACTCTTATTTTGGTCCGAGTCCTCACGTGACGCGTTCCTAAGTTATGTCGTGTGTATGTTAATGTGTGATGTATGTTATTATGTTCGTGTACGTTGTTCACTGAAATCAACCCTATTTTTATTATGAGAAATAACTACGTGTAGCCCGACTAAAACGGACAATTGTTGACTAATAAAAATCAGGTTATGTTAAGGTAAAAACCCTCAAGGGCCTAAGAACACCGTAATGTAATCTAACCAGCAGTGATGTGTTAGTTTTATCATTTGTATTCCATTATTTGGTTATTTGTTGATTGTGAGTATGATGAGTGTTTATAGCGTTTCATGCATGATTTAAATAAAATTAATCACATGCTCAGACGACAAATAGTTGTGTGTGGCCCGGTAATAGCGGGTTGCACGTCTACCATACCAGCAAAGGTGCTGAGCCCCTTTGGGACCACCCATTACTTTTCAGGTACAATGAAGCAGCCCTTCGTTTGAGAGTAGGACGGGAACTGCGGTGTTTGGGTAGTCGATGATTGGTTAGGTGTATGTGTTAGTAAAGTAAGAGCGAACTTGTTATTGACATTAGACTGTAAAATACTCGATATAATGTGTAATGTAAATGTGTTTGACTCGGTTAGAAACAGAATGGAATTGTAATGTGTAAGTGCTCGGGAATCTGGTCCATCAGACCGATACAGTGTTTAAGTATTAGCCTTGTTAGCCACGTGGGTGGCTAACGGCGTGTAACACCAATGGATTAAGTTATGTGTTACGTTGTAATTCTGCTGCAATCAGTTGTTAAGTATTGTGTTTGTAGTTGGGGTGTTACAGTACGAGTCCGGTTTGTTTAAGAAGGCAACAGAAAATAATACAAAGTGGTAAATGAAATTTACGAGATCAGCAAGGTGTACCCCATGATGGATCTTTGCTCTTTAATTTTACCCTAAACTACCATATATTAATTCTTGAACTCGAAGCCAAACAACGGAGGCACTTTACTAATAAATCCTAATCATGATCTATATTAAACTGACAAATCATTTAAGTACCACGTCAACTGATAACATTAAGCTCAAGTTTTCACTAAGTTGTAGTAAACTTTATCTCATAATCACATATTGATGAATTTTATTGATTTATTTGCCTTGGTCTAGGTTCATATCTCAGAATCACATGTTGATAGTAATCCACATAAATGCTAAACTAATCAACACCACATAATTCATCTCAGAATCATATGTTGACAAATTCAGAGCAAAACCAACTAAATCCAACACATACAATAAAGAATGAACACAACCTGAAAGCAAATATGTAAATCTCAATCGATAAGTAAAAGTTTATAAATGCTCAATAGCAACATTCATTTAGCAATAGAACTAAAATAAAGCTCAAAACAAGTTCAATGATCAATAATTTAAGTATTTGGAATGTTGGCGCAAAATCCTCATACCTAGGTTCAAGGATGTTACTCCTTCAATAGAGCATAAATAAGAGGAAAATTAGCCATGAGAGGTTAAAAGAACGGGCTTCAATGGGGGGAAGTCTTCTTCTTACTTCAATCACCTTCTAAGCTCCAACACCCTCTTTTCTATCTCCTTATGTCGGCTCCCCAAAGCCCCCCTTAAAAACTTGTTATAGGTTACTTTTTATTGCAGCTCTATAATATTGCAAAAAATGACCGACCTACATGGCAATATTGGATGGGTAGATCGCATTTCAAACATTTTTGGACAGACACGGGTCGATCATGTGGGTTGGTCGAATGTTTAAATTTAAGCTTATGGTAAATGCTAGAATACGAGTTTCGTACCAACTCACATGGGGCGGTGTTGTGGGTCGACCAGGTGCCGAAATAGAGTTATTGGCCAGACCTACTCACGTGGGTAGGTCCTGCTCTAAGAGCAAAATTTGTTGTATTTATTCGTTTAGCTCTATTTTTATTACATGTGTTCCTCACACACTCCTCGTTTTTCTACATTGCTCATAGATAAGTTACTTTAAGGCTTAGTAAAAAATTGTAAGCAGACCAACACAACACATAACCATATGAAAGCTCACGAAAGTGGGAATATTAGTAAGATAAAAAATGATAAAGCACAAAAAACCACACTTAATACATGCTCATATTTTCACTCAACATCAAGCAATTGGTTTGCAACCTCTTTGGAGATTAAATGTATTTGGAACTTGCAAGTTCATATAATAAATGATGAGGATGAAATTATTATACTTCATTCCTTACCATCTCAATTTCTAGTTGCTTTTTTCCCCCTAGATGTTGAAACAAATTACTCTCCTAAATGACAATCGAGTCTTAGAGGTACCCCAGCTATTAGTTCAATATATTAAAATTTAAACTTGACAGACAATCCCAACATCTTCAAGAACTTATAATTGATCCACTGAAACAGAGTATATATATAATTCAAACAAATTTTGTATGAGGGAATATTTTGTGTTTGACCCAAAACTTATCACCATTTAACTTGATGCAAATCAATGTTACTTCATGTTAAATAGCATGTCTTCAAATACATATCAGGGTTCTCAAACCAAAAGATTTTACAATTCATTATAGGTGTTTGATCGATGGTTCTTCTTAACCTTTATTATCCAAAAGAGCATGCAAAGTTCATATAGTAGCATTAATATAAATTTCATCAACATTGTCCAATCTTATGGATTTTTCCTTCAATTTTACTACCTTTACCTTTAATGTATACATATGACCATTGGTTGTGCTAGTCTATCAGGTAGGAATTAACACTTACCAACATAGGACCAAACTAAATTTTTAAAAGGGGACTAGACCAAAAGGCACTAAGAAATTCAAACTCAACCTAGGGACGGACACAATCCCCTATTTAAGATAATCCATGACCGACTTGCAATCCGATTCTATAACCACACTATTTGAAATTTGTTCAGGAATTTATTTTTTCGCCAACCTTCTATTTAAGTTCTAAACAATGTCCCCATTAACATTTGAGTTATTTTCCACCCATTTAAGAACAAAAAAAAAGTACTTCCATAGAAAAAGGATGAGCTCTGTTTGGCATGGCTTTTTTGTAGCTGTTTTGCAGCATATGCTGGTAGTTGTGTTGTGCTAACATATTTGCAGCATAATTTGATGGTTGTTTTGTGCTGGCATGTTTGGTTGTGTGGCACTTGTGTAGCATAAATTAGTTAAGTTAGTTACGTGCAGCGTGTTTACTATTTTCTGGTAAGAAATAGAGTAACTACTAACAAGTGTTATAAGATAAGTAATTAATTACCATCAAAGGTCCGTACTTACCTATATCTTGATAAAATCAGTACAACAAAAGTTAATAGAACATAAACTACTATTTGATCAAAACTCAATGTCTAATATTAGTACTAATTGCATCAGCAATCTGGTTACCCAGATTCATCACGCTCCATGAATCTGCTATCTCATTCGGGTCTTCTTTCGGGACGGGCTTCTCTTCTTCAGCTTCTAAAGAACTAGCTCCTCCTCCTTTGCGTTCTAGGCTGATTTGTTTGAGTTTGCATTGTTCAACATCACGTAGTTGTGCAACGCAAAACACGCACTAATAATTTGACTCTGGTAATTCGTATCGTAAGGTGGTACCATAGCCAGTATTTTCCATTTTTCTTCAGCGCTCCATAACATCTCTAAATGACTCTCCTTAGTGATGAGTGTGCTCGGTTAAAGTACTCCTTTCGGGACGTAGGTGGTGCTCCCTTGAACTGTATGCGGTGGTACTTCCCCTAGAGAAATATGGTGTCATCAAACCATTATAGTTTGCATATCCCTTGTCACCTAAGTAATACTTTCCTGTTATCCGTAGTTATTTCCAGTCATTAGTAAATAAAAGTATTGAACACATATTATACATACATTCAATTATGTTCAAAACTAGTATACCAACTGGTGGCTCGGGAAAGTTCAATTCGAGGTTGGCTCGTGTGTCGTGAAGAACACGTGCATCATGCATTATGCATTGTGCATCGATCCCTCATATCTAGTAAGCACGTACGTGAATAACATGTTGAAGTCACACACCCCTAGTACGTTCATTGTAGGAGTACCACTGCTACTATGGTGCTTCAACTACAACGTTCCCGAAATAACGACGTCAATATGTGTGACATCCAACACTCCAATGGTGTTCTACATAATGAAGAAACACTGACATATAAATTTTATTTAGAAATTGAAACAAAACCTCTAACATAATGAGGCAATGAGTGTTATACCTTGAAGTATGGGTCGAACGAGAGTCTTCAACTAGCTTTGGATGAATCTATGTCCATTGTTGCTGGTTCAGCTTGATGTAGTCATGTCCGAATGCCCACATCAATCTCATGACTTTATGAAAGTGGAGACTAACGGTCTCAGGATCTTTCGTAAGTCTCTCTATCCAACACTTTGTGTCCCATAATGTACAAGAATAACACAACATCAACCTGAATGCTCACGTTTGGAGTAGGTGTTAACTTGTACCTAACTTTCAACTACTCGCACAACCGGAGGAAGGCATTCTTGTTCATTCATAACACGTTAAGAATTCTTTTCGGGTTGCTCCTAAGCAGCGCATTCACCTATTCTCCCTATTGAATTCATTATTGTTCATAGGAATTGGAAGGGGAGTATTATGTCGACGTGAAGCCAGTAGGAATGTAGCTGCATCAAAAATGTTTGGGCACTATCTATCTGTCCTTTAATTGTTGTAGCAAATTGTAAGAAAATTTCCGGATTGCTCAACAGATGATCAATGAAGTATGCGTCAGCCATGTCATTGCAGTATGTATTTTGTAAACATTTGCTATTACAAATAAGTGGGCATAATCAGTTCCATACATTAGAATTTGAAAATAGCTTATCGTTCACAAGTTAGCACCAAAACTACAAACACATGTAGTTATAAAAAAAATTAAACAAAATGAGGCATCAAACAAGCATAGTTACAGAACTACTACTACTACTACTACTACTACTACTACTACTACCGTTTAAGTTCTAACTCATAAAAAGTCAATCAGCTGAAAGAAAATACAACTAAAAAACTAGCTCCTAGAAGAACAGTGGCTATCAACAGCAGAGGTGATGTATACAACCAGAAGAGTCGTCTGACTCAAAGTTACTCTTTCCTAGGCGGAAGGAGCACGCCAGTCTGACAGGGGTAGAAATAGGGGTTATAGAATCAGTGTTCTCATATGTTGGCATAGGGATGAAGTGATCCTCGAGGTTGATCGCTTCCATGTGATTGACGAAGGATTGACTACCGTCAGAGTTGTCCGTATGGAAGTGAAATACCCGTGAATTTTGGCATAGGATTAAATTAACATATAGTCGAGGATGGTATTAATGAGATTAATAGAGGCCCAGAGAAGCTATATATATATATATTCATCTCAAACAACTTTATTATGTCCAAGAATACAAATTGGATTTTACTTCTTCCTAAAATATTTTCCTTTTCCTAACTTATTTATTCAGCTACTATGTATTTATCTATTTATCTATTTAATTTAGATAATCCTTCTCATCATTTACTAACGATCAGTTAGCCCTTCTTCTATTTTTACTTTAACCAAATAATATCTATTTATTTCTCTAAATCTTGAATCTAGATCCTTCCATGGTTTTAACGTTATTTATTTACTTAGTTTTCAGATTAGTATTATTGTGGTAATCGTTAAACCATCTATTTAATTATTTTACAAACTACTTATCAATTCTTCCTCCATTAAATCAATTGTATATTAAGTAATTACTACTTTATTATGTTATTTAATCCCTATTTAACTGCACGGTTTACATCGATCTTCTTCATCTTCAACACGCCGCCTCCATGCTCCTCTCTTTCTTCAAGCTCTCAACCTCTCTTAATTCTCGTTCTTGTTTCCCCGTCGCCTTTAGGCTGCTTCTCTGGTGCCGGATCAGGTAGAAGGGTAAGGGGAATCCATTGGTAAGGTTAGATGATTAATTCGCTAGTATCTGGGTAGTGTCTGATTGTGTTTCTACTTGTATTCTAGACTCCGAATTCCTTGGAGAACGCTTCTGTTGACCTAGCTGGTTGATTCGTTGTGGTGAGCGTATCAAGGTAAATGTTGTGCTCAACATTCTCTACCTCTGTGTTTTTGCGAATTAACAATAGATTGGTTTGGATGTGGTTTTGATATTGTGAAAGTTTGGGAATTATTTTCCCCTGTGTATTCTGGCGAGATGTTTTGAAAAAGGGTTTGAATCAATGTTTTGGGAGACTTTCTTTGAATTGGTTATTGGATTGTTGGTACCTCTTGGTGCTCCGTGTATATTGTTGGTGCCTTATTGACGCTCCGTGAAACTATTGGTACTATGTACCCCGTGGATATTCTTATTATTTTTGCCTGCAGACATCACTTGCAGTTAAGCTCTAATGATCTACTCCTTTGGGTCATAAGTTACCTTCTCGGGGGTGTGCACACTTAAGGACATAGAGTGAGGTGGGATTCTAATTGTTGTGACCCCAATTTGGGTGTCGTCCGTGTATACCATTGATTTGATTCTTGGAAAGCTCTCCCCCGAAAAGTTTTAGTAATGGTGGTTTGGAGTTGGTGAAATTGGTTAACGTTGTGGTGTGACTTAATGTTTTGCAAATGTAAAATGAGTTTCAAAATGTATTTTACAAGTTGAGGCGATGTTTACTCAGTTTTGCTGATTTGCGCGATCCCTTCGCATTTTCTATTGTTGTTTTATGATCGCATGTACTCATGGCTGAATTGGGGATTGGGACACGCTACCACATAACTTAGGATGACTGGTTACTTCGCATAATTTTGAGTTGAGTCATGTTTTGGAATTTCTTTGTTTCACAAGTTTTGGAAACGTTTTGGTCTTTTGGTTGGTGGTTTAAAGCCTGAGCACTCTTCGTTAGAGTGTGGCGGTAACACCTTTTGGATTTTGCTATTCCGCTGCTACTTAGTTGAAGTGTTTAGTTGGTATTGCTTTCTGGGAAGTTATGGTTGTGATGGAGTTTTACATATTGTTTAAGTGACCTTTCGACAGTGTTTATGTGTAACGTTTGAGGTACAAATTTATTGAAATGGATCTTCATTTGGTTGCTAAGTTATTATGTTTATTTTGATGTTGATTTGGTTCTGTTTTAGCTTTTAAAGATGCATATCAGGACCTGTCCGAACTTCCGTCCGGACATCCATGTTCGGACAGGCCCCGAGAGTTTAAGAAGTTTTCTCTATTTTGTCGTGTCCGAACTTCTGTCCGAACTTCAATGTTTGGACAGCATGCGAGGACGAGGTCGACTTGCAAGTCTCGACTTATGTTCGAACTTGTAAGCTCGGACCAATGTTCGGACACGCCGCGTAAGGATTTTCGGACTTTGAAACTCGACTTGTGTCCGAACTTCGAAGTCCGGACACAAGTTCGGACGTCTTTGGTTTCAGACTTTTCAACTCTCGACTTGTGTCCGAACATCAAGTCCGGACACAAGTTCGGACAAAGGATTTTCGTAGTTTAACTTTCTCGACTTGTGTCCGAACTTCCCATGTCCGGAGACAAGTTCGGACTAAGCTTGTTTTGCACTTTTAGGACTCGTTTGGAGTCCGTTTTCGAAGCCGTTTTCACCGTTGGATTTGTAATTTAATAACCTATGTTTAAGGCAAAATCCAGGGTGTTACAAGGTGGTATCAGAGCCGTGTTTGGTAAATAAGATAAAATTTGGATTAAAAAGGAACTAAATGTGGGGTAAGCCGTTTGGGGATGTAGTGCCTGCGATACTGTGTATGTGGTATTATACTGTATGGATATTGAAGTTCATTCTCCGTTTGTGTATTACAATGATTGTGATGATGTTAGCATAACTGATTGAGTATTGCGTACTGGTATTGGAGCTATTAGATGTGCTAGCTCCTAATATGGGGTAGAGACTTAATATATGGGGATATGGGTGGATGTTGCTTACATTGCTTAGTACTTATGATCAGGAGTTCGCATAGAGCTCTAGGGAGTGCAGGACTGGCTGACAGACTGAGTTTTCCATACCACACCAGAAGTAGGAGTCGCAGAACTCAGATGGCCGCCAACGACCCCATGAGGCAGTTGCAGGAGTTGGCTCTCAACCTGGGACAGATAGTCCAGAGGCAGGCAGAGGGATAATGTGCCGGAGGACTACACTAAGAGAATTGCCCCTGAAGCCCACATCCTTCAAGGGAGAGGAGGACCCGGTGCTACTTGAGGACTGGATAAGAGAATTGACAAGATTTTGAAGCAGTCAATTGCCCAGCTGACCAAACGGTAAACGCAACAGTTTACTATTTCAAGAGTGAGGCAGACATCTGGTGGTCCGCCAACAGAGATGTGCTATTGGCTGGGCCTGATTTCGGTTGGGATGGCCTGAAGGAGGCCATGAGGAGGCGCTTCTACCCCGAGCATGTCAGGATGCAGAAGTATTTGGAGTTCTCAGAACTTAAGCAGCTATCTTTGAGTGTCAAGGAGTACCATTCGAAGTTCCTGGAGCTGGCCAGGTTCGCGCCTACGATGGTTCCCGACGAGGCGTCGAAGGTGCAGAGGTTTGTGGGCGGGCTAAACTGGAGTCTGCAGGAGGCCCTCAGTGTGCTGACAATCCCGACGCTCCAAGATGCGTACGGGAAGGCTGCTAACCTGTACAGGGTGCAGCAGAAGAGGAAGGAGGTCCTGGCTGGTAAAAGAGGAAGATGAGGGAGGAGATGAGCCCCGAGGACGAGAGGATCAGTCCCACAGACATCAGCAGGAGAAGAGGTGGAAGCCTCACTCCGACCGCAGAGACGGGAGGCCGAGACATGGGGGAGATCAGAGGGGTGAGCAGAGACGAGGTGACCAGCCCCAGCACCAGTCTCAGAGAGGAGAGCCCAGACAGGAGAGACACTTTTACTGCAAGAGGTGCAACAAGGATCACCCGGGGAAGGATTGTGAGGGGAACTTGGTCACCTGCTTTCGCTGTGGAAGGCGGGGACACCGATTATTCGAGTGCTTTCAGAGCCCCAGGGAGGCAGTCAGCAGAGAGGCTACAGCGGCGACCGCTCGTTCAGGCAGTCCGACCAGCAGGGCAGAGGCCCGAATCAGAATCAGCGCGGGGACGCTCCTCAGCGTAGTAATGGAGAGGGCGGCAATGGTGGCAATAGAGGCCAAGGGGAGTACCGAGGCAACCAGCAGCGGGCTCCAGGGAAGATAAATGTGATGAGTCGGGCCGAAGCCGAGGCCGAGGCAGACGTGCTGGCAGGTACCTTTACTGTTCTTGGTACTCCTGCGCGTATTCTTTTTGATACTGGGGCTACTTATTCTTTCATATCTGATAGCCTAGTTGGGAAATTGGGGATAGAGATTTGTGAGACTTCTCCTATAGCTGTATCTATACCATCGGGACGGGTGATTACTTGTAAGAATGTAATGAAAGACGTAGGTATAACATCAAAGGGGACAATTTGTAATAGATTTGATCCAATTCGCCTTGACCGACTTCGACATAATCCTGGGGATGGATTGGCTGAGCAAATACAAGGGAAGGATAGACTGCAGTGAGCAGAAATTATTCTCAGAGGACCGTCGGGACGGAGAGTCTCGTACAGAAATGTGGAGGAGAAGCCCGGAGTGAAGCTCGTCTCAGCAATGACAATTCTCTCCCAAGTAAAGAAAGGACAACAAGCATACCTCTGCTATGTCCAAGACCTGAGCCAGGAGCCAGACGAAAAGAAGGAGATGAGACGAGTAGTAAGCGAATTCCCAGACGTGTTCCCAGACGAGATTCCGGGTATGCCGCCAGACCGAGAAGTGGAATTCAGCATCGACCTTGTGCCAGGCTCACATCAATTCGAAGGCTCCTTACCGGATGGCACCCTCAGAGTTGAAGGAATTGAAGACCCAGTTGGAGGATCTTTTGGATAAGGGATACATTCGCCCTAGTGTATCGCCTATGGGAGCCCCGGTCTTGTTTGTGAAGAAGAAAGACGGGAGTATGAGGCTATGCATCGACTACAGGGAGCTGAACCAGATCACGGTGAAGAACAGATATCCCTTGCCGAGGATAGACGATCTTTTTGACCAGCTGCAAGGGGCAGGGATCTTCTCGAAGATCGATTTGAGGTCAGGTACCATCAGCTCAGAGTGGCAGAGAGAGACATCCCGAAGACAGCCTTCCGGACTAGATGTGGGCACTTTGAATTCTTGGTGATGCCCTTTGGACTTACCAACGCCCCAGCTGTCTTTATGGACCTCATGAACCGTATCTTCCACCCCTACTTGGATCGGTTCGTGGTGGTTTTCATAGATGACATCCTCATATATTCCAAGGACGAAGGGAGCATGAGGAGCATTTGAGACTAGTATTGCAGATTGAGGGAGCAGCAGCTGTACGCGAAGCTGTCCAAGTGTGACTTCTGGTTAGACCGAGTGGCATTCTGGGCCATCATCACCAGAGAAGGCATCTCAGTAGATCCGTCGAAGATTCAGGCCGTAAAAGAATGGCCAAGGCCCAGTAACTTGACTGAAGTGCGAAGCTTTCTGGGCTTGGCGGGGTATTACAGACGTTTCGTGAAGGACTTTTCGAAGATAGCGAGACCTCTCACCAACCTTATGAAGAAAGTGATCAAGTTCCAGTGGGACGACGACTGTGAGAAGGCGTTCCAGACGTTGAAGGAGAGGTTGACCACAGCTCCAGTCCTGACCTTGCCTTCAGGGACAGATGGGTTCGAAGTTTTCAGCGATGCTTCCAAATATGGCTTAGGGTGCGTCCTGATGCAGCACGGGAAGGTCATAGCCTACGCGTCGAGGCAGTTGAAAGAATATGAGACCAGATATCCGACGCATGACCTGGAGTTAGCAGCCGTGGTTTTTGCACTCAAGATCTGGAGACACTACCTCTATGGTGTCTCGTGCAAGATCTTCACCGACCACAAAAGCCTCAAGTATATTTTCACCCAAAAAGAATTGAATATGAGGCAGAGACGATGGTTAGAGCTGATTAAGGACTATGACCTGGAGATTCTGTACCATGAAGGGAAGTCCAACTTGGTAGCAGATGCATTAAGCAGGAAGAGGAGTCATTCAGTGAACTCCATGTGGGTCCTTCCTGATGAGCTAGCTCGTGAGTTTCAGAAGTTGAATTTGGAGGTGATGGAATCTGGAGGAGTAGAGCACGAGGTGAAGCTGTACCACATGAGTGTCTCTTCCGACATTTATGGAGGATACTCAAAGGACAGCCTGGCGATGTTAAGTTGGAACGAATCAGGGAGAAGTTGAAGGGGGTAAGGCAGAAGGGTTCGAAATCCACGACGATGGCAGTCTTAGATTCAGAGGCCGTTGGTGCGTCTCTAGGTTGTGCAGATGTGAAGGAGAGACTGATGAAGGAGGCTCATAATACTCCCTATTCAGTCCACCCAGGCGGAGATAAATTGTATAAAGACCTGAAGAAGCTGTTCTGGTGGCCGAAGATGAAGCGGGAGGTAGCAGAGTTCGTGTCTAGATGTCTCACCTGTCAGAAGGTGAAGTTCGAGCATAAGAGGATGGGAGGATTGTTGCAGCCTTTGGGTACCCAAATGGAAGTGGGACTCTATTTCCATGGATTTCGTAGTTGGACTACCGCCGGCGAAGGGTGGAGTCAACCAGATATGGGTGATCGTGGATCGACTCACCAAGTCCGCTCGATTCATACCTATGAAGAGCACTTGGTCTATGAGTCAGCTAGTGGATGCATACATTAAGTATGTGGTCAGATATCATGGCGTGCCACAGACGATAGTATCTGATCGAGACTCGAGATTTTGGCACATTTCTGGCAGCAGTTTCAGAAGGCTATGGGTACTAATTGAAGTTGAGCACTTTTCACCCGGCGACAGATGGTCAGACGGAGAGGACTATCCAGACCTTAGAGGACATGCTTCGGGCATGTGTCATGGACTTTCAGGGACTTGGGCAGACAACTTCATCTGGTGGAGTTCTCATATAATAACAGTTACCACTAGCATTAAGATGGCTCCCTATGAAGCCTTGTATGGGGAGGAATGCAGAACCCCTTTATGTTGGAGCGACATCAGTGAGACAGTGATATTGGGACCCCAGCTGATAGAGGAGACGATGGAGCAGGTCCGAATCATCCAGAGCCGAATGAAAGCGGCCCAGGATAGGCAGAAGTCCTATGCTGACTTAAAGAGGAGACCGGTTGAATTCGAAGTTGGTGATAGAGTCTTCCTGAAGGTGTCTCCTGTGAGAGGGGTAACCAGATTCGGGAAGAAGGGGAAATTGAGCCCCAAATTCGTGGGTCCTTACGAGGTCCTAGAGAAGAAGGAGAGGTGGCTACAGGTTGGCACTACCTGGTGAGCTGGAGAGAGTCCATAATGTTTCCATGTCTCTCAGCTGAAGCGTTACGTTCCCGACCCGTCCCACGTTCTACAGCCTGAGGTGCTGGAGTTGGAGCAGAACCTATCGTACGAGGAGTACCCCATTAAAGTATTGGACACCAAGACTAGAGAGACCCGATCGAAGTCCACCCGAATGGTCAAGGTGTTGTGGTCGAATCATGGACTGAGGAGGCGACGTGGGAGGTCGAAGAGGAAATGAAGAAGAAGTACCCTCAGCTTTCGAGCAGGTAACCGTTTAACACTTATGTCAAGTTCAGTTGGATCCAGCTTTCAGAATCAGCCTATTGGTTGAGTATTATTTAGGCTTAGCTTTGAGGCCGAAGCTTTCTTTTAAGGGGAGATGAAATACCCGTGAATTTTGGCATAGAATTAAATTAACATTAGTCGAGGATGGTATTAATGAGATTAATAGAGGCCCAGAGAAGCTATATATATATATATATATATTATATATATTCATCTCAAACAACTTTATTATGTCCAAGAATACAAATTGGAATTTACTTCTTCCTAAAATATTTTCTTTTTCCTAACTTATTTATTCAGCTACTTTGTATTTATCTATTTATCTATTTAATTTAGATAATCCTTTTCATCCTTTACTAACGATCAGTTAGCCCTTCTTCTATTTTTTATTTTAACCAATAATATCTATTTATTTCTCTAAATCTTGAATCTAGATCCTTCCATGGTTTTAACGTTATTTATTTACTTAGTTTTCAGATTAGTATTATTGTGGTAATCGTTAAACCATCTATTTAATTATTTTACAAACTACTTATCAATTCTTCCTCCATTAAATCAATTGCATATTTAGTAATTACTACTTTATTATGTTATTTAATCCCTATTTAACGGCACGGTTTACATCGATCTTCTTCATCTTCAACACGCCGCCTCCACGCTCCTCTCTTTCTTCAAGCTCCCAACCTCTCTTAATTCTCATTCTTGTTTCCCCGTCGTCGTTAGGCTGCTTCTCTGGTGCCGGATCAGGTAGAAGGGTATGGGGAATCCATTGGTAAGGTTAGATGATTAATTCGCTAGTATCTGGGTAGTGTCTGATTGTGTTTCTACTTGTATTCTAGACTCCGAATTCCTTGGCGAACGCTCCTGTTGACCTAGCTGGTTGATTCGTTGTGGTGAGCGTATCCAGGTAAATGTTGTGCTCAACATTCTCTACCTCTGTGTTTTTGCGAATTAACAATAGATTGGTTTGGATGTGGTTTTGATATTGTGAAAGTTTGGGAATTATTTTCCCCTGTGTATTCTGGCGAGATGTTTTGAAAAAGGGTTTGAATCAATATTTTGGGAGACTTTCTTTGAATTGGTTATTGGATTGTTGGTACCTCTTGGTGCTCCGTGTATATTGTTGGTGCCTTATTGACGCTCCGTGAAACTATTGGTACTATGTATCCTGTGGATATTCTTATTATTTTTGCCTGCAGACATCACTTGCAGTTAAGCTCTAATGATCTACTCCTTTGGGTCATAAGTTACCTTCTGGGGGTGTGCACACTTAAGGACGTAGAGTGAGGTGGGATTCTAATTGTTGCGACCCCAATTTGGGTGTCGTCCGTGTATACCATTGATTTGATTCTTGGAAAGCTCTCCCCTGAAATGTTTTAGTAATGGTGGTTTGGAGTTGGTGAAATTGGTTAACGTTGTGGTGTGAGTTAATGTTTTGCAAATGTAAAATGAGTTTCAAAATGTATTTTACAAGTTGAGGCGATGTTTACTCAGTTTTGCGCGATCCCTTCGCGTTTTCTATTGTTGTTTTATGATCGCAGGTACTCATGGCTGAATTGGGGATTGGGACACGCTACCACATAGCTTAGGATGACTGGTTACTTACTTCACATAATTTTGAGTTGAGTCATGTTTTGGAATTTCTTTGTTTCACAAGTTTTGGAAACGTTTTGGTCTTTTGGTTGGTGGTTTAAAGCCTGAGCACTCTTCGTTAGAGTGTGGCGGTAACGCCTTTTGGATTTTGCTATTCCGCTGCTACTTAGTTGAAGTGTTTAGTTGGTATTGCTTTCTGGGAAGTTATGGTTGTGATGGAGTTTTACATATTGTTTAAGTGACCTTTCGACAGTGTTTATGTGTAACGTTTGAGGTACAAATTTATTGAAATGGATCTTCATTTGGTTGCTAAGTTATTATGTTTATTTTGATGTTGATTTGGTTCTGTTTTAGCTTTTAAAGATGCATATCAGGACCTGTCCGAACGTCCGTCCGGACATCCATGTTCGGACAGGCCCCGAGAGTTTAAGTAGTTTTCTCTATTTTGTCGTGTCCGAACTTCTGTCCGAACTTCAATGTTCGGATAGCATACGAGGACGAGGTCGACTTGCAAGTCTCGACTTATGTCCGAACTTGTAAGCTCAGACCAATGTTCGGACACGCCGCGTAAGGATTTTCGGACTTTGAAACTCGACTTGTGTCCGAACTTTGAAGTCCGGACACAAGTTCGGATGTCTTTGGTTTCAGACTTTTCAACTCTCGACTTGTGTCCGAATATCAATGTCCGGACACAAGTTCGGACAAAGGAATTTTCGCAGTTTAACTTTCTCGACTTGTGTCCGAACTTCCCATGTCCGGACACAAGTTCGGACTAAGCTTGTTTTGCAGTTTTAGGACTCGTTTGGAGTCCGTTTTCACCGTTGGATTTGTAATTTAATAACCTATGTGTTAAGGCAAAATCCAGGGTGTTACACGATAACTGTCTAATGAACCGTCGGTATTGCCATCCTTTGATGTGGGGAGGGCACTAGAAAGATAGAACTTTCTTGTTCCTTTTGGCTCAGCGTCGCCAAACACCAGCTATAAGTGATCTTCCTCCTCCGTACTGAAACCCCAAGTCCTGAATCGCTGAAACGAGATGTCCTCCTAAAAAATTCAAATCATTAGTAATACGTCAAGAAAAAACTAGTAACAATGTTAATTACTCTTGTTTTATTACCGCTAGTTTGGCTGCCTACCGCTCCTCGTCAGCATCAATAATCCATATTTGGTTGTTGAACCCTAGGCGAGAAGTACCTTTATTTAGTTTCTTCCAACATTACCATTGCTTTCTAAGCGCGTCCCTCTTTGATTCGAAGTTTCTGTACGTGTATGTCGTAACACAAATATAGTTGAAGTCCTCGCCACTTTTGCCCACCTCGTGTTTAGTTGACGATCTCTCTATTTTTTACTAGGGAGTTCACATGGTGCGTACCCATCAACCTAATCAAGAAACAAGTCCTGTCATTATGCCAAGTGACATTACCCTGATAGTCATCACCCTCAGATGCTTGTTTTGCCTTTCTTCTGATGCGGGCTTTATTTACGTTGATCAGATGCCATCTAAGATTAGTTTAAATTTAAAGTTAGATATAAGGTCGTGTAATAAATACTAATATGCTTCCATTTTATATCTCAGTATTTTAGTAGTATACAAAATCATGTAATAATTGTCAATGTGTTACTAGTATATATATTCTGATAAATAATAACAATTATAAAACATCAAAGTTTTATTACACCCAACATTTGTTAACATTTACATTAAGACCTGTACAAATAACTTCATCATTATCAACTCTAATCCTTTTAATGTACTACAAAATGCTTGTTCTTGTTCGATTGTCATAGGTCCGCCATTGTTGTTCGTGCTCGTCTGATCGCCTGAGGTCCGCCATTGTTGTTCACTCTCATCCTCCGCCACTTGACAACAAGGCCAAATAAATACTTGCTTTTCTCAAGAATATTCAGCTCAGAGTAATTTAGCCCTCATGAATGATAAGCGAAGTTTTTGGGGACTATTAAGCATAGAGTAATTTTCCCCTGATCATCGCACACTGGATTAGTGTAGACTCATAACAACCACTTGTGACATTATTACATAACTCAAACTGTTACTACCACTATAACACAACATTTTGTTTGTATTTTATGTTCTTATCTTTGTATTAATTACCGGGCCAAGATAATTAGGGTCACACTATGATGGAGGTGGCCGTTACAGATTTGAGTAATGTAAACTACAACAAACGGTAGAGTTTCATACACTAATCCACAATTTGTGCACAATTTTTTTTTTGTAATCTCAACAAGGGACATTTAGTATCTGGTGAATACTGAAAGGGTAATTAACCAAAGACAGATTGGTCCAAACTAATTAGACCAATCATTTAGTAATCATCATTTTATAGCAATTTTTGTAATATCGACAAGGGACATTAAGCTCTCGTGAACACCAACAGGGTTTACTAATTAGACCAATAATTACACCAACAACAATGCCATGAAAAACTAAATCTAACAATGTTTAAGCCAAATCCGACAATAATCACTTAAACGGAAGTTTCTAATCCAACCGAATCCACGAACAAAACCAATTTCTTGGTACAAACAAAACTAATTTTAATCCGACCAAACATGAAACAAAACTAGTTTCATTCTCTACGAAACCTTTCCAGATCAAGCTATCATAACATCATCTAACATAGCCGATTTTAAATAGCCAAGCAACTAAAAAAGAGCCAATTTTAATAGCCACACGAAACGAAACCAGAACAAGCTATCGGACCATTTTCAAACATAGCCGATTTTCAAAGGCCAAGCAACATAAAACATAGATTACAATAGCCAAATGAAACCAAACCAGATCAAGCTATCAAACCATCATTAGCAGGCACCCAGAAAAAATTCCATACATACAAGCCTTGATAGATCAAAGCCAAAAAAGATGCCCAAAGCCAGATAAGATGCAAAATAATAGAGCCGTAACAAGTAACTTGAAAAGATTGCACAATCGTGAGAATCGTGTGAATGAATTCAACCGACGACAAATCAATCGACAGAGGAATAGCAGAAGCAACTGAATCGAGGAAGAAGAAATCCATTAGCATCAAGAGATCAACAGGCGAAGCAAAGTCTGAACTTATGGACCCTAAAATTGCCTTAACGTTTTTCCCAGTAAAGTTAACCAAAACCGTAATGACTTACCAAACCCAGACGTGAGAGCGAACATAAATGGGGGAAGAAGGATGAAGCAAACGCATGCAGGTTCAGAGTGTACTTACTCAACAAGTGAGAGTACAAATTTCAGCAGAAGAATGAGGAACTAAGAAGCAGAATAAGAAGAAGACAGGAGTGGACAGAATATTAGGACAACATAATGTATAATATAATGTATAGTTATATATGTTACATATGTTGTCTTAGTGCGGTCTTGTCTATATTTGTATAGATAGACATATATACTTAGATATACTAATAGAGAGGGTACTGTAGACCCAGTCATAATGTCGTTCCCGACTTCACCTCGCTTCCGCTATACTGAACTCTTCTTTCCTCAATCAAAGGTTTTCTTCTTCTGCTAGTCGTCTTCCACCTCAGTCACCTTGACATGGTATCAGAGCTCTCGCTCAAGCAAGACTGATTCATACACTAAATGGTCGACGACAACAAAAATGAAACGAAGACAAAATCGTCGAAAATGAAGAAAACAAAACAAAGTCGAGTCGAGCGACAAAGAAACCCTAGCTTTGCAAAACCAAGATCTGAATTACCCATTGTACTTACTCCCAGCTGACAACCCTTCCGTTAGCTTCAGAGCCAAATTCAAGGGCCACACATTCAACCAGTGGAAGCGAACGAAGACCATAACCTTAATTCTCGTTCTTGTTTCCCCGTCGCAGTTAGGCTGCTTCTCTGGTGCCGGATCAGGTAGAAGGGTAAGGGGAATCCATTGGTAAGGTTAGATGATTAATTCGCTAGTATCTGGGTAGTGTCTGATTGTGTTTCTACTTGTATTCTAGACTCCGAATTCCTTGGAGAACGCTTCTGTTGACCTAGCTGGTTGATTCGTTGTGGTGAGCGTATCCAGGTAAATGTTGTGCTCAACATTCTCTACCTCTGTGTTTTTGCGAATTAACAATAGATTGGTTTGGATGTTGTTTTGATATTGTGAAAGTTTGGGAATTATTTTCCCCTGTGTATTCTGGCGAGATGTTTTGAAAAAGGGTTTGAATCAATGTTTTGGGAGACTTTCTTTGAATTGGTTATTGAATTGTTGGTACCTCTTGGTGCTCCGTGTATATTGTTGGTGCCTTATTGACGCTCCGTGAAACTATTGGTACTATGTACCCCGTGGATATTCTTATTATTTTTGCCTGCAGACATCACTTGCAGTTAAGCTCTAATGATCTACTCCTTTGGGTCATAAGTTACCTTCTGGGGGGTGTGCACACTTAAGGACGTGGAGTGAGGTGGGATTCTAATTGTTGCGACCCCAATTTGGGTGTCGTCCGTGTATACCATTGATTTGATTCTTGGAAAGCTCTCCCCCGAAATGTTTTAGTAATGGTGGTTTGGAGTTGGTGAAATTGGTTAACGTTGTGGTGTGACTTAATGAATTGCAAATGTAAAATGAGTTTCAAAATGTATTTTACAAGTTGAGGCGATGTTTACTCTGTTTTGCTGATTTACGCGATCCCTTCGCGTTTTCTATTGTTGTTTTATGATCGCAGGTACTCATGGCTGAATTGGGGATTGGGACACGCTACCACATAGCTTAGGATGACTGGTTACTTACTTCGCATAATTTTGAGTTGAGTCATGTTTTGGAATTTCTTTGTTTCACAAGTTCTGGAAACGTTTTGGTCCTTTGGTAGGTGGTTTAAAGCCTGAGCACTCTTCGTTAGAGTGTGGCGGTAACGCCTTTTGGATTTTGCTATTCCGCTGCTACTTAGTTGAAGTGTTTAGTTGGTATTGCTTTCTGGGAAGTTATGGTTGTGATGGAGTTTTACATATTGTTTAAGTGATCTTTCGACAGTGTTTATGTGTAACGTTTGAGGTACAAATTTATTGAAATGGATCTTCATTTGGTTGCTAAGTTATTATGTTTATTTTGATGTTGATTTGGTTCTGTTTTAGCTTTTAAAGATGCATATCAGGACCTGTCCGAACGTCCGTCCGGACATCCATGTTCGGACAGGCCCCGAGAGTTTCAGAAGTTTTCTCTGTTTTGTCGTGTCCGAACTTTTGTCCGAACTTCAATGTTTGGACAGCATGCGAGGACGAGGTCGACTTGCAAGTCTCGACTTATGTCCGAACTTGTAAGCTCGGACCAATGTTCGGACACGCCGCGTAAGGATTTTCGGACTTTGAAACTCGACTTGTGTCCGAACTTCGAAGTCCGGACACAAGTTCGGACGTCTTTGGTTTCAGACTTTTCAACTCTCGACTTGTGTCCGAACATCAATGTCCGGACACAAGTTCGGACAAAGGAATTTTCGCAGTTTAACTTTCTCGACTTGTGTCCGAACTTCCCATGTTCGGACACAAGTTCGGACTAAGCTTGTTTTGCACTTTTAGGACTCATTTGGAGTCCGTTTTCGAAGCCGTTTTCACCGTTGGATTTGTAATTTAATAACCTATGTGTTGAGGCAAAATCCAGGGTGTTACAAGGTGGTATCAGAGCCGTGTTTGGTAAATAAGATAAAATTTAGATTAAAAAGGAATTAATATGTGGGGTAAGCCGCTTTGGGGGATTACAGTGCCTGCTGATACTGTGTATGTGGTGTTATACTGTATGGATATTGAAGTTCATTCTCCGTTTGTGTATTACAATGATTGTGATGATGTTAGCATAACTGAATGAGTATTGCGTACTGGTATTGGAGCTATTAGATGTGCTAGCTCCTAATATGGGGTAGAGACTTAATATATGGGGATATGGGTTGATGTTGCTTAGTACTTATGATCAGGAGTTCGAATAGAGCTCTAGGGAGTACAGGACTGGCTGACAGACTGAGTTTTCCATACCACACCAGAAGCAGGAGTCGCAGAACTCAGATAGCCGCCAACGACCCCATGAGGCAGTTGCAGGAGTTGGCTCTCAACCTGGGACAGATAGTCCAGAGGCAGGCACAGAGGGATAATGTGCCGGAGGATTACACTAAGAGGATTGCCCACCTAAAGCCCACATCCTTCAAGGGAGAGGAGGACCCGGTGCTACTCGAGGACTGGATAAGAGAATTTGACAAGATTTTCGAAGCAGTCAATTACCCAGCTGACCGAAGGGTAAATGCAGCAGTCTACTACTTCAAGAGTGAGGCAGACATCTGGTGGTCCGCCAACAGAGATGTGCTATTGGCTGGGCCTGATTTTAGTTGGGATGGCCTGAAGGAGGCCATGAGGAGGCGCTTCTACCCCGAGCATGTCAGGATGCAGAAGTATTTGGAGTTCTCAGAACTCAAGCAGCTGTCTTTGAGTGTCAAGGAGTACCATTCAAAGTTCCTGGAGCTGGCCAGGTTCGCGCCTACGATGGTTCCCGACGAGGCGTCGAAGGTGCAGAGGTTTGTGGGCGGGCTGAACTGGAGTCTGCAGAAGGCCCTCAGTGTGCTGACAATCCCGACGCTCCAAGATGCGTACGGGAAGGCTGCTAACCTGTACAGGGTGCAGCAGAAGAGGAAGGAGGTCCTGGCTGGTAATAAGAGGAAGATGGAGGGAGGAGATGAGCCCCGAGGACGAGAGGATCAGTCCCACAGACATCAATAGGAGAAGAGGTGGAAGCCTCACTCGGACCGCAGAGACGGGAGGCCGAGACATGGGGAGATCAGAGGGGTGATCAGAGACGAGGTGACCAGCCCCAACACCAGTCTCAGAGAGCAGAGCCCAGACAGGAGAGGCACTTTTACTGCAAGAGGCGCAACAAGGATCACCCAAGGAAGGATTGTGAGGGGAACTTGGTCACCTGCTTTCGCTGTGGAAGGCGGGGACATCGATTATTCGAGTGCTTTCAGAGCCCCCAGGGAGGCAGTCAGCAGAGAGGCTACAGCGGCGACCGCTCGTTCAGGCAGGCCGACCAGCAGGGCAGAGGCCCGAATCAGAATCAGCGCGGGGACGCTCCTCAGCGTAGTAATGGAGAGGGCGGCAATGGTGGCAATAGAGGCCAAGGGGAGTACCGAGGCAACCAGAAGCGGGCTCCAGGGAAGATAAATGTGATGAGTCGGGCCGAAGCCGAGGCCAAGGCAGACGTGCTGGCAGATACCTTTACTGTTCTTGGTACTCCTGCACGTATTCTTTTTGATACTGGGGCTACTTATTCTTTCATATCTGATAGCCTAGTTGGGAAATTAGGAATAGAGATTTATGAGACTTCTCCTATAGCTATATCTATACCATCGGGATGGGTAATTACTTGTAAGAATGTAATGAAAGACGTAGGTATAAACATCAAAGGGGAACAATTTGTAATAGATTTGATCCAATTCGCCTTGACCGACTTCGATATAATCCTGGGGATGGATTGGCTGAGCAAATACAAGGGAAGGATAGATTGCAGTGAGCAGAAGATTATTCTCAGAGGACCGTCGGGACGGAGAGTCTCGTACAGAAATGTGGAGGAGAAGCCCGGAGTGAAGCTCGTCACAGCAATGACAATTCTCTCCCAAGTAAAGAAAGGACAACAAGCATACCTCTGCTATGTCCAAGACCTGAGCCAGGAGCCAGACGAAAAGAAGGAGATCCGAGTAGTAAGCGAATTCCCAGATGTGTTCCCAGACGAGATTCCGGGTATGCCGCCAGACCGAGAAGTGGAATTCAGCATCGACCTAGTGCCAGACTCAACATCAATCTCGAAAGCTCCTTACCGGATGGCACCCTCAGAGTTGAAGGAATTGAAGACCCAGTTGGAGGATCTTTTGGATAAGGGATACATCCGCCCTAGTGTATCACCTTGGGGAGCCCCGGTCTTGTTTGTGAAGAAGAAAAACGGGAGTATGAGGCTATGCATCGACTACAGGGAGCTGAACTAGATCACAGTGAAGAACAGATATCCCTTGCCGAGGATAGACGATCTTTTTGACCAGCTGCAAGGGGCAGGGATCTTCTCGAAGATCGATTTGAGGTCAGGTTACCATCAGCTCAGAGTGGTAGAGAGAGACATCCCGAAGACAGCCTTCCGGACTAGATATGGGCACTTTGAATTCTTGGTGATGCTCTTTGGACTTACCAACGCCCCAACTGTCTTTATGGACCTCATGAACCGCATCTTCCACCCCTACTTGGATCGGTTCGTGGTGGTTTTCATAGATGACATCCTCATATATTCCAAGGACGAGCGAGAGCATGAGGAGCATTTGAGATTAGTATTGCAGACGTTGAGGGAGCAGCAGCTGTACGCGAAGCTCTCCAAGTGTGACTTCTGGTTAGACCGAGTGGCATTCCTGGGCCACGTCATCACCAGAGAAGGCATCTCAGTAGATCCGTCGAAGATTCTGGCCGTAAAAGAATGGCCAAGGCCCAGTAACTGCGAAGCTTTCTGGGCTTGGCGGGGTATTACAGACGTTTCGTGAAGGACTTTTCGAAGATATTGAGACCTCTCACCAACCTTATGAAGAAAGTGATCAAATTCTAGTGGGACGACGACTGTGAGAAGGCGTTCCAGACGTTGAAGGAGAGGTTGACCACAGCTCCAGTCCTGACCTTGCCTTCAGGGACAGATGGGTTCGAAGTTTTCAGCGATGCTTCCAAGTATGGCTTAGGGTGCGTCCTGATGCAGCACGGGAAAGTCATAGCCTACGCATCAAGGCAGTTGAAAGAATATGAGACCAGATATCCAATGCATGACCTGGAGTTAGCAGACGTGGTTTTTGCACTCAAGATCTGGAGACACTATCTCTATGGTGTCTCGTGCAAGATCTTCACCGACCACAAAAGCCTCAAGTATATTTTCACCCAAAAAGAATTGAATATGAGGCAGAGACGATGGTTAGAGCTGATTAAAGACTATGACCTGAAGATTCTGTACCATGAAGGGAAGTCCAACTAGGTAGTAGATGCATTAAGCAGGAAGAGGAGTCATTCAGTGAACTCCATGTGGGTCCTTCTTGATGAGCTAGCTCGTGAGTTTCAGAAGTTGAATTTGGAGGTGATGGAATCTGGAGGAGTAGAGCACGAGGTGAAGCTGTACCACATGAGTGTCTCTTCCGACATTTATGGAGAGATACTCAAAGGACAGCCTGGCGATGTTAAGTTGGAATGAATCAGGGAGAAGTTGAAGGAGGGTAAGGCAGAAGGGTTCGAAATCCACGACGATGGCAGTCTTAGATTCAGAGGTCGTTGGTGCGTTCCTAAAGGTTGTGCAGATGTGAAGGAGAGACTGATGAAGGAGGCTCATAATACTCATTATCCAGTCCACCCAGGCGGAGATAAATTGTATAAAGACCTGAAGAAGCTGTTCTGGTGGCCGAAGATGAAGCGGGAGGTACCAGAGTTCGTGTTTGGATGCCTCACCTGTCAGAAGGTGAAGTTCGGCATAAGAGGATGGGAGGATTGTTGCAGCCTTTGGAGGTGCCCAAATGGAAGTAGGACTCTATTTCCATGGATTTCGTAGTTGGACTACCACCGGCGAAGGGTGGAGTCAACCAGATATGGGTGATCGTGGATTGACTCACCAAGTCCGCTTGATTCATACCTATGAAGGGCACTTGGTCTTTGAGTCAGCTAGTGGATGCATACATTAAGTATGTGGTCAGATATCATGGCGTGCCACAGACGATAGTATCCGATCGAGACTCGAGATTTTTGGCACATTTCTGGCAGCAGTTTCAGAAGGCTATGGGTACTAAGTTGAAGTTGAGCACTGCTTTTCACCCGGCGACAGATGGCCAGACGGAGAGGACTATCCAGACCTTAGAGGACATGCTTCGGGCACGTGTCATGGATTTTCAGGGAACTTGGGCAGACAAACTTCATCTGGTGGAGTTCTCATATAATAACAGCTACCACACTAGCATTAAGATGGCTCCCTATGAAGCCTTGTATGGAAGGAAGTACAGAACCCCTTTATGTTGGAGCGACATCAGTGAGACAGTGATATTGGGACCCCAGCTGATAGAGGAGACGATGGAGCAGGTCCGAATCATCCAGAGCCGAATGAAAGCGGCCCAGGATAGGCAGAAGTCCTATACTGACTTAAAGAGGAGACCGGTTGAATTCGAAGTTGGTGATAGAGTCTTCCTGAAGGTGTCTCCTGTGAGAGGGGTAACCAGATTCGGGAAGAAGGGGAAATTGAGCCCCAAATTCGTGGGTCCTTACGAGGTCCTAGAAAGAATTAGAGTGGTGGCATACAGGTTGGCACAACCTGGTGAGCTGGAGAGAGTCCATAATGTCTTCCATGTCTCCCAGTTGAAACGTTACGTTCCCGACCCATCCCACGTTCTACAGCCCGAGGTGCTGGAGTTAGAGCAGAACCTGTCGTACGAGGAATACCCCATTAAAGTATTGGACACCAAGACTAGAGAGACCCGATCGAAGGCCACCCGAATGGTCAAGGTGTTGTGGTCGAATCATGGAACAGAGGAAGCAACGTGGGAGGTCGAAGAGGAAATGAAGAGGAAGTACCCTCAGCTCTTCGAGCAGGTAACCGTTTAACACTTATGTCAAGTTCAGTTGGATCCAGCTTTCAGAATCAGCCTATTGGTTGGAGTATTATTTAGGCTTAGCTTCGAGGGCGAAGCTTTCTTTTAAGGGGGATGAGATGAAATACCCGTGAATTTTGGCATAGGATTAAATTAACATATAGTCGAGGATGGTATTAATGAGATTAATAGAGGCCAGAGAAGCTATATATATATATTCATCTCAAACAACTTTATTATGTCCAAGAATACAAATTGGAATTTACTTCTTCCTAAAATATTTTCCTTTTCCTAACTTATTTATTCAGCTACTATGTATTTATCTATTTATCTATTTAATTTAGATAATCCTTCTCATCCTTTACTAACGATCAGTTAGCCCTTCTTCTATTTTTACTTTAACCAATAATATCTATTTATTTCTCTAAATCTTGAATCTAGATCCTTCCATGGTTTTAACGTTATTTATTTACTTAGTTTTCAGATTAGTATTATTGTGGTAATCGTTAAACCATCTATTTAATTATTTTACAAACTACTTATCAATTCTTCCTCTATTAAATCAATTGTATATTAAGTAATTACTACTTTATTATGTTATTTAATCCCTATTTAACGGCACGGTTTGCATCGATCTTCTTCATCTTCAACACGCCGCCTCCACGCTCCTCTCTTTCTTCAAGCTCCCAACCTCTCTTAATTCTCGTTCTTGTTTCCCCGTCGCCGTTAGGCTGCTTCTCTGGTGCCGGATCAGGTAGAAGGGTAAGGGGAATCCATTGGTAAGGTTAGATGATTAATTCGCTAGTATCTGGGTAGTGTCTGATTGTGTTTCTACTTGTATTCTAGACTCCGAATTCCTTGGCGAACGCTTCTGTTGACCTAGCTGGTTGATTCGTTGTGGTGAGCGTATCCAGGTAAATGTTGTGCTCAACATTCTCTACCTCTGTGTTTTTGCGAATTAACAATAGATTGGTTTGGATGTGGTTTTGATATTGTGAAAGTTTGGGAATTATTTTCCCCTGTGTATTCTGGCGAGATGTTTTGAAAAAGGGTTTGAATCAATATTTTGGGAGACTTTCTTTGAATTGGTTATTGGATTGTTGGTACCTCTTGGTGCTCCGTGTATATTGTTGGTGCCTTATTGACGCTCCGTGAAACTATTGGTACTATGTACCCCGTGGATATTCTTATTATTTTTGCCTGCAGACATCACTTGCAGTTAAGCTCTAATGATCTACTCCTTTGGGTCATAAGTTACCTTCTGGGGGGTGTGCACACTTAAGGACCTAGAGTGAGGTGGGATTCTAATTGTTGCGACCCCAATTTGGGTGTCGTCCGTGTATACCATTGATTTGATTCTTGGAAAGATCTCCCCCGAAATGTTTTAGTAATGGTGGTTTGGAGTTGGTGAAATTGGTTAACGTTGTGGCGTGAGTTAATGTTTTGCAAATGTAAAATGAGTTTCAAAATGTATTTTACAAGTTGAGGCGATGTTTACTCAGTTTTGCTGATTTGCGCGATCCCTTCGCGTTTTCTATTGTTGTTTTATGATCGCAGGTACTCATGGTTGAATTGGGGATTGGGACACGCTACCACATACCTTAGGATGACTGGTTACTTACTTCACAAAATTTTAAGTTGAGTCATGTTTTGGAATTTCTTTGTTTCACAAGTTTTGGAAACGTTTTGGTCTTTTGGTTGGTGGTTTAAAGCCTGAGCACTCTTCGTTAGAGTGGGGCGGTAACGCCTTTTGGATTTTGCTATTCCGCTGCTACTTAGTTGAAGTGTTTAGTTGGTATTGCTTTCTGGGAAGTTATGGTTGTGATGGAGTTTTACATATTGTTTAAGTGACCTTTCGACAGTGTTTATGTGTAACGTTTGAGGTACAAATTTATTGAAATGGATCTTCATTTGGTTGCTAAGTTATTATGTTTATTTTGATGTTGATTTGGTTCTGTTTTAGCTTTTAAAGATGCATATCAGGACCTGTCCGAACGTCCGTCCGGACATCCATGTTCAGACAGGCCCCGAGAGTTTAAGAAGTTTTCTCTGTTTTGTCGTGTCCGAACTTCTGTCCGAACTTCAATGTTCGGACAGCATACGAGGACGAGGTCGACTTGCAAGTCTTGACTTATGTCCGAACTTGTAAGCTCGGACCAATGTTCGGACACGCCGCGTAAGGATTTTTGGACTTTGAAACTCGACTTGTGTCCGAACTTTGAAGTCCGGACACAAGTTCGGACGTCTTTGGTTTCAGACTTTTCAACTCTCGACTTGTGTCCGAACATCAATGTCCGGACACAAGTTCGGACAAAGGAATTTTCGCAGTTTAACTTTCTCGACTTGTGTCCGAACTTCCCATGCCCGGACACAAGTTCGGACTAAGCTTGTTTTGCACTTTTAGGACTCGTTTGGAGTCCGTTTTCACCGTTGGATTTGTAATTTAATAACCTATGTGTTAAGGCAAAATCCAGGGTGTTACACGATAACTGTCTAATGAACCATCGGTATTGCCATCCTTTGATGTGGGGAGGGCACTAGAAAGATAGAACTTTCTTGTTCCTTTTGGCTCAGCGTCGCCAAACACCAGCTATAAGTGATCTTCCTCCTCCGTACTGAAACCCCAAGTCCTGAATCGCTGAAACAAGATGTCCTCCTAAAAAATTCAAATCATTAGTAATACGTCAAGAAAAAAACTAGTAACAATGTTAATTACTCTTGTTTTATTACCGCTAGTTTGGCTGCCTACCGCTCCTCGTCAGCATCAATAATCCATATTTGGTTGTTGAACCCTAGGCGAGAAGTACCTTTATTTAGTTTCTTCCAACATTACCATTGCTTTCTAAGCGTGTCCCTCTTTGATTCGAAGTTTCTGTACGTGTATGTCGTAACACAAATATAGTTGAAGTCCTCGCCACTTTTGCCCACCTCGTGTTTAGTTGACGATCTCTCCATTTTTTACTAGGGAGTTCACATGGTGCGTACCCATCAACATAATCAAGAAACAAGTCCTGTCATTATGCCAAGTGACATTACCCTGATAGTCATCACCCTCAGATGCTTGTTTTGCCTTTCTTCTTGATGCGGGCTTTTATTTACGTTGATCAGATGCCATCTAAGATTAGTTTAAATTTAAAGTTAGATATAAGGTCGTGTAATAAATACTAATATGCTTCCATTTTATATCTCAGTATTTTAGTAGTATACAAAATCATGTAATAATTGTCAATGTGTTACTAGTATATATATTCTGATGAATAATAACAATTATACAACTTCAAAGTTTTATTACACCCAACATTTGTTAACATTTACATTAAGACCTGTACAAATAACTTCATCATTATCAACTCTAATCCTTTTAATGTACTACAAAATGCTTGTTCTTGTTCGATTGTCATAGGTCCGCTATTGCTGTTCGTGCTCGTCTGATCGCCTGAGGTCCGCCATTGTTGTTCACTCTCATCCTCCGCCACTTGACAACAAGGCCAAATAAATACTTGCTTTTCTCAAGAATATTCAGCTCAGAGTAATTTAGCCCTCATGAATGATAAGCGAAGTTTTTGGGGACTATTAAGCTTAGAGTAATTTTCCCCTGATCATCGCTCACTGGATTAGTGTAGACTCATAACAACCACTTGTGACATTATTACATAACTCAAACTGTTACTACCACTATAACACTACATTTTGTTTGTATTTTATGTTCTTATCTTTGTATTAATTACCGGGCCAAGATAATTAGGGTCACACTATGATGGAGGTGGCCGTTACAGATTTAAGTAATGTAAACTACAACAAACGGTAGAGTTTCATACACTAATCCACAATTTGTGCACAATTTTTTTTTTGTAATCTCAACAAGGGACATTTAGTATCTGGTGAATACTGAAAGGGTAATTAACCAGAGACAGATTGGTCCAAACTAATTAGACCAATCATTTAGTAATCATCATTTTATAGCAATTTTTGTAATATCGACAAGGGACCTTAAGCTCTCGTGAACACCAACAGGGTTTACTAATTAGACCAATAATTACACCAACAACAATGCCATGAAAAACTAAATCTAACAATGTTTAAGCCAAATCCGACAATAATCACTTAAACGGAAGTTTCTAATCCAACCGAATCCACGAACAAAACCAATTTCTTGGTACAAACAAAACTAATTTTAATCCGACCAAACATGAAACAAAACTAGTTTCATTCTCTACGAAACCTTTCCAGATCAAGCTATCATAACATCATCAAACATAGCCGATTTTAAATAGCCAAGCAACTAAAAAAGAGACAATTTTAATAGCCACACGAAACGAAACCAGAACAAGCTATCAGACCATTTTCAAACATAGCCGATTTTCAAAGGCCAAGCAACATAAAACATCTATTACAGTAGCCAAATGAAACCAAACCAGATCAAGCTATCAAACCATCATTAGCAGGCACCAAGAAAAAATTCCATACATACAAGCCTTGATAGATCGAAGCCAAAAAAGATGCCCAAAGCCAGATAAGATGCAAAATAATAGAGCCGTAACAAGTAACTTGAAAAGATTGCACAATGAGAATCGTGTGAATGAATTCAACCGACGACAAATCAATCGACAGAGGAATAGCAGAAGCAACTGAATCGAGGAAGAAGAAATCCATAGCATAAGAGATCAAACAGGCGAAGCAAAGTCCGAACTTATGGACCCTAAAATTGCCTTAACGTTTTTCCCAGTAAAGTTAACCAAAACCGTAATGACTTACCAAACCCAGACGTGAGAGCGAACATAAATGGGGGAAGAAGGATGAAGCAAACACATGTAGGTTCAGAGTGTACTTACTCAACAAGCGAGAGTACAAATTTCAGCAGAAGAATGAGGAACTAAGAAGCAGAATAAGAAGAAGACAGAAGTGGACAGAATATTAGGACAACATAATGTATAATATAATGTACAGTTATATATATGTTACATATGTTGTCTTAGTGCGGTCTTGTCTATATTTGTATAGATAGACATATATACTTAGATATACTAATAGAGAGGGTACTGTAGACCAGTCGTAATGTCGTTCCCGACTTCACTCGCTTCCGCTATACTGAACTCTTCTTTCCTCAATCAAAGGTTTTCTTCTTCTGCTAGTCGTCTTCCACCTCAGTCACCTTGACATGGTATCAGAGCTCTCGCTCAAGCAAGACTGATTCATACACAAAATGGTCGACGACAACAAAAATGAAACGAAGACAAAATCGTCGAAAATGAAGAAAACAAAACAAAGTCGAGTCGAGCGACAAAGAAACCCTAGCTTTGCAAAACCAAGATCTGAATTACCCATTGTACTTACACCCAGCTGACAACCATTCCGTTAGATTCAGAGCCAAATTCAAGGGCCACACATTCGACCAGTGGAAGCGAACGAAGACCATAACCTTAAAAGCCAAGAACAAGTTTGGGCTAATTAATGGTCAAATCGCCAAGCCGGAGAAATTGTCAGAGCGCTATCCAATATGGGAATGAAGCAACAATGGTGTGATGGCATGGATTCTGAATTCGGTAGATAAAGAGATCACATAAAGCATAGTCTATAGCGACAACGCCCACCAGATGTGGGTAAAGCTTTGTAAAAGGTATGATTTGATCAACGAACCTAAAATCTACGCCATTCAAAAGGAAATAAGTGCGCTTCAACAAAAAAAATGATTCAGTAAGTACTTACTTCACTAGGTTGCAGACGCTCTGGGTTGAGAAAAATTTTGAACTGTACATGTGGGGCAGCAAATGAAATAGAAAAACAGGAGGAAGAAGATCGATTAATGAAGTTCTTGGATGGCTTGAATGAAGATTTTAACCAAGCTAAGGGCGCAATCTTGTTAATGACCCCCTTCATAATCTTGAGCAAGCATATTGCTTGGTGGCTCAAGATGAGAAACAACGGAGCACATAAGAGAACCGGAGTGAAGATGATAGTGATAACAACTTGATCCTGGCAAACAGATTCACACCCACTACCAAGAAATTCACGGGGAGAAACACAAACAAGAAGTCGCCTTCCAGCAATGTCAATTCCTCCACTACTGGAAGAAAATCCACACCAAAATGTACCAATTGCGTAAAATTGGGACATACCCGGTCCCAATGCTGGTAGATCATAGGATTTCCCCAGGGTGGAAACCGAAAGAGTCCTTCCCAACACGCAGCAGGACCCATCCTGACCAAGAGTTGAAGAGAAATCAGCATCAAAGAGAACAAGTTCAAGGAACTTCCCCAGTGGCTGGTCTGACCTTGGAGCAAGTGGACCAACTCACCACATATATTCAACAGAGAAACACCAACAACAACTAGAACCAAAGTGTAAACTCTTTCGGAAGTTTTTTTGGTAATTGTATCTCTGCCTATCTATTAAATTTACAATCTAGTAATGACTGTTTAACTGAATCCCTTAATAAATTTTGGATATTTGATTCTATTTCTGGAGCTTCCGAGCATGTAACAGGAAATAGAAACATGACGCGTAAATTTATATCATTGCCTGAAAGTAAAGAATTGTCATTGCCTGATGGTCGAAAGTGTAAAGTAGATAGCTCTGGTAGTGCTAGAATATGTGAAGACTTTTATTTGCCTGATGTTCTATATGTATCCACTTTCAAAAGTTGTATGCCAACACTCCTGATTACACATAAATAAAAAATTTTGGATGTCTATGCTTTGCCACAAACATCAGCCCAAACAGAGGGAAATTAGACCCAAGGTCAGCTGCTATCGTTCATTTAAGCAATGGGAAAAGCACAAAAGGCTACAAAAGCATGAATATAGATTCAGGAGAAATAACTTTTAGCAGAGACATCACATTTTTTGAATCCATTTACCCTCTAAAGGACAAAACTTGGCGCAACATCTGGCATGACCAAACAGATGACATCTTACAACTCTTTCCCACACAATCTCCAATGTCCTCTCATAATACCACTGAATCTGATTTTTCTGATCCTCCTCCCTCTATGAAATCATTCAAACACACATCTCCTCACTCTTCACCTTTGAAACAAAAATACAATGTAGCAGAAACAACCCAAAATCTCCCAGCACCACAAGAAACAGATTCTGTAAGCACACACTCAGAAAGGCACTAATTCATAAATTCAATGTACCCAAACAGAGGCAAACACAGTTGAGACTGAAAACTTCACGAAAACTACTAACAACCTCAGAAGAACCTCCAGAATCTCTAAACAACCCATAAAACTTCAAGATTATATATGTTCTACAAGAAACCAACAACAGGACCTCTTTTATAGTATTTTCACCAACAGACTCCAAAATCAAAATATCTTCTCTCTGTCTGATTATCATCTTCCCCTTGATACCCTGACTAACATAATTCCTAAACACATAATTACTACTCTTTCTGTTTCTACCACCACCACCAAACTGCTAGACCATATTCTAACTCTAAAGGAATCCACCAACTATGAAGAAGCCATAAAGGACCCTAGGTGGATTTAAGCCATGAAACATGAATTCCAAGCCTTACAAGAAAACAAAACATGGACCATTGTAAATCTTCCCCAAGGAAGAAACCTATAACTTGCAAATGGGTCTATAAAACCAAGTTTAAGGCTGATGGGTCCAAGAGCGTTTTAAAGCAAGATTAGTTGTCTGTGGCTTTACACAAAAATAAGGTCTAGACTACGAGGAAACCTTTTCTCCTGTAGTAAAACTCATAATAGTTAGAGCCCTTATTATCCTAGGAGTTAAGAGATGATGGATTATTGACCAATTGGATGTCAATAATGTATTCCTCCATGAAGATCTCAATGAAGATATATATATATATGTATATGAAAATTTCTCAAGGATTAAAAGTAGAAGGACCTAAAAATGTGTGCAAACTTCACAAGTCCTTATATGGGCTTAAGTAAGCATCACGTCAGTGGTATGACAAACTAGAAGGGTTTCTCAAAACCCTAGGATATATACACACAATATATAAACGATTGTTCTCTATTTCTACAGAAACAACATGGTCACCACACCTTTCTTGCAGTCTACGTTGATGATATTTTGGTAACTGGAATAACAGAAAAGAAATACAAGATCTAAAAACACAACTGCATATTGCACTTAAAATGAAAGATTTGGGCAGATTGAATTTCTTTCTTGGTATGGAGTTCATTGAAACCAAAGATAGGTTGATAATGTCCCAACGTAAATATGCAACACAGATATTGCTTGATTATAATATACAGGATTGTCGCACATCAGTGGCTCCTTTACAACTCAATCAGAAGTTGTATCCAAAAACAGGTGAACTCTTTCTAGACCCTATTTTCTATAGAAGACTAATAGGAAAACTGAATTTTCTAATTAGCGCTCGACTTGATCTTGCATACAATGTACAATATTTGAGTCATTTTCTTCAAAAACCAACTGATGCTCACCTAAATGATGTTTTCCACACACTTTCTTACTTAAAAAGAACTCTAGGCTTCGGTATTTTTTTTAATAAGAATACTAACTTGGATTTATTGGCCTTTTGTGACTCTGATTGGGCTTCATGCCTAATCACACGAAAGTCTATTTCCGGTTATTTCATCCTTCTTGGTGGTTCTCCCCTTAGTTGAAAGTCCAAGAAATAAGTCTGCATCGCCCTCTCCTCAACCGAAGCAGAATACAGATCCATGTGGTAAGTCACCACTGAATTAAGCTGGTTAACTCGGCTTCTACACAAACTTGAAGTTCCAAGCATCGAACCAGAGCCGTTGAAGTGTGACAACCTTTTTGCAATCCACATCGCCAAGAACCCGATTGCACACGAGAGAACAAAGCACATAGAACTCGACTATCATTATGTGCGAAAGCAACTGCAGGCGGGTCTGATTTAAGTGGATTATGTTCCAGGTTCCAAGCAGCTAGCAGACATATTGACCAAGCCCTTGACTGGGAAAGTATACAAGACAACACTGTCCAAACTAGACATGTATTCTACCTAAAGGCAAGACTTATATTTCTCAAAATCTAAGTCTTGGGGGGTATTAGGACAACATAGTATATAGTATAATGTACAGTTATATATATATGTTACATTTATTGTCTTAGTACGGTCTTGTCTATATTTGTATAGATATACATATATACTTAGATAGACTAATAGAGAGGGTACTGTAGACTAATGGTGGCCATCGGTTCCGAATAGAACCGGAACCGACGAATAGAACCAGAACCGGTCAAAACTGGTCCGGAACCGGTTCGGAACCGGAACCGTGGCCGACTGAAGCGAATACGAATACGAGTTTTGGGATTCAGGACCAAACCGGGCCCGGAATCGGAACCGCCTGGAACCGCCCTTGGATTCGGAACCGCAGAACCGAAACCGGAGCCACCCAGGAACCAGTCAAACTAGCAGTTGGTCAATGGGCAAAATGACGTCATTTTGGTCCTAACCGCTCCGGAATCGGGCGGAACCGCTCCGGAACCGGTCGGAACCAGAACCGGAACCGCTCCCGAAACCGGTTTTTTGAGCAAATTCGAAGTGAATACAACCTTCAGAATTGGAACCGGAACCGCCCCTAACCGGTTCCGAACCCGAATACACATATCCCGAAACCGGAACTGGCAGAACCGGAACCGTGGCCACCATTACTATAGACCCAGTCGTAATGTCGTTCCTGACTTCACCTCTCTTCCAATGTACTAAACTCTTCTTTCCTCAACAAAGGTTTTCTTCTTCTGCTAGTCGTCTTCCACCTCAGTCACCTTGACACAGAAACAAAAGGCAAGGAGTCCACCATTTCTGGGGCAAAATATAATTGTCAGCCATGTCGAACGATAGAGAACATCAGGAGGGAAATGACACAACAAACCTCAACTTACCAGACAACAATGAATTTAAACTCAGAAACCAACATCGATGAATACTCGGGAAGTTACAGGTCTAATCGCACCACAAATTACCGAATTAGAGCAACATAGCTACAACGGTGGTTAAGCAGCAATTACTGCGAGAAGGAGAAGAGATAAGGAAGAAGGAGGGTGCAGGAATGAAGTGACGCAGAAATGCCAAAACCCTAGAGCAAATGCTCTCACCTGAACAGGAAAAGTAAAAAATCCAGTGAATGGCCTAAAGAGGCGTAAAACATGCTAGCCCAAAACGTCGGTATTAATGCCATACCCGAACAGAAAAATGTTCTCTATGATTGTTTTGATTCTGGTTGTTTTATATGTGGCAACTGTTATTGGAGGGTAACGCAAGACCCATGCTAAAAATGCTGCAAATATGCTGTCACATATGCCACAAAAATGGTGACACGAACAAAGACATTTAGTAGTTCGGACTCAACATGATTTAAAATGACTTTGGTACAACTAGTTGTATGATAATATGGTTCATCATCGAACAATCTTCACATTCAATTGAACAACCTTCACACACGACTTATATTTTTTTGAACCCATATCAAATTAATTTATTGACTTATATTTTAGGTTGTTATAATTATGACAAGTTAATTTAAACAATTATTCTTTATAAACAACTTTTTTTATGACGTTAAAAAAAACAATTTTTTTTACAAATTCTTAATTTAATTTATATAACTAGAATGTATGGTTAATCATACACCTAATAATTATAGCGTGTTATTTATAAGGATAAATTTGTAATTGTGTACTCCCTCTGTCCTGAATTGACCTTCTTGTTTGCTTTATGACACGTTTTTCCACTTCAATATTAGGCATATAAGATAATATAATTTCATAAAACTAAATTTTGTTTTATAAAGTTTATCATGTAAGGAATTATTTGCAAAACTTAAACTTTTAAAATTAGTTTATCTTATATGTTAAATATTGAAGTCAAACGACATGTCCAAATAGTGAACAAGACGGTCAATTTAGGACAGAAAGAATATAAAATTCCAAATTTAGTCCTATCATTATTTTGTCAACCAATAAAGGAAATATCGTTTTCTAAATATTCATATCATAGTAATAAAAAGATCATATTCTATTCCCTCCATTCTATTCTAGAAGGATATTTCAACAATTAACATTTAATGAGCCTAAGTGATACTACCATATACTGGTTATACCATTACCGCTATGTTAAAAACCATACTGTTTGAAAAATAACTTCCTGCGGCAACTCCTTGTCAATTGTCACGCTCCCCCGGAGAGCGTTGAGCTTTGATAGCAGTTCCTCAGAATGGACCCACCAAACCCCCGTTTCTCTTGGTTTCGGCTTTCTCCACATGCATCGCTCGTCGCCTTACCCATCCCTGTCTGTCTCATCTAGCTCTCTCCTCACCTCTGGCGCTCTCCCCTCTCGCATCGTACGGGCCAAAATCACCCCATCTGGCTTGGCTGTTGCTAAGCCTGCTAAATTCTCACTACATTCTCTTTTCTTTTTCCTCCCAAAAGAAGGTCGCCGGGCAGATAGCGGTTCTGATCGCTCTAAAGTATTCTGTCAGAGTACAAGTAAGTGATCATCTTGTGGTCTCTGTAGGGACTGTGTCGATTTCGAGTAACTCCTTTTCTCCAACTCATCTTCCTCAACGCGTCTGTCTAATATTGTTCTCAGCCGTTAAATGGCGACGTTGTTGTCAGTGTCTGTTGGCGGACTTACATGTTACTTCATCACTCCTCCTTGCTCTTCTGAATCATGCTTCTATATTGTTCGACTTTTGTATTTTATATCTCTATTGTCAATGGGGTCGTTATTGCAAACAGTTAAAATTGGTGAGCATCGTTGTTTCCGGATAAGGCTGGAGTTTTCAGTTACTAATTGATTGACAGTTCCTACTGGGACCCTATCCCACTCTCCCTTCTCGTTCCCTCCCCGCTCTTTTTTTCCCAAAACTATCGATGTTGGCTGCGGTGTTGCTTGGAGCACGAGTCTTTGATTAATTGATTGTTATGCTTTTGCAGTTTTTGGTTTCAATCTCTTGACTTCGTCGGTGGCTCTGAACTTATTGGTTGATATGGCACATGGCTTTTCCCTAACGTCAAACTTTTGGACGACGTGTTGTGCCCATTAGAGGATTTGCCTGGTGATTTTCTCAAGAAGTACGGTTTTAAGTGAAGGAGGCTTCTATTCCGACCGGGGGAGTGGGGCATTGGATAATTTGGCTTGTTTTTCAGTTTTTGCTGGCTGTTGTTGTTGAGCTGATGAAGCTATTGGAGCTTTCCTCCTATTCTGGGGTTTCGTCCATCCATTGTTTTTGAATTATGGGCTGTGTTTACTCGAGGTCTTGCATTGGAGAAGCTTGTATCCCAAGGGAGACTAATCTTGAACAACAAGATCAAAATCGGAAGGCTTTGGAAACCAATGTGTATTGCCCTGATGATTCTGATGACCAAGAGGGTGAAACTAGGGATCAGCTCAACCAATTAAGCCTCGGAAGAGATCCTGAGGCTGGTGTTAGGAGGCTTGCCCGGGTATCTGCTCAGTTTCTGCCTCCAGAGGGGTCTAGGACAGTCAAAGTTCCCTTGGGAGGTTATGAATTGAAGTATTCATTCTTGTCACAGAGGGGATTTTACCCAGATGCCCTTGATAAGGCTAACCAGGACAGCTTTTGCATCCATACACCATTTGGGATTGACCCCAATGACCACTTCTTTGGTGTATTTGATGGTCATGGAGAATTTGGGACTGAGTGCTCCCAGTTTGTGAAGCAGAGGCTGTGTGAGAATCTACTGAGAAATAACCGATTTCAATCAGATCCTGCTGAAGCATGCCATTCCTCATTCCTGGCAACGAATGCACAGTTGCATGCGGATAACTTGGATGATAGCATGAGTGGTACAACTGCAATTACGGTGCTGGTCAGGGGTAGAACACTGTATGTTGCTAACACGGGTGATTCAAGAGCCATTATAGCTAAGAGGCAACAGAATGAGATGGTGGCTGTTGACTTGTCAAATGACCAAACCCCTTTCAGAACTGATGAGCTAGAACGCGTCAAGCTCTGTGGGGCAAGGGTTATGACACTTGATCAGATTGAAGGGTTGAAGAATCCAGATGTCCAGTGTTGGGGCACGGAAGAAGCAGATGATGGAGATCCTCCACGGTTATGGGTCCCGAATGGGATGTACCCCGGTACTGCATTTACAAGGAGCCTTGGTGATTCAATTGCTGAGTCAATTGGGGTTGTAGCTAATCCTGAGATAGTTGTTCTAGAACTTACATCCGAATATCCTTTCTTTGTCCTAGCTAGTGATGGAGTTTTCGAGTTTCTATCCAGCCAAGCAGTGGTTGATATGGTAGGTGTCCAAATTTATTTTTTTCGTTTCTGGTGCCAGTCTCCAAATTTTGTATCTGGTCCAGCTTCCCTGGCGCTTTGATGGCTGATCTGAGTGAGGGGGGTATTGTTCTGTTGTTTGCCTGCAATTTAACGCCATTCCGTGCTTTGTTCTTTATCTTAAATTGTCTATCCTGGTTCCCACAATATAAACAAAATAAGAACAGACTTCCTAGCATATTTCTGTACAGTCATGATTCAGGTTGCAGAAAAACTTTCTTTTTTATTGTGTTTTGATGATAAAGATGGCCGTAACTTTGACTGGCAATTAGGTTATCTGTTTTGGACATTGGCTTCTATTATTTTTGGATTAGACGTCACACTTATTTCCAGTGAAGAGTGATTAGAGTATATCCATATCTCTGGTATACTTATGCTGATAATGCCCCTTCTCAATGTCTTGGTTCTTAGTTCTCTGCTGGTTAGTCAATCTAGATTTCCTAATTTTTCTTATAGGTCTGCAGGTATAAAGACCCTCGAGATGCCTGTGCTGCTATTGTTGCTGAATCATATCGCCTCTGGCTGCAGTATGAAACTCGCACAGATGACATTACCATTATAGTTGTACATATCAGTGGCCTTCCTGATGTAAGCTTCCTCTGACTAACCAAATCATTGCGTCAGTTAATTCTGAAATCTTCTTTACACTTGTCTTTTACAAAATATTGTTGTCTTAGGGTCCTTCAATATTTGTGCTCAACTTTTCTCACATTTTTCTGTCAGGTCACACCTCTCGAATCAGCCAGCTCTAATTCTTCCTTGAAACTTTCTGTTCCCCAAATGGTGGAGTTAACAGGATCAGAGTCTCCATCAGCTCTTCTTTGGAGTTCTGGGAATCAGAGGGTGAGACATGATGTTTCGCGTGCTCGTCTTCGTGCCATCGAGAGTTCTTTGGAGAATGGAAAAGTTTGGGTTCCCCCATCATCAGCTCATAGAAAAACATGGGAGGAAAAGGTATTCTCTCCCTTTCATAGAACAACTCGTAATCTAGGAGTCTTGATATAAGGGAGGGAGAAGGGTTTAACTCTGGCAAACTTGATTTAGAACATTATGGAGCTTTTTTGAACTGTTATTATCTTTCAGGATCATATTGAGAGGGCATTGCATGACCATTTCCTCTTCCGAAAACTTACTGATACACAAAGCCATGTTTTGTTGGACTGCATGCAAAGAATTGAGGTTCAGTCTGGGGACGTTGTTGTGAAACAGGTACTTGCACAAGCATGCCGGGAACTCAAATATATATGCATATAATTTGCATGTCCTCCGAGGCTCCTTGTGAAGATTTTGATTCAGATTCTATCGTGAGAGTCAGAAAAGGATAGGATCTATCTGATAGTAATTGCTAGTTTACATGTGTCAAATGTTGCAGGGTGGAGAGGGTGACTGCTTTTACGTTGTTGGCAGTGGAGATTTGAGGTCCTTGCCACACAGGTTGTAGGAAGAATTGAATGCTTATGATGCTCCCAGTTTATGTTGTTTTCCACTTGTGTTGATAGCTTTCTTGATAAATCTAATTCTTGTTTTTCTGGTTTCTCTGAACTTCTGAACGTATCTGCATGGTAGGAAGAGCTTCTTTTGGAGAGCCAAGGTCTGCAGCAATTCAGCTAAAAGTTATCTTCTTTTGGAGAGCTTGCATTGATGTTAGATTTTCATCCCTTGTCATCATTATGCTTTATATATTATGTTGTCAAAAGTAATAAGCTGGATAAAGTCTCATTTGGAGGGCGATCATCAGAATCTATAATAGCCAATACAGTCATTATCTCTTTCTCAATGAAATGATATTCACCCGTTTACTTACAGGTATAATAAACCACTGCAGTCTTCTGTTCGCTGTGTGAGAAGTGGAACTTTATGGGCTTTAAAAAGAGAAGATTTTCGTGGAATTCTCATGTCAGAGTTTTCAAACTTGTCGTCATTGAAATTGCTAAGATCTGTAGATCTTCTTTCCAAGCTAACAATTTTACAGCTGAGTCAAATAGCTGATTCTTTGTCTGAAATCTCATTCTCAGATGGGCAGACAATTGTCAAAATGGTGAAGTTGCTGCATAAAACAAAGAAGAGTGAATATAAATCATTCCAATCTTTATGGACTCTGATACTTGACTATCCTTATTCTGCAGAATGAGTGTCTCTCTGCTCTGTACTTAGTCCGGAAGGGACAAGTGCGAATAGAGTTTGATGAAGATGCTTTGGAGAATCCAAATGTTTGCAGTCTCACTTGGGATTTTCAAAACCAAAGCAACAAGAGATATTGTGTGGAGAAATGTGAGGGGAGCTATTTTGGTGAGTGGTCGCTTATGGGTGAGGAGATCACCCAGCTTAATGCTGTTGCTATTGGCGATGTGGTGTGCTGTGTCTTGAAGAAGGAACCTTTTGATTCTATTGTTGGACCTTTGAGAAAACTTTCACTGGATAATCAAAAGTACGTTGTCTATCCATGTAAAAATGGTGTTTGCTGTATCTAGAAGTGAAGACAATGTAGGAATTTCAGATTGATACTCTTATATAATTCAGGTTGAAAGAAAATAATATGGGCTCCTCTAGTGACTCGACACAACATGTGGATCTATCATCTTCATCAAAAATCCAGCTGTCTGATCTGGTAAGCTACATGTTCTCTAGTAGGTGAACTTGTCTGACACTAACTTGTCTCTGATTTGATACAATGGGCTCCGCTCCCTTTTTATAGGAATGGCAAAGGTCCCTCTACTCTACTGACTGCTCTGAGGTTGGGCTTGTGGCTCTCAAGGGTTCTGGTACATTTACTTCCTCTTTATTATTTTATGTTTTAGATTTCGAAGTAAGAGGAGTGCTTTTTTCTTTTTTTCATCCATCTGAGTTAAATTTTGAGAAGGATAGAGAAGATGGGAGGAAACTTGGATGGAGGTGGAGGAGGGAAAGCTCAAATACTACTGAAGTCTTCAGTCCCTTTGAGCCAGCAGCACTTCTAACTTAACTCCTGTGGGATCTTTTAGCCAGCTCCCTCTGTAGAGTTAAAATCAGTGACGGTGAGAGAATGAATAAAGAGTGAAGGAAATTCTTACTATGATATGAAGATATTTGTCCTTTGACAATAAGTGATCTTTTTCCTTGAATTGTGGTACCCCAGTAACGAATTGGATATGCAATTCAATCTTATCCACAAAGTAAGTGCATCTTATTTAATGAGAGGAAATTTATTATAGAGAGAATTTTGACAGTGGAAGTCCCACTTTCCAAATACCAAATCAATATAGGGATAGGAAGTGCTTCTCCATAAGACACTTCTCTAAGGTTGTCCCTTTTTTAAAGACATTTTTCATAGATGCACTTCTCATATAAGGCCTCGTTGGTTAAGACCTTAATCCAAATGGAATTTAGGGGGTGTTTGTTTGGGGTAATCTGAAAGGAATCGGATGATTTCCTTCCTACTGTTTGTTTAGCCAGTTCTTCCTATTTTCAGAAAAGGGAAAGAAATGAGATTACCCTAAAATCCTCTATCTTGATTCCCCACCTCTGCTAGGGAATGTGATTCCCTTATCCCAGTACACTTTAACCGACGACATATGATCATTGACCAATGACTAATGATCATTACTCAATGACTAATGATCATTGACCGGTGACAGGTGAATGTTGACCAGCAATTAATGGCCATTAATCGACAGTCGGTGGCCGTTAACCGGTTATTTATTTCATTTTCCCCAGCTCAAACAAACAATCGGGAAAATAAAAAGAAATTATTTTCCATTCCTCTTCATTCCCTTTTGATTCCATTCTATTTCCCCTCTTGAAACAAACACCCCCTTACTCATTTGGTTATTTACCTAAATAGCCTTCGAGTGTTAATATACCAAAATATCCTTGTATTTAGTACTTATTTCCTAAAGAGATAGAAGATCTTAATTATCTGATAGAGGACTCTAGGGAGAAACCGTGGCCGCTGAGCAAATTCTGCCCCAAAGATGAATCTCTGCTCCGGTGTAAAACTGAACTGCAAGAACCCTCTTCCACCCTGCCTTTTCTTGAAACTACCTATCTGTATATATATATAGTAGCTAAGTACTTGGAGAGCAACGCTATACTAAACGACTAAGATACCCCTCCATAAAAATTTCCACTTCTAGCCTTCTCTATTTTATTCCATCCGTTACCTTAGAATATTGCCTCCTAACACCCTCTCTAATTTTGCGTTCCCAAAACCACACAAACAATTTAAGAGTTCTATATTCCTTTATTAATTGATTCTAAATTAATTTGAATGAAGCATCTTATAATAATTCTTAATTTTATCATTTTTGAAGATAATATCCTCAGCCTGAAAAGGTTTTTGAAGCAAAAGGTCAAGAGGCTCGGAAAAGAAGATCAGGTCTTGAAGGAAAGAAACCTCATTAAGGACTTGACCCCGTCATTCTGCATCCCACAAGTATTGTCCACATGTGCTGATCAAACGTATGCCTGCATGCTTCTAAAAACTCATCTTGCATGCCCATTTGCTTCGATTCTACACAAGCCGTTGGATGAGTCTTCTGCTCGATTTTGTGCTGCCTCCATTGTGATTGCCTTGGAAGATCTTCACAAGGTCTCCTTATACATATAAAGAAATGAATTAAGCTTTTCTTTTGCTCCCAGATGTAGTATTGGTCGGTTCCAATGCTTTTGGTATTCTAAGTGTGCATTTTCTTTCTTGTCTGACTCTCAGAATGGAATTCTGTACAGAGGTGTGTCACCAGATGTGCTAATGCTTGACCAAACTGGACATCTGCAGGTTCTTGCTGCTAGTTTTTTTGTTTTTGTCTTCAGTAGTGGTGCAGTGTTAATTATGTGGTGGGATTGAACTCATAATATCTATTGATTTGCTGCAGCTAGTAGAATTCAGATTTGGAAAGAAGATATCTGAGGAGAGAACATTCACAATCTGTGGAATGTCAGACTTCTTAGCTCCAGAGATCATCCAGGGCAAAGGCCATGGATATCCAGCTGACTGGTGCATATTTATCCCTGTTCCCTCCCCTTTTAAAATTAATCAAGCAAAGGAATTTGGAAGGAGCTAAAATAATGTAACGATTTTGCAGGTGGGCATTGGGAGTTCTGATATATTATATGCTCCAAGGTGAATTGCCTTTTGGGTCATGGAGAGAGAACGAGCTTGATACAGTTGCAAGGATAGCCAAAGGGCAATTCACTCTACCCCAATCACTTAGTCCTGAAGTCACTGATATCATTGCTAAGGTCAGTACCAGGGGTTCATGAAAACTTTGTTCTTTTCCATCAATAAGGTCCTCTATTTGCAGATCGACGCTGATGCAATGCTTTTTTGTTTAAATTCAAACACACACACACCTTTTGATTTCTATAGTTGCTCCAAGTTGACGAGAACAAGAGACTGGGAACTGAAAGCCTTGAATCTATCAGAAGGCATCCATGGTTCAGTATGGTCGATTGGGAGGGAATGGCACGCCATACAGTTTTAGTTCCAGAAGAAATCACGGGTCGGATAGCTAATAAGTTAGCAAGCCAGCCGGAGGATTGCCCAAATCTTATTTCATTTCCTTCCTCACCTTATCAGGATTCAGCATCTGGAGACCTCAACTCCACCGAATGGTTTAAAGACTGGTGAATATGTGATACATGTTCATTGGAGAGTTCCAGACTAATGGTATTGCCTTTCAAGTTGGGGTAATTTTAGTCTTTTTTATTTATTTTAATTTTTTTGAGGGGTGGGGGCGCGGGGAAGGGCGGGTTGTTTGTTTGTTCCGCTCTTAGTTAACCCACTTTGGTGTATATCTCGTACGTCATGCAAATCTTGTTGGGGTCAGGCATATAGATAGTATCACTTTCCTATGATATGTTTTGTCATTGTCTTGTTAACGAGTATATATTATATATAGATTCTATGGAGTTAAAATACAAGTTGTTCTCCTTTAAAAAATTATATATGTAAAAATTATAACTAGTGATGATAATGTTACTTACCCCTTTTGCTAGTTTCCCTGTCTCCTTGTCTTTAACTGCTGACAACATGAGTACTGTTTTCTTTCAAAAAGAGAATGAAATACTGCTGAGCTTGCGGCTCGCCCTGCTGGGCGCGGTTCCGGTTCTGGGAATTGTGTATTCGGACGGAACAGGTCCTGGGCGGTTCCGGTTCCGAAAACTGTATTCGCTTTGGATGTGTTTAAAAAACTGGTTCCAGTCGGTTCCGACCGGTTCTGGGGCGGTTCCGACCAGTTTCTGAAAGATTCGATCGGTTTCAATTTCTTCGTTTTAGCTCCGATTTGAGATCTGTTTGTGCGCACACGTTGCTCTTTTTGTCCCTTTTACTCCTAGATAGGTTATTCCTCAAGTTTATAATCTTAAATGTGTAAGAAACAAAGACATAATTTTTTTTTATTGAATTTTCAAAAATTAAGAAACAAAGATAATTTTATTATATGATTCATTGTCTCGTTAAAACCTTATTAGGTAAAAACTCATTGAGAAAACCCTAACAATTAAACAGAGTACAACTAGTAAGAGGTTACATGATTTCAATTTGCAAGTATTAAAAAAATTACATGGAAAGAAAGTAATACTAATACATTCTAAAGATTACAAGATAGAAGTTCTAAGTGGTGTTTTCCTCATTCATCTCATACCAGCCATCATGTTACCCTTCGTACTACAATGCGCGTGCTTGGGATCTCAGTTCGGCTAAGTCCCAATCATACTTCTCAACACAAACCTTGATTGAGTCCGATGTAAGGCTTAATCTCTTTTCATCCAAATCTTGATTGAGTAAGCTACTAAACGCCGACTCAGAAGCAACGGTTGATGTTAGAATTGCTAGCACATCTCGAGCTATCTTTGCAAGATGGGAAACTTGCCTTCATGTGCTTGCCACCACTTAAGAACATCTATATCACCATCATCATCATCAAAACTAAAAGTGAAGTTAATATAATCATTATAAGTACAAAATCTGGAACCCGATTGAACTGATATTAGTCTTTTCAAAATACTAGAAATCAAAGAACTCCTTCTGCTACCGGGGTGTGGTGGTTTAGTAGATAAACCACTATCACCAGCAGAAGAAAGCTCATCCTAACGATACTTTGAAGTATACTCTACATGTAGCTTTTTCAAGGTTACATTAACCTTTTCTACATGTTGTTGAACATAACCATCAATGAGTGGACCTCCTAGAACAATACTATAATAATAATCAAGCAATTTTGTTAGACCATCCAATTTTATTTGTGGATCAAGAACAGTTGTAATACAATAAATCAGGGAAATTCATTGAAATAGTTAAACCACGTATACTAGATTGCTCACACATTTTTTTGTATTCATTTTTAACATGTGATTTCCTAATTTTTCTCATAACACTCCTAGTGGTTTTAATGTAGCAGTCAAGTTAGATAAACCATCTTGGACACACAAATTTATAATATGTGCATAAAAAGACGTTGTTTTGCCCATTGACCAACGGCTAGTTTGACGGTTCCGGGGCGGTTTCAGTTCCGGTTCTACAGTTCTGAATCCAAGGGCGGTTCCAGGCGGTTCCAAGCAGCTCCAGGTGGTTCCGGTTCCGGGCCCGGTTCGGTCCCGAATCCCAAAATGTATATTCGTATTCGCTTCATTCGGCCGTGGTTCCGGTTCCAAACCGGTTCGAGACCGGTTCCGATTCTACCCGACGGTTCTGATTCACCACCTGTTTGTATGAGTAGTTATGGCTAATCTTTTCAAAGAATAATCAGTCTTGTATTAAAGTTTACTCGGTTATACTCATAGAAAAATTGTGGAATTATGGCAGATTAGCCAAAATAAAATTTGGATAAGAGAAGTTTATGATTCTGTTGTAGTGTTAAGTTGAAGAAGAAATTAGTGTTATCATTCATCAAAATTAAGACTTAAATTTGTTTGACTAGCAAATGAAGCTTGTTTGTACCAGTATAAGGTATAATTTGTGTTGATTTTAACTCATTTAACAAACAATTCGTTTTGAAGACACTAGTGGACAAATTTAGTATAGCTTTTAACAGACAGTATAAAGGTAATTGTAGTTAATACAAAAATTAAACACAATTGCAATATTAAAAGTCTTTTATTTTGAGCTTTATGTTTCACACAGTGTTTGAAGCCATAAATACGGGTCATAATTCATACTCATGTTTTATTGGGCTTTTTCATTAGGTGTCGTTCGACTGTAGCCTTAAAAAATTAAGGGACATTAATTTCATAATCTCTGTCAAGTTTAATGTGGACATTACGCTACAATTTTATTTGTATCTGTTCGTTAGTGGCATTAAAGAAAGTAATGTGGGAGGCTGTGAAATGTCCATGATACCCTTATTTTTCTTCAGTCTTTCGTCTTCCCCGTTCACACATTTCAGTTCGTATCTTCTGTGTATCAAAGATGCGGAATCAAGTGCAGTAAAAACAAAATGAAGATGCAGAATCAAGTGTAGTAAAAAGAATGTGAAATTTATTCAACTGAGGAATCAGTAAAAATGGAATCCCATAACCGATATTTAATGAATGAATTTTTTTTTGAATCCACTGAATTACCATAAAACGAGCTAGTATGATGATGAAGCTCACCTTCTCCTTGAGCAGAGGAGCAAGACTGGCGCCCACAGCAACCCCTCTCGTAGAGCTATATGTTGCATAGAGAAGATGCCGCTCCTAGTTTGAAGGTTGTAAGCCTTTCTTCTTCGAGGAAGCGACCATGAAAAACCAGAAATAAATGCAGGGGTACACAGGTAATTATCGAGAGGGGTGGAACAGCTTAACGGGTGAACGCAGGTAAAACCTGCTTTTGGATAAAGCTACAATTTGAGATTAATCCACTCCTTTTATGTTCAATAAAAGTTGGGGCTTTATTTCCACAAATCGTCAAAAACTCACGATCCGTGAGCATCGAACGGGCCCTTAGTCGGTCAAAGCATCTACTATACAACCGTCGCTGACATGGCATCTAGTTTTTGTTTTTATATTTTGTTTTTTAAAATTATATAAAACAAATCATTTTAACTGCACCACTGATTTAGAAATTATTTTAACAATTTACAGTTTTAAAAGATTCATCTATCTTAAAAATCTACATATACATTCTTGTTGCAATTATCATCGTTCTTATTCTCTTTCTTTTTCTCCTCGTTCTTGTTGCAATTATCATCGTTCTTCTTCTCTTTTTTTCTCTCCTAGTTCTTGTCGCAATTATCACTGTTCTTCTTCTCTTTCTTTTTTTTCTCCTCTACTCTTTGTCAATTCAAATTAAACTCAAATCGGTCCAAAAGATTTCGCTACTGTCAGCGATGAATAAATCAACGGAATTGGATGATGAAGAACCATGGAAACTTTTCAATATCGTAACCACATGTAATCTATATAACCATCTATCTCTTCATTTTTTTACTAGTACCCGATAGATTTTACTTATCTCACATTACTTTCATCTTCAACCAATTTGCCGCTTGTGAGAAAAAATGTTAATACAATTTAATTCTCTATTTAAGATTTGGATTACTATTTTAAAAACATTCAAGTTTGGTTCGTATACTATGCATTACTTGTTCAAGTTTTAACACACCTTGTTCCAAAGTTACTTCACATTTTAAAGTGAATGTTTATGTTCAAAAATATAAAATTACTTGTTCAATCTTTTGAACCATATGTTCAATTATTTTTATAAACTGTTCAAAAATGTGATACTAGTTGTTCATCAGAAATTTTATAATAAAACAATATCAACATAATTATACAATTTCTATTTTTTCGCCAATATTAAACATCAATTACATGTTCATATTAGCAATACACGTTGTTCAACATTTTAAACCATTTGTTCAATATTTTCAACCATTTGTTCAACATTTTCAACCATTTGTTCAACATTTTCAACCATTTGTTCAATAGCTTAAACCATTGTTCAAAATTTATCGTATGTTGTTTATAAAATTAGGAATATTAGTACAATTTCCTCTAAAATTAAGATTATTTTGCTTAACAGTAGAGGTGATCATCCAGACGGGCGGGCCGGGCCAAGGAGATTTTTTGGGCCCGTCGGCCTGTTCATGGAGACCAAGCCAGGTTTTTTATATCTTTGGGCCGGGCCGGGCTAGGCCCGGTTTTTTCCAGCTCTGCCGGTGCCCGGCCCGGTTATTTATTTATTTATATTCTTTAAATTAAATTTTTTTAAAATATATATATATATATAATTTCAAAAATTGTTTTATATAAATTTGAGTAAAATTTATATCATATGTATATTAAATATAATTTGATATATGATTATATAAAAAATATATATTATTATATATATATATTTAAAAATAATAAAATAATATTAAAATCGGGTCGGGCGGGCTCGGCCTGCGGGCTTGAAAATTTGCCGCGGCCCGGCCCGTTGTTGATTCGGGCGTTTTTTTGTCCAGCCTACCCGGACAGTCGTCGGATTCGGGCCTATCGGGCTTTTCAGGCCGGGCAAGTTTTGAGCAACTCTACTTTACAGTTAATAAATTTTTTAGAATTTTTTGTTTTAAACTTCCATATTTCCTCTAAAACCGAGATTCTTTCGCTTAACGGATACTAAATTTTTTAGAATTATTTGTTTGAAATTTTTCAGAATTTTTTGTTTTAAACATCAAGATTTTCCTCTTAAATTTAGATTTTTTTACTTAACAGTAACTAAGTTTTTTAGGATTGTTTATTTTAAACTTCTAGATTTTCCTCTAAAACAAGGATTCTTTTGCTTGACGGTTACTAGATTTAATTAATTAAAAATCCAATTTTAAATTATAAAAACAAAAAGAGAAAATTTTAAATATATCAAATCCACATAACGCATCCAGGTTACTTTTTTTCCATGTGTACACCTGAAGCACGATGCTCTGTGCTTCCGGTTGTACAGTAGAATTTGCCTTATTCGGTGAACCGCTTAATCCCATTGGCGGTTAGTAGAATCTTGATAATAGTAATTGGTTAATTCAAAAGCAGATATGCGGGATCGATTAACCGTCAGTTTCAGCGTGGTTTTACAGGTTCACTGGAATCATGTAAATTTATGATTTTTTTACACTATGCTAGTGGACAACTATTGGAGAAACACAATTAAAAAGGAATAGAAGTTGCGCGTCTTGTTCTGATGTGTTCCTCGTCTTCTAAATCTCCTCCCATGTGTGTTTGCATCGCCTCACAGTGTACTGTTTTCTCCAAAAATTCAAAATGTTATAAATTATAAAATATAAGTGCAAAAATAAAAAATTATATAATTGTTTATCATAATTTGTGCTCTAAACTAGGTGAATCATGAATATATTTTGGTAAACTTAAAATTTTATGTTTTTTGAATGAGTATATATTATGTATTTTAAAAGTGAATCTTATTCATTAACAAAATGAATCTTCTTTAAGTGAATCTTATTCATTATAAAATATAAGTGCAAAAATAAAAAATTATATAATTGTTTATCATAATTTGTGCTCTAAACTAGGTGAATCATGAATATATTTTGGTAAACTTAAAATTTTATGTTTTTTGAATGAGTATATATGATGTATTTTAAAAGTGAATCTTATTCATTAACAAAATGAATCTTCTTTAATAATAAAGTGAACCTTATTCATTAACAAACTGCATCATGAATATATTTTGGTAAACTTAAAATTTTATATTCTGGAATGAGTATATATTACGTATTTTAAAAGTGAATCTTTTTCATTAACAAAATGAATCTTCTTTAGTAATAAAATGAACCTTATTCATTAACAAAATGAATCTTCTTTAAGATTCATTTTTCTGAAACTAAAGATTCAATTTTAAAAAACAAAGGATTCTCATTGTTTAATGTGAAAGGTTCACTTTGCTTAAACATAAGATTTACTTTTTTAAATGAAAGATTTACTTATCAGTAAATGAAAGGTTCATTTTTTCTAGCTTAAAGATTCACTTTTCTTAAACTAAAGATTCACTTTGAAAAAATAAAGGATTCATGTTGTTTAATTTGAAAGGTTCACTTTTGTTAACACATAAAACTTACTTTTCTTAAATGAAAGATTCACTTTTCTTAACAAAAGATTCATTTTTCTCGCATAAGATTCACTTCTGAAACACCAAGGATTCACATTGTTTGATGTGAAAGGTTCACTTTTTTAAAACATAAGATTCAATTTTCTTAAACAAAAGATTCACTTTTCAAAAACACAAAATACAATTTCTCTCACATATGATTCACTTTTCAAAAAAAAAACACTTTTAATAAATGAAAGGTTTCATCTGGGATGACAAAAGGAAATCTACAAATTTTTGGAGTTGGAATACAATTCTCATAACAAGGGATGATATCATTGCTTATGATCTTAAAGATAAAGTCTTGGGTCTTACTTTTAATAGCCGTCTGGGTGCTATTTATGATCTTTTTCACTCATTCTCTTCGAAAGTTTGCTGGGCAATTTTGATCTGGAATCAGGTTAATATTTCTAGAAGCTCTTCACTTGGTGGCTAGCTGTTAACAACAGACTGGCTACAAAAGATAACCTATCAAAGATGGGGATTATATCGGATTCAAAGTGCTGGTTTTGTGATGCATCAGAATCCAGAGATCACCTTTTTTTCATCTGCCCTTTCTCCTCAGAAGTTCTCGCTGGTATTCTTTTCTGGTGGGATATATCTACCCTCCAAACTTTGATGTTGTAAGAACGCTTTCCTCAGCATGAGAGCTAAAAAATCTATTAATTTTAAAGTTCGTGTCGCTGCTCTTGCTAGTTGTATTTATCACATCTGGTCTGCTAGGAATAGCTGGATTTTTAAGAGTCATTTTATTTCTCCAACTACTTGTATTTCTCTGATTAAAGCTGATATTAAGTCTAGAGTTCCTAGATTTTTGAGGCATTCTAGCTTAGACTTTTCCTATGTTTCTAGTAAACTTTAGCTTCGTGCTTTTGGTTTGTAAGTTAGTAATTCGGCTACCCAAAATACTCAGTCCAGATCTGAGTGCCCTGATGATAAATGCAATAACCGCAACAAAGATGTAGAAGAAAACTCAGCTACTAACCTTTATTAATAGCATGAAAAACTTCACACCTGATCTGTTCAACACCTTGAACAATCACACTCCAATCTATCACTTATAGATTGTTCGTTATTAGCTAAACAACAATGGAAAACCTAACCTCTCTCTCTCTCTCTGTTCTCCAAAAGGGTAAATTGCCGTATCAAGTATCTCTGTTATCAAATACCCTAGCAATGTGTACCTGTATCTAAAACCTATACATCCTTATATACAAAATAATAATGAATATTGAAACAAGTTCCCTATAAAAGATATTTACTTAACTATAACCATCACATAAGTAGAGATATGATGGAGCCGTATCTTAACAAACTATTAACGCATAAGAACCGCAAGTAACATCTTCCTCTGTTATTGTTGAAGCGAAACCAATGGAAGAAGACTTCTGCTGAGTATAAGGCTGACTCAGTAATAAGTTTGTCACACATCAAAAATCGCAAGTATGTATAGAGTTTATACATTTACAATTTCCCCCTTTTTTGATGTGTGAAAACCACGCATGGTGAGTAAGAGAATCATATAGATCGTATTCCACCTGAAGTGTAGATTCCCCCTGAAACAAAGCTAGTGTGCAGGTATTAATATGATCAATAGCCACAATTCTCAGTATTCACCATGTTTCCCCTTTTGCGCCATCAAAAAAATGGTACCAATCTAAGCTCACGAAGTGTAAAGTGGTGTATGATAAGGCACGTAGTAGCCTTTTATACAACCATTAATCGCAGGAAAACAATTCAGAAGTTACCACAACATAACAGACCAAAAGCAAAAGAAATAAAAGCAGCCGACAACAACAGTAATCCAGAGTATGTATAAAGTGTTGGAAGAAACACGAGCGAAGAAGATAAATCCAGCAGACTAAGACCCACAAACTACAAAATGTCAGGGATATTAGGGAAAAGAAACAGACAAGAATTAAGTCAACTCTCCACCCCCAAGTGAGCCTCTAGTAGCGCCAAGCGATGGTCAATGTTCTTGATGATAGTCAGAATCTCATCGAGCTAAGATGTTGGGGTTGGGGTGAGATTTAGCTCGATCCTGACTTTGAATTTTACTCTGGGGGTGCGGGGGTGAGAGCTGACTCGATTGAGAAATCAAGGTTATGGATCAAGCAGGTGGAACCGAGCTAACAGATCCTACCAGGGGCTGATGAATCACACAGGGAGACTGTGTGCCCAATGTTTCTAACCAGAAGGAATGAACATGTTGTGCACGTGCATCGTGCATGTTATGTGTGAAAAAGTGAATCATATGTATTGTGATAACAAGTTATATGAGTGTGACAGAACCGTCGATGCCAGTGTGGGCAAGTCATTAATGCTATGTTCGTGTGAGTGAGTTGTGCATGTTATGTTCGTGTGAGTGAGTTGTGCATGCTATCGTTTGAGTGAGTCATACATGCTCTCATTCGACTGAGTCATACATGCTATCGTTTGTAGGTGACTTTAGGTTTGGTTGACTTTCGGCTTGGATGACTTCAGTTTAGGTAACTTTCGGTTCTGGTTGCCTCTGGGTTACTCGGTTTTTCGGGTCAAGGGTCTATTTCGGGTTAATTATACGAATAAATTCAGTTGACCTTACAAGATCAACAAATTCATAATCATAATTGGTAAATTTGTTCAATCTGAAAAACTTGTGTTAGGTTTGGTCAACATTAGAAAAGGTTAATCATTGGTTTTAAGTATACAACATCTTGACATCCAATGTATACTAAGCTTGTTTACTATATTCCTTATTTTTTGTGTTTCTTTGCTAAAACATGCTTATTATATGTATTGCATTTAGGCTACAAATAAATTTACTTGTAATTTGATTCCATTGAAATCATGAAATTCTTTCCAATATATTCCAGCAAAGGGCACACCCAAGAGTGCGCGCAAGGTAGTAAGGCGCGTGCAACAACGCGCAGGCGCAGGTGCTGTGCAAAGTTATGGGTGTGGGGCACGTGGTAACGACCTAGGCACGGAGCGCACATCGACAACCTGGGCGTGCCCCATGCGGCGTCGACCCGAGCGCGCAGTGATGACTTGGGCGCGGGGTGTGGTGCATGACGATGACCTAGGCGTGGGGCATGCGGTGATGACCTGGGGGCAGGGCTTACGGTGATGACCCGTGCGTAGGCGTCGTGTGTAGGCTGGGCCCCAAGTACGTGTAGGCAGGTGTGCGCACGAGAGTGCGCTGCAACGCAGACGCTGTGCTGCTGGGAGATGCCCTGGTGTGAGTGTGGCATGCTATGACAACTTAGGGTTTACCGTGTCCAGCATGTAATGCTAACAATCAGTTTTAATAGAATAAGATTGAAAATAGTGCATGAGAATTTCAATAATATACAAGTATGAATGCATAGAAAGATTAATTTAAGCAAATCATTATAATTTGCATCATATTATACTTTAGTAACCAACTCTTAAGCTTTGAAAGAATATTTAATTAAGGAGGTGAGCTGTGAAAAAAAAGTGAGGGATGTATATGACGAAACTCTTGCATAGCACGACGATGCCGACGATAATGAGTTTGTAAGTTTATTGATGGAAAGAAAACTTGTACGATGGATAGACTTCCGTAATGTTGTAAGTGGACCTAGTATACTGGTATAGTCATTCGATTTGATTGTTTACTTTTGTTTGAGTAATATCTTTACCTCTCTATTGTATTATGTAACTATAACTGTAAGTAGCTTATGTGTGTAATGTTTAGCCTTGATTATACTAATTGAGAAAAACATAAGAAGATATCAGTCAAATAATTATTATGATTGGGTGTGTTTTGTTTCATCATCCCCATCTGCTATAATTAAATGTAATATATTCATTCGGTTCACATTGAATTTGGTTTGGGTTCGGTTGATTTTTGGTTCGGGTCACTCTGGATTTCAGGTGATCATCCGGTAAGGGTGACTGTGGTTCGGTTGATTTTGGTTTAAATGACTTTGGTTTGGATGGTTGTGGATTTATGGTTTATTTTCGGTATACAATAATATGGTTCGGTTTGGTCCAGGTCGGTTTGTTTAGGATTTCAGGACATTTTTCAAATTATAGTTTTTGGTTGAGATTTAGGTTCAGATCGATTTAATATGGTTCAGTTTTTCGGGTTCGGTTTACTTTTGCTAGGTCTATTTACCGGTGACCTATTACTAATAATTAGTAGTTATCATCTTTCAACCTAGTCATCAATGACTAGACCTGACAAAAGTAACCCGAACCCAAAAAAAAAATTGAACCGTATCAAACTGATCCAAACCTGAATCTTAACAAAAAAAATATAACTTCAAAGTTGACCCGAAAGCTAAAAGAAACCGACATAGACCAAACCGAACCATTGTATTGTACAACTGAATGTCAACCACAAGCCACAACCCTCCAAACCAGAGAAACTTAAACCGAAGATCAACTGAACTGAAGTCACCCATAGCCCGATAATGACCCGAACCCAGAGTGACCCGAACCGAACATCAACCTGAACCAAAATCCTTTGTGACCTGAATAAGTATATTACATGTGATTGTTCTTTTATAATGTATTTGTATGCTTGCTTCACAAATACAAATAATATTCTTATTAAGCTATCCTTAAAACTTTCAGAGTGGTAACTATTAGAATAAAAACCACCGTTAATATATATTGAGCATGTGTAGTTAAAGATGGTCCAATAGGATCTTTATGAATAAGAACTCGTGACTTACACTGATAGCATGAGAAAAGCGATAACATGTTAAGCACTAGTGTCTAGAGATATCAAGCAAGTTCAAACTTAAATCTCAATAGTATAAATCAATCAACAAATTCAAAGTAAAGCATATTGGAATATATTAGAAATGACTTCATAAGTTCAATGGAAACAAACTTACAAGCCAATCACTAGTACTAAAATGGCCTATTGCGGCGCCCCTATCTCAGCGGTTCTAAAAACAACCGCTGAGATAGTTTATTTTCAAAATTTCGGGAACCTATTTTGGCGGTTCTTAATAGGAAGCGCCGAGATAAAAGTTTAATAACACCTATTTCGGCGGTTCCTCTTAAGAACCGCCGAAATAGGTGTCCCGATTTTTTTTTATTTTAAGTTCATTAATCTATATTGGCGGTTCCTTTTTTACAATCGCTGAAATAGACCCTGTAATATACAACCCCTTCAGCGATTACAATCGTCACCGTCTTCATTCTCTCTTCATCTACACAACTCGACGCTCTCAACACCATTGCCCTCTCCTCGCACCACCGTCGTCGACGCGCCCACCCCCGTCGCCTCGCTCACCGCAGCACACCACCGTCACCGTTGCCCCGCTCTGCTGCCTCGGTGCTGCATCTCTCGCACACAGATTCAAGACGGGGCTTGCACACGAGATTCAAGATAGGGCTAAAACAAATTTTGATGCTGGTAGTATACTCTTGCTTATCTATATTCTCTTCACTCACGGTAATTTTGCAACCCTAACTGGAAAGGAACATACATGCTCTTCCCTTCTCTTCATTCTCTTCTTGTGCTGCGCCTCTACAGAAACTGCCGCATCTCGCACATTATTTAAATATGTGGCTCAATTTGGGAACAGACTCAATTCTGGAACCGGTAATACATGCTCAATTGCAACCCTAACAGGCGAACTGGAAAATACATGTTTTGTGTGTCTGCTATATAAAAATAGAAGTTTTTGATTTGTGTTGTCAACACCTAGCGAAGCAAATGATAAACATTAAACAGTAGCTAGTGCCCCTCTATTAGAATTACTACAACAATAGTTCATTCAGAATTGGTTATATTAGAATTGATTTGTGCATCTGCTAGAATTGATTTGTGTAATTTGCGCCTTTGTAGACATTTGAATTGCTGCAAAAATAGTTCATTCAGGAGTCGGTAATATTAGAATTGATTTATGTCTCTGCTAGCATTTATTTGTGTTGTCTACGCCTTTGTAGATATTATAATTGCTGCAAAAATTGTTCATTCAGGAGTTGGTAATATTCTCGAACTACTGTGATTATTACAATAACAATTTTTAATTTGAAAATTGTCTATTTTTTGTGATGAGGATGAGAATGAGACGTAGGTTGCATTGTGATTGTATGACTTCGGTGAATGCTTAATAATAAGCATGGGATGGGTAAAATTGTGCAAAGGTCATGCCGATTTTTTCTAGAAATGTCCTAGTAATATTGTTTTCTGTTTGTGTATAACAATTTTTATTTTTCTTTACCAGGTCTCACTACATACTACTCTACAAATTCTAGTGAATTCTAACCTCCACTATCGCTGCCGCCTTCCAACTAGTCTCTTTCTCCCTCTAGACCCTAAAAACAAGTAAGTAATTAAACTTCGGTTTTTGTTTAGAAAATGCAGTGACTTCTTGAAATTAAATTTCTAGTTTATTTATGTTGGAACCTTAGAGTTAGGCTAGCTTATTTGCAAAATGACTTGATTTATGCACGGTCAGACCATGAAGAGGGTGTTTGGGTTGAAAATATTAAATTGATCTAAGGTTTCGTGTCAGGTAATACTAGTAGTTGTATATTTGTTTTAAGTTTGATAAGTCGTCTTCTTTTTGTTTGTTGTAATGTCATCTTAATTATTTATTGATCTTTGTAACACTTATCTTCGTATCATGAATTCATCTAATGTGGTGGTTTTTTCGTAGTGGTTGATCATGACCAGAGAAGCTGAGCCACCGTAACAGAAGAGACCAGCTAAACAGGTCACATGAGGTGGAAAGAAAGCTTCGAAGAAGTCCGTTTCTGCACAGGAGGATGAGGTTGGCCCTTCACAGCAAACTGAAGAGCCAGCAGTTGCTTCATTGTCTGAAAGCAAAGCCAAAAATGGGGCCCCACACTCGGACTGAAGGGAAATAGAGGACCCCCCCCCCCCGAAGCCTCTAGAGTTCAATGAGTTTCAGCAGCTCACCGGTCATTGGAAGAAGGACTTCATAGCTTACACTGACCTTCTTGTCAAGACATACAACAACATAAACAAGAACTAGAAGCAAATGCCTAAGGCGTTGAAGGACACTATGTTTGAGCGTCTTCAGGTATATGTTTATTTTAATAGTATGTTGTTATAAACTCTAAAAGTTTCTCATTAAGCGACATTTTAGTTAGTTTTCTTGTATATAGAGTCGGTTTTGCATAGATCCTGCTATTAAGGAGCATGTGCTAATGGGAATGGGTCGGTACTTCGGAAACCACAAGCATGCACTCACGAAGCAGTATATCTACTGTGGAAGACGTACAAAGGCATCAGCGAAGAGCAGTGGCCGAGGTTCGCTGAGGATCGTCAGACCGTGAAGTTCAAAGTGAGTTTGATTGTCATGTTGTGTTTTTTGTTCATATGTTTTTTGTTTAAATCACTTAGCATAATAATATTATCCATATATTTATGTAGGCTCTTCATGAGAAACAACAGCAGAATGCAAAAAAAAAAAACTGTACCCTCATCACTTAGGCGGCAAAGGTATTGCCCAGCGTACGAAAGAGTGGAAGAAAAAGGGTTTACTGTTATCAGATGGCTTGTTGAGTTCCAATGACAGAATGAAGAAGATAGAAATTGAATCGGGTACCAAAAAAATCAAAGGTTGAAGATCCACAGTTTGATGACGCCACGAGAGATATTATTAGTCAAATGGTAAGTATTAAAATTCTAATACAGTAGAGTGCTTGTTTATATAGAATTGGAAATTTGGTTACCAGTATTGACTAATTAATAATGACATTTGCATTCCCGTAATATGATGAGTTAAGCCCTCAAGTTAGCCAAGGATCTTGGACTCTGGTTAGGCATCACGATCCTCTTTCTCGTGCTCTTGGAAAGACATATCATCCAGACCGCGCTATTGATTTTGGTGGACAAGTTGGTATCCGGCAAACTTTTGGAAATCCTGGGTTCAGGCAAAGCGGGCAAGGAAAGATGATGACTTACAAGAAGCACTTGAGATTGATTGCTAAAATGGAGAAGAATATTGAACAGAGGATTGAGCAGAGATTTGAGTAGAGGATCGTTGAGGCTATGTCTAGAATGCGATCAAAAATGTTGAGTCAAGAGGTTTCTAGACCACCAGTTGGCTCACCCGATCGGGCGGAGAGTACACCCGTACGAAAGAGTAGTGTCAGGGGATGAGCATGCAGCTTGGATATTTGGATTTATTCAAAAACTGAAATAACAAAAAATTAGATTTTTAATCGAATTCAAAATTTTGATTATTCAAATAATAATTTGGTTTGGATTTTGGTTTTGACCGCGACTAATTCAGTTAACCGAATTATCCAAATATTTTTTTAAAAAAACTATTATATTTTATTTAGTCTTTAAAAAAACTATTCGGTTTTCGGGATTTTTCCTAAATGTCGTTTAGTTGAAATCAGAACTAACAAAATTTTGGATTTCAGTTCGGTTTTCGGATTTTCACTAAAAAAAGTTGATTTTGGATAATTTGGATAAAGGTCAATTCAATTTTGGTCAAAATTTGGATAATCAGTTTTTAACTGAAATCTATTTTTTAAACATTTTGGCTTTCGGTTAACCGAATCATCCAAATGCTCACCCTTAGTGTCCACTATGTTGATCCGTTTTCTTATGCATCTCTTCAGGTTAGACCAACATGTTAATTACAAATATGAGAATTAATTATAATTATTTGCATTTTAATGTTTTCCCCTTAACATTCAGAAATCATCTGCATGCACACTGTTCCTACCAATTGAAGGTGAGGATGTCATCGTGGCGTGGGGTAAATTGTTCCCGTCATCTCCGGGCGACATTGTGTATGGTGAAGCACTTTGACATTACCATGTGTGGTTGCTTCCGGATGACTTTGTGGTAGAACATGGTGATTTTGGATTGCTGGTCTCTTTCAGATAAAAAAACAATGCGTGCTGCACAAACTTTGACAGTGTAGTGGCCAGTTTGATTGGTCAAACTCTCGGGACAGGTAAGCACACTGAACAAATACTCTTAAATTATCAATATACAACATTGCGGTCAGTCTAGGGTTGAAGATTGTAGACTTAATTAATTAATATCTTAGGAATATGTTGAGTCTAAATCTGATAAGTGGGTAGGAAAGAGTGTTGCTGCACTAGCTCCTTCAAAGGCATCCACTAATTTTGTGACTAGAGATAATTTAGTGGAGCAGAAGTTATTGGATGCCTAGTCACCCAATATGAGACTCTTGCACTCGACGTTGTTGTTCACGTCGTCACCTCACTGTGAGTCTGATTGTAGTGGAGGTAGACCAGACACTATTTTAACTATCAAACTGCACGTTAACCTCATGAATTTGACATATATATGACCGATTTTGTGGAGGTGTTCAAGAGGGACTGGTTGAATGCATCAATCCTCAACTCATCCATCATGTGAGCGACTACCGCCTTGTAAAACTTTTGAATACATGATTTGAAATAGTGGTATAGTTGCAAATTAAATAACTAAAGTTAGCATCTGTGTTTATAAGGTGAGTGGCTTAGCTTATACAACAATTTTTATTACTTAATCTATTATTCAAAACTTATAGTTTAATTGTGTGTATTTAAACTACATGTTTGATATAGTTCTTTTAAGCTGCATTGATGTCATTGCAAAGACCATTGAAGAATAACATTGTGTGGAACCAAGTAAAGGTATTCTTACTTAATTGGTGTAAAATTATCAATACTAGTTAGCAAATATTGATGGTAACCTGAAAGAATGACTATGAACCTATATGTATGTATGTATAATGTCTAGTGCAGCCTGGAGGTTCAGAATATGATACTATGTTATGACATTTATGCATGACCTAGTAGCAGCGTCGACGATTTTACTAGAAAAATCATTAGACAAGGTAGCATTATTTGTAATTTTGGTTATATATATACCTATACCCACTGCCACACTTGTATGTAGTTTTGATTGATGCTCTCTCTTTTTTTTTTTCAAAGCTTTTGAACAATTAGTAACGGAGCAGTATGAAGATAGGCACATCGTTGAGATGCTGGAGGAATGGGCAGAATTCTCGTGCACTAATTTAATTAATTTTTGACTCTATGATACTAACTAGTTCGATAGTTGTAATTCATTGCAACTATAGATGGTGTGATTGTAGCAGTGAAGTGATTGGTGAAGTGTAATGAATATGTTTATTTGGTGGTATCATGATGCAAACTTTCTTGTGTTTGTACGATTAAGTTTGTGGTTTAATTAATGTATTGTGGCGCGCGTGGTTGATTGTGGCCGCTTTATGGCTTCGTGCATGTGTAATGGAGCGCCCCACTATGGTGACAACATTATTGAACTGATTTGCAGGTTTGCTTGAACAGTGTGGTGCATTTATAAGCAAAAAAGAAAACATACACCTATTTAAGCGGTTCCTAACTTAACCACTGAAATAGGTTGGTCTGAACAAACAAAACTCTTAGGTCGGACGCCTATTTCGGCGGTTGATAGCTAACAACCGTCAAAATAGGTGTGTTTTTTCTTCATTTTTTCAAGCACCTATTTTGGTGACCCCATTTAGAGGTTCACAACTGCCGAATAGGATGTTTTGAACCGCCGAAACACGGGGTTTTTCTATTAGTGAACTTGTTTGTAAGCCAGTATGTAATTAATAGAACAAGCATATTTTAGCAATAAAACACAAAAGCAATAAAGAATCTGGTAAACAAGAATGGTATTCATTGAATGTCAGATGTTGTATACTTGAGACCAACGCTTAATGTAACACCCCAACCCGAAATCCATTAACCTGAACGATGATAGCTCCCAAAAATAACTAGAAATGCAGCGGAAAATATATACATAACAACGGGTGGTGCTACAACGCCGCTAGTCACCCATGTGACTAACAAGGCTAACTCCAATACAACTTACAAACGATGCGGTCTGAGCGCTGAATACAAACCTCTTAAAACAACAAAAGTCAATAATAAAAATACAATACTGTAAGATGACACCTGTGGTAATAACCCCTGTCTTAATTCTACCCCACCTACACTCGGTCGGGCAATCTCTTCATTCTTCAGGTACCTGGAATTGTTTAGCCATGAAACGGCTCAGCAAAATAATTTGCCGGTATGAAATCGTGCAGCCCACAAGCTACTGGGCCACACCAACTATTTCGTCGAATACATGCAAATCATTTTTATAAAGCTGTAAATAAGCATCACAACATAATCATAACAAACATCCATACAAGGATAACCATGTCACACAGAACAAGACTGCAGAAGGTCAAGTTAAATGTTCCGAAGTAGCTTGATAGTAGCCAGGTCCTCACAATGGGACTAACATGTATATAAGAGAACCTCACAGTAGTGGAGGTATAGTGACCTCGTTAAACTCCTTCATGGAGTAAGATGGTCGGGTATGATAAACCCTTAGACGAGATGGGACTCTCGTACGAGTTGGTGGGTAATTAGTCCCTCAGAAGCTAACGTAGTTAACTCCTGTACTATAGAAAGGTGGGAATCGAACCCTCGAGAGGAATAAAGTCTTCCTCTCCACTTGAACTGTTGGGAATTGAACCCTCGAGAGGAATGAAGTCTTCCTCCCCACTTGAACTATTCCGTCGCGACGTAGATTAAATAGGAGACGACCTGAGACAGGTACAACTCCTGTAGCATGCATGACCAGATCCAACTGGGCTCCTCGTTCTCGTAGTATAGAATTGTTAGTTGTCACTCAAGGACAATAATCAAGAACACATGTGTATTGTCGGTTGTCACGTTAGGACAACGAGTTTGTTTATCAAGTGAAGTAGTGAGAAATTGAGTACAATTCTCGGTTATAATAAAGCGTAGGTATTAATCCATGGTAATGTAGTGTTGTATGCATGGGACATAATGTCGTAGTTAATATCATTCACGCATATAAAATCACACAACAGTGCACAAGAGTAATACAACATTTTACAATAATTATCTTGGTTGTTATTCAAACAACAGATAGCACACAAGCCGGTGTAGTCCGGTAGAGAGCAGACTGCAAGAATTCCATACCGTTCACCGTAGATTGTACTTGTTAGTTCCCGGTCAACGTCGGTCAAACAATGTCCTAGAATAGGATTAATCTGAGAGTGTTAATTTATGTAACTCTCGTATAATAATTTCATTGATTCATGAAACGATTCATATACGTTATTTCATGTGAGGTTTTATTCTTTATTCTTAGGTAGCTTCTTTAACCTCCTTCCTTATTATTATTTAAGATATTTATATTTCCAAAACATGTAGTCCCAATTTATAAGACTTATATCGTGTGGTAATTTTTTTAATTACCTCATGATTGGGTGTATAACTTATTTGTATTCCTTTGACTTATCTTTAAATCCTTAATGTATATAACTATATATTCATGTACCATTTATGTTACATGTTTTTACCATTGTCCAAATGACATAGTAATTTATAATTTTATCAATGACATTTATTGGTCACAGTTTAGTTAATCCTCCTCTTAGCTTATTTTAAAAATATACTATAGCTCCAAATTATTTGGTGTTTCCACATAAATTCCTTTTATTCATTTCCTTTTGATTTACTTAAAATCTAGAATATATATTTCATACACATGTATTATTTATGATACTTTATATATAATTGTCTAAATGAATAACCATAATAAATCTCCAAACTATATTTACATGTCACACATGGACTATTATTCCCATATCTTTTATTATTCACAAACTAACCCCAACAATATTATTTCTTTACAAATGAATTACTTGTATATCATATAGTTTTAATTTCATAAATCCTTAAATCATAATTTCTTTTCTATATTTCCTAAATATCCATATAGGACCTACAAATATTTTATTCCCATAAATACAACATACCTTTCGTATCTTATAACCACATTTTTCTTAACTTTACATTATACTCCAAATACATTATAATACATAGTTTTATTTTCTAATTAATTAATTCACTAAACAACCACTATAAATTTAGTAATTATTATTTGAACACCATAACTTAATAAATCACCAATTAGCCACATTCATTTTCGGCTTTGCCATATTTTTCTTATAATTACATTTCAACTCTAATCTCATTATATATATAGTTTTAATTCCTTATTTAATTATATTAAAGACCACCATTAATATTTTGGTATATGACTTTTGAACATTATAATTTTTGGAAAATTACAATTTGGCCCCCTCAAACTTTCGGCCTTAATATAATATTTTCAATAATTACAATTAACCACAAAATCTATAACCTTTACATAATGCCTTATAAACTATAGTTTTAATTTTAGTTCTTCTTAATTGCTGAATATACATATAAATTCTTAAATTACAAAACTAGCCCAAAAAGTAATTCGGCTTTGGTCATGTACTTTCATTAATTACATTTCACCCCAAAACTTTATAATAGTTATTTAATAACTTATAAACTATAGTTTAAATATTAATTCCTCAAAATTTCGAAAGTGAACTTCATGATTCTCTTAATTATGAATTCGCCCCATATTAAATTCCAAACTTTCATAATAACTTTTATAAATTACATAATAGCCCAAAACTTTATAAAATGTTATTTAACACTTGTTTAAATTATCTAAAATTCATAAACTTAATTCCTAACCTTATATTATATCATACTTATCCCAAGGATACCCTTTACTCTCGGTTTTTAGGATATAAACACCAAACTTTGTAAAATTTACATTTTAGCCACATAAATTAATTAATTAGTCATTTAAGCGCTAATAAAATATTTTTAACTCTCCAAACTTTATAATATAAGTTTATATACATAAGTAGCTCATTAAAACCTATTTTTCACCTAGACCATTCGGCCATAATTAATAGGTTATATAGTATATAAAAGTAGATTATATGTCATAATAACTATACATAAATTCATATGAGTCATATAACTCATGTAAAAATTATTGTAATGTCTTAGATTGATTCCTAGCTCAAAATAGAGTATTTTTTCCCTTAACAATTTGGCTTGAATTTGTCTTTAACATAGATAAATTTTGTGACACAAAAATGTGTCTTAAGGTAAATATTTTCCATATATGTTATAGATTATATTTTTGGTATATTATACCATATAGTTTCGGTTTTAGATACCCTAGGATATGTACATAATCTTTGAATAATTTTTAGAAGCTTAACCAAGCTTAAACATAGAGATTTGTTTAGTAAGCTTACTTCTTAACAAGGATGGTTAAGTGCTTGAACTCTTCTTGAATCTCCAAGCTTTCTCCAAGGGAGTTTTGATGCTCCACTTCGGTTTTTATGCAAGGGATGGAGGAGTTTAGGAGTTAGATCTTTAACAAAGATCTTAAGTAGATTTGTAAGTAGTTTTTCAAGGATTTACCTTAAGCTTTTCTCCTTATAAATTCGGCTCACTTAGGATGGATGAAGAAAAAACTTTCCTTCATGAAAATGAAGAAGAAAAGAACCTTAGAAGAAGTAGAAATCGGTTACACATAAAGATGAAGATAGAAGTTAAAGATGAAGATAGAAGATGAAGATAGAAGTTTAACAAAGATCTTAAGTAGATTTGGAGTATTAATTGATGCCGAATTGTTATGGTTGTGCTAGGAAGAGTTTTGCTTCAAGGCTTGACAAGAAATGCTAGGAAATTACCTTAAAGATGAAGATAGAAGTTAAAACTCCATTAATAGACTTAAGAGCTTCAAAGGAAGAAGATAGAAGAAGAAGAGAGGATCCTTACCAACCGGTTGCAATGTGTGAGAGAAATGAAATTGCAACCGTAAGTCTTAAAGCATGTTTGTTTGATTTTTGTTTTGTTCATTTTTAATGTCAATTGACTAGTCTTTTCATTAGTTTATTCCATGGGTTATTGGCTCAATAAATGCCCATGTTATATGCTCATTTTAGGACATGTGATGAGACAAGGCAAGGTGGAAAGAAAATAATTGAAGCTAAATGACAAGGTAAGTTAGGTAAGGTTTTTATTCTTTGATTTTTCAATGTTTAAAGCTTGTCTTCTTCCTCCCTTGTAGGTGTCCGAATTCTAGGGTATATTGGAGCTCATCAATCGGCAAACAAGAGCAAGGGACAAGCAAGGGGTGGTCACTTGCAATTAACAACTCAAAAGGTAAAAGCTAGATCTACTTTTTGCTTTAATTATTTTGATTCTTGTCTAGCTAACATGGCTTGTTTCCTTGCATTATTTCGACAGCATGGAGGTCAGATGAGACATACATTCTTTTGCCATTAAGTAATATAGCACATGGGAAGGTGAGTCACCATGTTTTATGCCTTTTATAAATCTTTAATGTAAGTTTTATACTAGTTTTTGGACATAAAATAGGCCCCTATAGAGCACCTTGTTTGACACTGCCTTCAACTGATTTAGAGGGTCATTTTAACCCTATTTAAGATTCTTAATTCGTGGCATGTCAAAAACTACAAGGTAATTGCGTAAAACGCGTTTTAGTGACACCCGAAGGTGTGTTTTTGTGCTCTAAGGATATTTTGGAAAATAAATTGTCTTTATGAGTTCCAAGTGTTTATAAACACTTATTATAGTAAATAATGATAGATGTTACATTGAGTTATATGGGGTTACATAAACCCATGACATAATTTACGGGCTATCGGGACACTCCCGGGCAAAAAGGAGCGTTAAGAAATCCTCCTGAGGTTTTTGTTGAATTTTGAGAAACAACTTCGTGTGTTCTCTTTAGGATGGTTAATAATGATGTTAGGAACTCTAAGAATTAGTTTTTATAGGAGTTTGTGCCACCTCGGCACCTCTCCGGACTTTCTTGCTTTAAGGGGCGTGCGTGAGCACTCCCGAGCGTTTTACGTTTTTGACTAGGTATAGCCTAGGGACTATGTTTGTATAGTCATATAATGAGGGTATGACCATTTGGTTTGAGTTTTAGAAGGTCATACAAGGTCATGCTTAATCACATGTTTCTAAGGCGTTTTACGAACGTTCTTCTCGTCAAGATGTTTAGTGCGCATCTTTGACCTTTGATGAGTTATTATATCTTCATAATATATACAATAGGTGTAACATAAGTTGTTACATTTATCGAAATGTGTATTTCAATTTATTGTAGCATTTATAGATGCTTAGGCATTCGTAAAGTATTTACGTTGCTCGTTTGTATACACGTTGGTATTGTTCTTTTCTTGTTGACGCTCTTTCTATCGAGCTAGTTATGCAAGAGTTTAATCCTTGTTAATAATCGTACATGAACGTTCGTACAAGTACGTTAATACTTTTAGTGACATTACGCCAGTTAGCGTTTATGGTAAAACGACTGTTTTTCGTGACGTTTGCATGCGTGATTTTGCATGCGCACGTGTAATAATATTAATTCACGTAACGTTTGCATGTATATATTAGCATGCATAACTAAAATGATCTGTTTCTAGATCAATTCTCCATTATTTATTAATAAACAGGTATTAATTAGATTCGGGGTATTTCACTTAACCTAACAGTAATGTCAACCTAGTCTAATACAAGTTATTGAGTTTGACTAAAGTCGTCAAATTTACAAATCATGATTATATAGTTGTTTGATTTTGCAATGTCAACGAAATTTAACCAAACTATTAACCCGAACTAGACCCATAACCCAAAAAATTGTGTATCCTTGTGGCTAGCCAGCGCTGAAAGTTATCCATAGTGAACTCATCCAAACTGAAAGTAAACTAAACCGAAAATCATTCATACTGATACAAACCGACCCAAATTTTAATAAATCAAATTCAACCCGAACGAACCAAATTCATCTAAACTAAATATTAGATAATTCAAAATTAACCCGAATTGGCTGACCCGAAGGCAGTGACTATTAATCGAGATTTATTTACCACTAATTCATTTTCTTTTCCCCACATTAATTAGTCATATAATATAATTATTGAAAGTTCTTTTCCCCACACTGCTTTCGTCTCCTTTCACGCTGTCTCAGCTCTTCGTTTTCTTTCACTATGGCTGCAAAAAAATAAAGGAATTGATGATATTGTTGATCGATGCTCGGTTTTAACATTAACACACGAAGAAGGGGTTATGATGGAGATGGATGACATAATTGAGCTTGAGCCTATGTTACCCTTTGAGCGTTGTTTGCTGGCTAGGTTGTTCCATAGCAAGAAAGGTGATCCGAGAGCTATGGAACACACATTAAGTATGGTTTGGCAACTCGAGAACTCTATCTCGGTCTGGTCCCTTGGGTCTTTCCTCTACCTCTTTCAGTTTTCCACCATTGAAGGCATGCAGCTGGTTCGTGATAAGGGTACGTGGTCGTTTGATGGCGCGCTTCTTGCTTTCGTGGGGTTGATCGTAATAAAGCACCAAAAGAGCATTGGTTTCAGTATGTTCTGTTCTGGGTACGTGTACATGACGTCCCGTTTATGTTTTATCATCTGGAGTTCGCAAAAAAGGTAGGAGATCGCATTGGGGCTTTTGTCAATTTCTGGGGTAAGGAGGAAAGGTGAATGGGCGACTTCTTGCGCATAAAGGTCATGATTGATGTAGCTAGACCTTTGTTGTGATATTACGGTCTCAAAGCATGGTAAGCCCACTATTCTCCGTCTCTCTTATGAGCGTCTTCCTTCGCTCAGTTTCTTCTGCGGAATGTTGTTGCATGCGTCAAGGGAGTTCCCGGAAAGGCGAGAGGTGGGTGAGCGGGGTTATCCTTATGGATCGTGGCTACGAGCTGGTAGTTTGGGTGGTGGGCGTATGAAGGTGGAAAATATGTGGTCTGCAGTCAAGTTGGCCATTGCTAGTTCTTCTGCTTCTCCTATTTTGAATAAGGCTAGTCGGATCGGGGCGGGTCTACAGGAGAGCATCTTCCCCCGCCAGGTGACACAGAGAGAATGAATTTGGATTTGCAATTGAGCTCGCAGCGTGAAGTGGGTGCATGTTCAGACTGCGGTGTGGCTTGTGATAACGCAGGCAATCCAATACTTATGCAGTACATGGCCACTGGGGAGCAGTTGGTTAATGGAAGAAAGAGACGCATTGGGTATGTGGAGGACAACTGTTGCCTAGAGGAGCTTCTGCAACTTCAAGCGATGGGTGATTCTTGGAAGAAAGGTCATGGTGTGGCTGGTGCAAATTCTTCTTCATCGAGTCAAGAGGCGACTTCGGGTCAGGCCCGGGGTCGCCTAGAGCAATGAGTTGTTTGAGCCTGAACTGTCGGGGTCTTGGTGCGCCCTGTGCAGTTCGATGGCTACTGGACCTTGTTCGGGTTCAAGCACCAGATTTGGGTTTTCTCATGGAAAGCAAGTCATCGGCGAGGGAGATGGAGCTCATTCGTAGCAGGTTGCGTGGTTATGCTCGTTTTGGGGTGGATAATGTTGGACGTGCGGGTGGTTTAGCTTTTTTTTGGCGCGAAGATTTAACCGTTCGTACTTTGTCTTTTTCTTCGCGTCATGTGGACTGTATAGTAGAGCGCGGATTGGGTAAGGTATGGAGGTGGACAGGCTTGCATGGATGGTCAGCCCATGAAGACCGCTGGCGCACATGGAAATTGTTGCGGGAGTTGGCCACCTTTTGGGCTGGGCCGTGGATTTTGGGGGGAGATTTTAACGAAACACTTTTTTCACATGAGCATTTTGGGTTGGCCCGACGTAATCGTCGGTTGATGGATGACTTTCGGGAGTGTTTAGAAGAGTGTGGATTGTTGGATCTGGGTTACACTAGTGATAAGTTCACGTACTCAAATGGTCGTAGTGGCTATGCAAATGTAAGGAGTCGTATTGAAAGATTTGTTGCTAATAGTGAGTGGTTGGTGTTATTTCCGGCGGCTTTTGTAGCACATCTGCCATGGGGTCGATCTAACCATCGCCCGCTAAAGCTAACTTTGTTTCCTCATAATATTGGTGCTAAGCGTCCTTTTAGATTTGAGAATTGCTGGGCTCAACATGCTGCGTGTCGGGACATTGTAAAGAAAGTATGGGAGGAAGCGGGACGCTTACACCATGATTATTTGCAAAAGGTATGGAGGTGTGGTTCTTTGCTCAAACAATGGGGTCGCCGTCAGCTGCAGGAAGAATGACGGGAGATTGAAATTTTGAAGCAGCAGTTGGGGGAGGTAGATTCTTCATTCCCAACGGATTCTATCCGTCATGAATGGGTCGAAAAGAAGAGAGAGCTTGATATGTTGCTGCTGCGTTATGAAATTCGGCCGCAACAACGTTCAAGGCAGCGTTGTATTAGGGAAGGTGACCGCAATTCTCCTTTCTTCTTTAATTGCATGCAGTCATGTTATAAACGTAATACAATTCATTATTTGATAAATGAATTAGGGTTAAGTGTTTCTTCCTGGCATGGTATTGAAAACATTGCACATAGTTATTTTGTTAATTTGTTTTCTACAACTACGTATGAGCCGAATCTACATTTTCTAGCATTTGTTGAAGGTCGGGCGAGTGATGTGATGAATGAAGATATTGGATGTCCTTACTTAAGTGATGAAGTACTTTGTGCTCTGAGACAAATGAACCGGTATAAGGCCCCAAGGCCAGATGGTATGAATGGAGTTTTTATTCAGTCGTTTTGGGATGTTATCGGGGATGATTTTATTGATTTGATTGTGTCTGTTTTGAATACTGATTGCATGCCTGAAGGTTTGAATCATACATATATTGTTTTGTTGCCAAAAAAAACTTGGTGCTTGTACAATGAAGGACTTTCGCCCGATATCCTTGTGTAATGTGGTATACAGAGTGATTTTGAGGGTTTTCCTGAATAGGGTTAAGGGTTATATGAGTAAGGTCATTTCAGAAGATCGGGCATCTTTTGATCTAGGGAGGTTAATTACAGACAATATAATAATTGCACATGAATTAATGCACACAATGTCCAGGTCTAAGGCAAGGGTGAAATGTCATTTTACTTTAAAAATTGATATGATGAAGGCTTTTGACCGTGTAGAGTGGAGTTTCCTTATTGGGGTGTTGTCTTCAATGGGGTTTCATTCTAATTGGGTTAGATTAGTGGAGAAGTGTATTACAAATGTTTCAATGTTAGTTTTAATAAGTGGCTCGCCAGGAAGGGTGTTTTATCCAAAGAGAGGCTTGAGGCAGGGGATCCACTCTCTCCTTTTCTTTTTCTATGTTGTATGGAAGCATTATCATCAGGCTTGTGGTTGTCTGGGCAGGTGGGGTTGTCTCGGGGCATTTCAGTTAGGAACTTGGGCTTTGATGTTTACAGTCTTTTTTTTGCCAATGATTGTGTAATTTTTGGTGAGGCAAATGAGTCAAATTCTCATCAAATTAATGGAGTGATTCTGGGCTTTAGTGAAGCTTCGGGGCAATGCATTAATCTGGAGAAGTCTGGTATTGTTTTTTCATGAGGTTTACAAAGTAGCATACGCATTCAGCTATCTAAGATTATGGGGATGGCTGAAGTAGGTGATTTTGGGCTCTATTTGGGTTTTCCAAGTAAAGTGGGACGAAGTAGAACTGAAGTTTTTTCACATCTAAGGGATAGAGTTAGGCAGAAAATACAAGGATGGAGTAGAATGCTCTCACAAGTTGGGAGAGGTGTCTTAATTAAAAATGTGCTGCAATCTTTGCCTTTACACATTATGAGTGTTATTCAGCTGCCAAACACGCTGCTAAGGGATATCCAATCTTTGATAGTCAAATTTTGGTGGAAGAGGAGTGTTGATTCAAAGGGTTTGTGTTGAAGGAAATGGAAGGATCTTTGTCTATCAACTAAAGATGGGGGATTAGGGTCTCGATATTTGCCTGCTTTTAATAAAAAGTCTTTTAGTCAGACAAGACTGGAGGCTGCTTCAGTACCCTAATCTTTTGGTGTCAAGATTAATGAAGGCGAAGTATTACCCAACTATTTCACTGTTTTCTGCTAAATACATGCCAGGACAGAGTCCTATTTGGCACACCTTGTCTGGTGCATTACCTTTGTTATCGCAGGGAGTAAGGAGAACAATAGGGGATGGGTTCACAACAAGGTTAGGAGATAGGTGGGTAAGAGTAAAGTCAGAGGGTAAGCTCTTTTTATGGAATTTGGCGCAGCCTTATGGTGCTAATACTTTGGTGGCTGGTCTGATTAACAATCACACTAGAACTTGGGATGCCACACTTGTATGTTCAATTATGTCAGCAGAGGATGCAAAGCTTGTGCTGGGCATGCCTTTGCCACTACATAGCAGACCAGATGAGTGGGAGTGGGGTTTAACGAAATCAGGGGATTTTTCTTTAAGAACTGCATATTATTTGGTATTGGAATCTCTTCGATATGCTGATGCATCTTCATCAAGTAATTCAATAATGGGAAGGGTGATGGTAAAGGTCCGCAAATGTGTTTTGCCTCCACGTCTTAAAATTTTTGCATGGAAGGTTTTGAATGGTTTTATCCCATGTAGGATGGTTTTACAGGCTCGTTTTAGACATAACTTAAATGCAGAATGTTCTCTTTGTCAAGGTCCTGATAACATGGTGCATCTTCTTGTGCATTGTCCAGAAGTTAGGTGTGTATGGGAGCAATGTGCCTATGCTCCGCCCAGTAAATTGAAAACAGATGACGCTTTCCTGGATTGGCTAAGAAATTTCATCCTAGCTTCATCTTCTTCGGCTATGCAATTTGTGGTCTTAAGTTTATGGTGTATTTGGTTTGCAAGGCGTCATGTGCAGCATGGGCAAGTAGCCTCGATGCAATGGGGGCCGCAGCATGCTCATAGTTTTCTTGCGACTGCTATGGTTCAAACGAACACAGATATCGAATCGTCATCAATCGGAATGTTGGATGATTCTCCTGAAGGTGTGCATATTATTAAGGTGGATGCAAGTGTGGGATGTGAAAGTGCTATTGGGGTTGGGATGATGGCAAAGAAGGCGGATGATAAGGTGGAGATGGCGGCGATGCAGAAGTTTGATGGATGTTGTGCGCCGGTGGTTGCGGAGTTGATGGCTGTTCGCTTTGGATTGAAGCAGGGAGTTAACATATGTTTTAACTCAGTTGTGGTGGAGACTGATAGTTTAGAAGTAGTTGGATATATCAATGGTTTGGAGAAGGGCAACTATGATATTAAAGTGCTTTTGGATGATATTTTGGGTCTTGTAAATGGTTGTAACTTCTTTTTGTGTAGACATGTACCTAGGGGCAAAAATGAAGCAGCCCATCTTTTGGCAAATATGGCTAGGAAAAGCAATGAAGATAGTTGTAATGTGGTATGGGATCAAAGTGTACCAAGTTCAATGGAAGTTTCTGTTTTCGTCAAAAAAAAGATTATGTTTTTCTTTTTTTTTGATAAAAAAACGGAGGCTATTAGCCTTCAACTCTTATTGCAAACCAAGAGTTTTTGTCCTCTAGAATTAGAGGGCCAATACGAGGGGGATGGTTCTCTAAGATATGAAAACTCATAGAGACACCCAACATGGACTTAGCTAACCTATCAGCCACAACATTACAGTTACGTGGTACATATAACACATTGTTGTCCTGCTCAGGACTCAAGTGCCTTCTGCTTTCTTCTACTAAGGGCTTCAAAGGGTGTGTACTGGGACAATCTTTGAAGAGCTCTACTAACTGCATCGAATCTGAGAAGATTCTAACATTACTCAGTCTTTTGTTGCGGACCAGCCTGCTCGCATACACTAGAGCCATTATCTCGGCATGAAGCACACCACGCTGTCCAAACGACGCTCCAAATCCTAGCATCCAGTCACCTTGAGAGTCTCTAAAAGCTCCACCAGCAGCAGCATATCCTGAACCAGGAACAACAGATCCATCAATAGTAATGATAATATATTGGGTACTTCTAATGTAATAGAGAAACTCCCTGTTATTTGGATGAGCATTGCTGTTGGCGCTGTTCCATGTAGCCGAAATGCTGCTAGCATTTAATCTAGCTGTTTTATTCTGCCTGCAAGTTAATACCACATTCCTGAAAGGAAGAAAGCGCCTATTCTCCTTTCCAAAAACCTTACTGTTCCTCCAGGACCACAGTAGATGACACACAATAGGAAACACCATTTTAGAGCTAATATTAATCAAGAGCCGGTTCCTCTGTTAGATGTTTCCTTTCAGCCATTCCTGTAAATCTAAACCAAAAAAATGCGTTTGCTTGTTATGATAAATCAGATTTGACCAGATGCGCTTGACAACAATACAATCCCTCAAGACATGCAGAATAGTTTCCTCCTGACCACATAAGTGGCACGAGCTATCTGCAGTGAAACCCAATCTAGCCCTCCTAGAGTTTGTCATAACCTTGCCAAGTACAATTCTCCAGAGGAATAGCTTCACTTTTTCCTGGACCGGTAGTTTCCAGATAGCGGAAAATATACTAGGAGCAGCATGATCCATCACATAACTATTACCTGTAAGTAAACCATAAGCAGACCTAACACTGTATTCCCCTTTATCCTCAGGATACCAGGAGATAAAATCAGGCCCTTCATCAGGAAAAACAGTAAACTTCTTGATTAGTTCCAAACAGTAATCAGGCAATAAATCAGAGAACTTATTCCACAGCCAACCCCTATCTATGTCCCAAAAATTATCAATCGTACTATCACGGTCACTCAAAGGGACCACATTAGTAACCTTGGACAAAAAATCAAAGTTCCCTATCCAGCAGTCCTTCCAGAAGCGTATAGTCTTACCATCACTTAAAACCCACCGCATCCCTTCCCGAAGTAAAGGAGCACATTTCTGAACCCCTTTCCAGGTTGGAGAGCAACGATTAGTATCGGGATTAGGGTATTTTCGTTTCAGGATCTTATAGCAAAGCCGCTGAGAGCTACTAGCCAAATTCCATATTATTTTTCCAAAACAAGCAACATTCATAGCTTTAGACTCCCTAAGCCCAAGACCCCCTTTCTGCTTAGGCCTACACATGGTACTCCAGCCTACATCATGCAATTTCCTAGTTTCGGAGTCATGACCCCAAATAAAATCCCTGCACATTTTATCAATTTTATCACAAGTTTTAGCAGGAAGCAGTTGGCATTGCATAGAATGTATGGGAATAGAGGAGACACAGCTTTTTACCAAACAGATACGGCCAGCCATTGATAAAGTTTTACTCTTCCACCCAGCTAGTCTATATCTTACCTTAGAAAGAATTAAATTTTGTGACTGGGGGTTAGATCTACCCTGTTTTAGGAACACCCCAAGGTACTTACCAAAGTTCCTGGTAACCGGCATCTTGGACTCTCGACTAATTATGTCAGCCTTTTCCTGAGACACGTTATTAGAAAGGAGAATAGAAGATTTTTCAAAGCTAACAGCTTGTCCAGACATCCTACAAAACTCCTCCAAACATTCAATCATGACAGAAACTTGATTAATTGAAGCAGTACCAAATAATACAAGATCATCTGCAAAGAAACAGTGGGACAAGGAAGTTCCCTTCTTCCCCAAAGCTGCTGGTTTCCACTATTTTCTAACCACCTTCCTATTAATTAATTGTGAAAACATTTCCATACACAACACAAAAATATAGGGAGAAAGGGGATCCCCCTGCCTAACCCCTCTACCAGCACCAAAAGATTTCGAGATATTCCCATTCCAACTAATCTGAAAGGAAACAGAAGTGATACAATCCAAGATGGTATTTCAGATTATCAGGAAGGTCCAAGCTAGATAAGGTATCTTCAATGAATTTCCAAGATAGCCTATCATAAGCTTTAGCCAAGTCAATTTTCATGGCTACAATACCCTCTCTAGCCTTAGTTTTCTGCATAAAATGAACTACATCTTGAACTAGGATGATGTTTTCAAAGATGCTTCTACCGGGAACAAAGCTGGTTTGGCTGTCCGAAACCCAAGATGACATATAAGGCTTCAGCCTGTTGGCTAAAGCTTTAGCGATTATCTTGTATTGGACTTGGCATAGAGAGATTGGTCTAAACTGAGACACAGTAGTAGGTTGTTCAGTCTTGGGAATTAGGACAAGGACTGTTTGGTTGACAACAGGATTGATTTTCTGATTTTGTAGGCAGTCTTGGGCAAAAGATAACACCGAAGAGGACATGATGTTCCAGAATTTTTGGAAAAAAACCAGCAGGAAATCCATCTTTACCTGGAGCTTTAAAAGGTTTCATGCTTTTTAAGGCTTTAGTTAGTTCCTCTAAGGCAAAGGGCTTAGCAAGGTCCTCTTTCTGCTCTCTGGACAGGGACCTAAAATCATGCTCCATAGGGCTACAAGAGGGCCCATCATCAGCCCGAAATAATGATTCAAAATGGTGCACTAATATATTTTCAATTCTATCTTCTTCTAACACCCAATTCCCATTACTGTCCAGGATTTTCTTTATAGAATTCCTTTGCCTCCTAGCTTTAGTTTTAAGATGAAAGTAGGTTGTATTCCTATTCCCAAGAGTCACATGTTGATCTCTAGATTTTTGGAACCACAAAGCTTCCTCCCTCTGTAACCAAGTGTCCAGTTCCTTGGTAAGGGAGGATTCCAATCCTCTAAGGTGCCTACCCCTACCTTCATCCACAGCTCTCTGGATACCTTTTAATCTAGCCTCTATTCTTCTTTTGTTCCAGATTATATGATCAAAAACAGACTTATTCCAGGTTCGGAGGAAGACTTTAAGATCTTCAAGGGAGTCAAACAAGGATGATCTATCATTCCAATTCTGCATCACAGCTTGATTAAAGTTTGGGTGAGAGAACCAAGCTGCCATGACTTTAAAAGAAGTATTTGGGTTCCTCCGTTGAGCATAACTGAGTCTAAGGATAATGGGACTGTGATCAGATGCAAACCTAGGGAGTACCTCTACATGCGCCTCAGGAAAATCAATGTTCCACTCAACAGAAGCAAGAACCCTATCTAGGCAAGCACTTTGGGTTCCGTTGGACCAGGTGAACCAATTACCATGAGTACTAACAACCATTAACCCACGCTTATGCACCCAATCTACAAATCTCTTATTAATACCAAAATTAGCAGATGAAGAGCAGTTCCTATCAAGAGGGAACAGAGTGGCATTAAAATCCCCTCCCAGAATCCACGGATCCCGGTGAGAAAGATTATCATTGTCAATACAATCCCAAAGTTGATTTCTTAAAACAGAATTTGGACTCGCATATATAGAAGTCATCAAAAAAGAACAGGTACCACATCTAATTTTGCAATGAACAAACTGAGAGTCACTTAGCAAGATATCAATCTCAACAGGTTTATTCCATAATAACCAAATTCCCCCTCTAAATCCTACAACGTCAACCCGAAACATTTTATCAAACCTAAGTTTGGAACACACCAAATCCGTAGTTTGTCCACTTATACGAGGTTCAAGGAGAACAACAATATTAGGACGACAAGAAGTAATCAGATTGCGCATTGCTCTATGAAAACTAGGCTTCAAAGCCCCTTTAACATTCCAGAAAATAATCCTCTCAATCATAACTTATGGACAGAAAGAAACATTACGTACCTCCCTTACCAGTTTTGGGGCCCAACCCCGTTGCAGGTGGAAGTCTTCTTCGGCTAGTTTCAGCATCCATGATGCTTAATGAGACTGTTTTTTGAGGGTTCCTTGCATCAGGTGTGTGTCCCGAATTAATCATATAAATTCTAGCTCTGACTTGATTGCCTCTACTCAGATCACACCTTATCTCAACTCTACCTTGATTAGTATCATTTCTGATCTTACTCCGACTGTCTTCTGTGTGCTTATTTGTCACCTCATCAGCAAGTACCTCACCATCCACAGACTTTTTAGAAATGTCCTCTTTGAACTCACCTCCTGCGGCTTTAGATTGAGATTCGCTTCTAGGGATTGTCTCTACCGTGACCGGACTACTCTTTCTGACATCATTTAACCTCGCGTCCACTGCCACTGTATCATCCAAGGGACCATACCTTGAGGTTGACGGGTTTCCATTCTTGCTGGGAACACTAGGAGCCACTGTGGTAATACGATTTCTTCTGGAAGTGTTTTTCTTCTTGGGGACCATCCACTCCCCGTAATCGTCTAGCACATGCTGCTTCTGTTCCTCCTTTTGTTCTTGAACTAATCGGACTCCCTCCTCCTGGTGGATCTTGCCCTCCTCACTTAAGAACGGGCAAGAAGATTCCTTATGGCCGTAACACCCGCATTAAAAACATACCAGGTGAAGGCCTTCATATTCAATCTTCATTATTCGGTTTCTGAATCGGTATTTAGATAACAGAGGTTTCGTGAGATCGACTTCTATGGCCACACGAGCTAATTGTGCTTTCCCAAAACTAGAAGGGGTTAAATCCACCTTTTTGACTTTGCCAACTTTGGATCCCACAATAGTCAGAAATTCTTCATTGTAGTACTCACTTGGGAGTTCCGGAAATCTGACCAGAACTTCGCGGGACGCTAACGCCTCCGATTTGGGGTTAAAATTCGGTCTCCACCGCCTGATTGAAAGATAGTGATCCAT
>CM041782.1:116765338-116822923 GCA_023374045.1 Limonium bicolor | reverse complement strand
AAGGACGTGGGTTGTCATACGTGGAATTCCTCTACATGCATGGAACAAGGTTAATGTGTGAAAGATTGCACAAACAGTAGGTGATGTCATTAAGATTGAAGAAGAAGAAAACCAATTTGTGGAGAATGCTGAAATTCGTATCCACATAGAAACTTCGACGCTCCATTTGATAAACTGGAAAATTACGGTTAAAGTTGAGGGCCATGATTTTCCCGTGTCAATAGTTGAAGTTGGTGACATGGGGATATTCCATAATAGCACAGACCCGATCGAGAGTATTGTGCAGATACCGCATGATGATGGAGCCCAAATCAGTGGTCAACAAAGCTTAGAAAAAGTTGACTGTTTGCATAATGAAAAAGGAGGAGATATTATGTGTCAAGATGCTTCCCTAGAAAGTTCTTCTGGCGACAAGGGATGTGAGTCCCCAGAATTGCAACTCTCGATGGACGGCTCCCGAAAACTTCCAAAGTGATGCAATCATTGTGTTGCTCGGCGCCCCCCCTGTAACACCCTCTCCATAATCACGATATAATCTCTCACGTAGCAATAAATAAAACGTCTCACAGCGGAAAATAACCAGCAATTACAAAACTCACTCGGGTGTCACCGGCCATTACTCGCCCATGCGAGCAACGTAGCCAAACTACATCCAACCTCCAAATAAACAAACTGCTAACCGCAGTGAGTGATAACGAGAAATTCCTAACATCATACTAAATCCATAAATCATAAACATCACAAGTGAGCGTCTCCCAAACCTGAAAATACACAACCTTACCATAAGACCATACACCATCTTCATTGCTATACAACATCTCCAATTACCATGTTCCTGCTCTTCAGCTCCGACAATGATCAACAACCTGTAATGGTGTAGTATCAACGATAGACGCTGAGTATGCCGGGCCTGGACCCTAATGGTCACTTGTTATTTTAACCATCTTATATTAGATCGGTTTCACGCTTTACCATTTTACAGATATATTCAATACTGTAATAAACATGTATAATACACATATTCATCCATCCAAATATTCATAGATATTCAACCATCCATCCAATCCACAATCATTTAATAACACAGTCCACAATTATATATCGAACGTATCGAACAATAACAGTATAATAATGTACATTCGCCGTAGCGTACAGTGCTCATATTTAATTTACCTTAGCCTCGTAGGCTCCACCCAACCATCAACACACAATAAAATAACCACAGTATAACCAATGAACAACAAAGCGAAACAACGAGAATAATAAACAAGTATTAAGTCTCGTCCATGGTATTGTTCGCCTCTGTATAAGTCTCAATTGTTTTAGTTGTTCAGTTATACCTAGTGACAATGTCTCGTTTAAACGACATGTCTCTAGTTACCCATATATTATGGCGGGTCACCCACGGCAGTAGCCACTCCAACGGTAGAGTCTCCGACCAACGAGCCATTCTAGCTCACGGGAAATTTTCTTGATACTTACGGACCCGTACGCGGACATCCTGGTATCGTTTTTGTGATCACAGCGCGCACCAAGAGCCACATCCTCTTGGCTTTACTTCCATTCCATTAATTAGTTAATTATCGCATCGCATCACCAAATTTTCTAACACAGCAGACTAGGGTCATTAGTCCAATCCGGAGTTTGTAAACTCGGGATCCAGTGTTAGATACGAGAGCGGCGTATAGAAAGGCCAATGCTCCGTATAAAAGTCTTGGATATGTATATGTTATTACCCTAGTGCTACAACGTTTTACTGAGTTCCTTATATTTCATATAAGATAGCACCATAGCCGCTAGTTCGTTTTATATATATAGGTTCATATATACGAACCAATACTGTTAACTCAACAACAGTAAATAATAAGCAGCTATAAATATACAGTTCATGCATATTAATTATCACATTCAGACAATCAATCTTGTCACAGATCACACAGAAGTCTGAACTGAGGAAGCCCTCAGAGACAATCAGAGACACATAAAACATACAAGTTATATCAACCAAATCCGAGCCCAAGGAGCAACCTTAGGACAACTCGGATCAAACCCCTTTACATACCGTTCACCCTGATTGTATTACGGTGGAGTATGAATCAGCAAGATCCTATGCTCGTGTAGTCCGCTAGCTCGTCAAGCGTCCTTGTCAGAAGTATACTCTAAACGGTAATAAAACTATAAGTCAGTCTCCATGACTAACTACATCCGGTATTTCCGAATAATAAGTAACCCCGACAGTTCACCCCTGTTTTCTACAGTTTTGTTACGGGTTTCTCTCAAACAGTCGGTTTTGTTACTTAAACGTGTACGTCAAAATATTTCAACTGTTAAGTTTAATTCCCTATATTTCTTTTAATCTCATCACCAATAAACATAGGTACATAACCTATAGTTGCATGTATGCATATGATTATATCATATCGTATTTTTTTTTATATGTATCATTATTATTATATTATTATTTTTCCCACCATCCAAAGCTCATAACTTATAGTTCATAACTATATATATTTTTTTTAAAATAACCACCACCATTAAATCATATGGTTTCCAACCAAAACATATATCCACCTTATATACATTATCCTTGTGTATGATATATTCACCACGTAGGTAATTCCCATGAGTTTAATAAACTCTTATATTTTGTTACTTTTTATCATCTTTTATTAGATGATTATTCCCATTAGTTGTATTATATCATACAACTTATATTAAGATTCTTATCTAACAAGAGTAACATTTTATGTTGTATAATTACAACTCCTAAGGTTATTCAATAAATACCTTAGTTTATAAATCCCATTTATTTACAGTTTGTCACATTCTTTAATGTGATATCCTTACTCATATTAATTCCACTAAACCATATAATTGTTATAACATTATAACATTAGAGACCTTAGTCTAAAATTCATTTTCCAAACTTTATCAATTCGGTAAAGCCCTTGAATTTATTTAAATTCTATTTTGACCACATAACATTATGTAATGCTATTCCATATGCTAATATCTTTTGACATGATATTCTTATTTCCTTTATTAATAACCTATGGTTTTATACCAAACTATTTATTATTGCCACATGGGCACCATATCAAAACCATATTCTTTTTCATAAACCATAGTTTCCTTTATCTACAAAATCACCCCTTAATTTTACCATGTTATATTCCATTTAATATAACATTTCTAACTTATAAAAGGGTATAACCTATGGTTATTTTTTGTAACTTTCGAACAGCCCTTGTGCTATTCCATAATTGCCATTCGGCCCTTATAACACATAGTTTCATAATTCATTAAAACTATATATTATACATATATCTTAATAAACACTCTTGTATTATTCTAAAAATCATCAAATTTCTCCAAAGGGTTATTATTACCTTTATTAACCCATATAATGGTATTTACTATACCACCTCATATATTTCTCCAAAGTGTCATAATGACATAATAACTATATGTTATACATATATAGTTTCATTTAATTCCAAAAGCAACCCAATAAATTCCTAAAAATTCCTAATAGCCCATGGGTGTTTAAAATACCATTGTACACCCTTTATTTTTGGTAAAACATATTTACCACATAGTTATGAAAATATACCATAAAATAATACTTATTATATAAAACCTTAAATAAGTTATCTAACTTATCTAATTTGGTCAAAACCTACCATATAGTCAAGGTTGACCACCTTAATATTTCCTTGACCACAATTGCCTTATAATTACGGTTTGCACCCAAACTTTCTAGAAATCACCATTTAACCCAAAACTTTATAAAATCTTATACTTTATTTTAACTCCTTTTTACCTCTAATTTCCGGCCTTATTTTTATAAAGCCCCTAAATTTAATTTATTTACACTTAAGACCCATTTCATTTCGGTAATAATATATATCACCTAAACTTAAATAAAAACTTGTAAATGCATAAATAAAATGGCCTAAAATACATGGCCTTATTACAAACATTGGCTTGCAAAATAAATTACACTAAATGTCCCAAAAATACATATAGATTTCGGCCTCACCATATATCTTCATTTATTTACCAAACTTCCACATAATGTCTTAAATTTGACAATTATGCTTGTTTAATTAGCTATAAAATTTATTAAACCATTTCTTAATCATTTTAAGGTCAAACATGACCTTATTTTACTTCTTCACTCACGGCAATAATTATAGAAATAGCTTAGAACATTTTAACTTAGCAAAGTTAATGTTTAAGTGATTTATACCTTGATTTAGCTTAGGTAAATCCTTGTTTGGATTCGCCACCTTAAGGAGAATTTCTCCAAAGCTTCTCTTACATGTTTTCAAACAGAAAACAAGGCCTAGTTAGTCTCCAACAAGATCTAACCATAAGAAGTAACTTAAGTCATGAAAATCATGGATTTTTACCTTAGATCTTCAAGCTTGATATAGATCTACTTCGGCCCTATTTTCCAGAAGGGAAAGAGTATCAAAACACTCTCAAGAATAAGGTATAAAACCGGGGTGAATTCTTGGAAGATAGCTAAGTTTTACCTTGTTTAAGATGCCAAAAATGGTGTTTTTGGCTTGGATCTATCTACTCCTTGTAGATCTGGTATACCAACTGAATCTACATGAAAAGGAGAAGAGAGAAATAAGGCTAGGAACAAAGTTTCACAGCCGAATTTGAAGGGAATCAAAAGAATGAGTTAAAGCACATTTTTACCTTAAATGGTCAAGACTTGAACTTTCCTCCTTAGATCTGGTTATGGCCGAAAAACACTTCCTTTAACCTCCAAAACACTCTACATAGATGTATAGAAAAGGTTGGAGTCTAGATCAATCGAAAAAGGAAAGAAAGATGAAGAAAATGGGCATTTTTACTTAGGAGCTTACCTAGAGCTTAAGATCCCTCCAATGGAGTTTGGAAACTTACCTACGGTTGAAGAGGAGCCAAAGAGAGAGTTTGGCCAGGAGTCCCACGTTTGGAATGGGACTAATGAGAAAAATGACCTAGTTTTGGCTTAAAACACATTTTTTTTCTTATTTTATGTCTTTAATGTTTTGATGACTCACCCATTACTGATTTGTGTTGAATAATTGAAGCTCAATCAGTGGAGACAAGAGGAGGGGGCATCTGTCTGATTGAGAGAGGTAGGGCATGATTGATTCCATTTTGAATCAAAAAATGGAGCTTAAATGTTACTTTAAGCAATTAATGAATAAGTGACTCATCTCCCTTGTCTTCTTCTTGCTTGGTGTGCCGTGTAATAAGGAGGGAAGGAGGCTCCAACCGGCTGGCTTCATCACATGGGTAAGCAAGTGGAGACCACCTTTTTGTTTTATAAGGTAAAGTATGTCTTTTTGTTATTTTATGTAAAAGTAAGGTGTAATTTAATTGTCACATGGGTCTTGTCTCTTGGTCTGTTAAGAGACTTAATTATCTGATTTTATGTAGTCCATTTCGTGGTCAATGGTCAACATTGACCAACTTAGTCAATGTTGACCCAAACGGGCCCCACATTAGGGTTTTATTAATATTTTAATATTAAATTTGTAAAAATTCATAAATTCTTGGAATTAAATTCATAATATCATATAATATGATATTTATTTTTAAAGGTAATTATAACCTTTTAGCCCCTTTAAAACCAATTTAGAAGGCAATTACACAAAAACGTGCTTTAAGGAGTTTTAGTGCACATTTTGTGTCGCAAGGTGTTTCTGAGCTCTGTTTCTTTGACAACGGTTTTGTTGTGTTCCTTACATGATATTTGATCATGGTATCAATTTTACATCATTTAGAGGTCATTAGACCTTTAAGGTTTCTTAGAGCACATTTTTGCCCTTTTTGACCTTGAAGCACGAAAGTGCTTTTTCTTTGTGTTGGAGTGTTGCCCAACAATTATAATATGTTTAGTAATGTGTTAATATACTTAGGACAAATTTTAGGTCCTAAGAAGTTCATTTGGGTATTTATTTACCCTTAACAGTCAAAGGGTGCAACATCTCGTTTTGTGTTGACCACTGTTGTTCTCAGTTGACTTTTAAGGCATGTTTAGGCCTTAATAATGTAATTAAATATTTAATCCATGTTTAATAAGTTTGGGGTATTTCCCCCCCCCCCCCCGTTTATGATAGGGAGAGACAGGTGGAAGGTGACAATTCTGGCATAGGGACATGCGCATTCTCAGGGGCTGTTGAAAGTCCAGCTATGGGACTAACGTTAGAGGATACGAGAACTGCTATTCCCGAGTCGATCGAAGCGGTGTTGGAGTTAAATGTGTAGGCTCCTGTATTTAGTGAATTGGGGTGTGGCTCCAGTCTCGATAATCAGAGACAAAAGATAGTGCTGGCGCAGATTCAAAAAGAGATTAATGATGAGGAGGCCACTGACATCGTTGTTGAGATGCTGTCGCCAAACGAAATAGGACAAGATGAATTAAATCCCGAGAATTCATCGGGTGATTCAAAAGGAAGTGGGACCCATAATAATCAAACTCCAAAAAACCTAGTTGCTCCTTTGGAGAAGTCATTATATGGCGAGGAAGAGATAGGTTTATTTGTCGAATTAGTCCACAATACCCCACCAACAAACCAGTCAAGTATTTCAACACCAGCAAGGAATGAAAAAGGTAAAATCATCAACCCAGAGGCATAAGTAGATGAATGCATTGACTTATTAATGCAATTAGGATGCCAGGTACCGTATCCAACCCAAACCAAAGCTAATATTCTCAGTCAAATCCAAGCGCCGCTAAGTAGCCAAGAGGATTCAGATGGTGATTGTTGGCTCCCGGAGCATAATAGGATTGGGTCCAAAATAGTGGATCTCGATCAGGAGGGACATTTGTTTTTTGGTTTTGGAAAAGGCACAATTTCGATAACAAAGAAGGGAGCAAGAGGATTGATGATTGAAACGAAGGCGAGCAAATAAGGATTACCATGCCTGTTTATTTGAAGTGCTTGCCCCATGCGACCCCAAGGGGAGATAGGTGTTGCATGCATGATGTACATTGGTGTTGCAAAGTTATCATGTCGGATGCTTTTTTTGATGTTGCGTCTCTTTAGGAGTTCGTATAGTTTAACAAGTTGTATCGGCTGGTTCTTGGCTTTAACTAGCTTGACTAGTTTGTATTTTATATTTCCTAGCTTAAAGGTTATTAGGTTTGCATCTGGATGTGATGGGTACTCTTTTTTCTTCCTAAGTTTTTTCCCACTGGGTTCTACCAAGGGAGGTTTTAATGAGGCCCAATTACCCATCCGCCTGGTCTTCCAGACATCGCTTTTTATTAATATGGCTCTAAGCCCAAATTATAAATATATATATAAATAGAATAATAAAGTGAACCATCCTTACAATTACATTTAAATACTTCATAACATCGAAATTAGTTTCATAATCCAAAATAAGTTGTTTACAACTAGCAAGAGACAATGGTAGCAAGGTTTTGAAGACAAAAATGAAAACAAAAAACCACACATGGTCCACCACTCTTACAGGTTTAACTCGAAAAGGTCTTCTCTCTCATACACTTATTTGTCTCTGAAATGGTAAAAATAAATAAATAAATAAGACAACAGTAGTTCACAACACAAAACACCAACTCAACAAAACAAAACTAGAGCTTTTCAGTCAAGAAGTGCAACAACAACAACAACAAATAAAGAAGTGACTTATGAAAGAAACAACATAAAAAAATAAACAAATTTCCAAGAGAAGAAAATTGTTGCACTACACTCGGTGATCACTTTTGATAACCAAATATCCACAACTGCAGCCAAAGTTTGTTTCATACTACCTTCTATTTTAAATGTAAGTCGTTTGGGAGATGAATCTGGACTAAAAAAATAATATAAATTCATCTCTAAAACGACTTACATTAAAAATAGAAGGTAGTAGTATATTTCACTACTACTACATTACAGTAAAATAGTATGTAGCAATTGAGTGAAGTCATGAGAAGTAGGGAAAACAACTTGTCAATGAGCTCGTTGAAGATCCAGCTCCAACTGAGCTAACTTGTTCCTACTTGATTCTAGCTAATGTGTAGAGAGTGCTGGATCAAGACAGATACAAACTGTAAAATATGATTCCATCAAAGAGTAACAAATAATAAGCAACTCTATAATATAATAAAGTATGTAATTAACTCTAGCATACAATATCATGCTTACAAAGGTTTATATATTATGACAAGTCAGGGTGGCACAGGGATTTACAACATACCAATAGACATCTTATAGCAATTATCCTTGATTTGAACAAGTAAGGTTTCATTTAAATCAATACATGTTAAAATTGTCTTAGTGACTTGGATAGATTAGCCTACTGCTCACACTTATACACTAGCATATGTGTACTCAGTCAACAACTCCACAACACTACTTGTTGCTATCCCATCCCAATTAACATAACTTGGGACTTATCAATTTTTTTTTTTAACAAAACTAGGGAAGAGATGAGAGAATTGGACTTAGGAATCGTTCATCCTAAACACTAGGACTACTACTAATTGAAAACTAGCCTCCTGTGTACTTTTCTAAGAGCTTTAGGGCCCCCTTTTTATTCATAAGTTTAATAAAAATAGGAGAAGGTGCATGATGAGGAAACAAATAACCCAGAACAGAACCTGTTCATTGTAGTGTCCGAGGTTGAAACAATCTTGTCTTGGCTGCACTAATACTACTCCCTCCATTCTGAATTGATCGTCCTGTTTGCTTTATGACACGTTTTCTCACTTCAATATTAAACATATAAGATAAATAATTTTATAAAACTAAATTTTGTAATATATAGTCATTGAATATTTCAACACTTCTCTGAGGGCAACAATTTGTTTAAAGACAAAAGCATCAACCACACAATCTGGTATCAACTCTATACTAGTAATGTTTCTCTAAATATAGTTCGTTAACTCCTCAACTGCAGCATTAATCAAGCCTAGTAAAAGTAAGACAATATTCGTCCTCCAAACAATAATTCGTCCGCCGATGTGATTTAATGGTGATAATCATGATCGAATCCCACACTAGTGAATTGTATCAAAGCTAGCTTTAATTTCATATTTTACAGAAATCACATATCAGTTCTATCTGGTTACTCACTTCTACTCAAGCTAGCTTTAATTTTATATTTTTGGCTAATTCATGAAATATACTAAACAAACGACAATCATGAAATACTATTATATTTTTGTAAAAGTACATAAAATACCACTATAACCATTGACCAGAAAAAAAATGATAAAAAAATCCCTACTAATTAATAAAATAATTTTAAAATTCACAATAACACCCTAAATGTTTAGATTGCACTTGCTTTCGATCGACTTAATTTATACAGCCCAAAACGATAATGAAGCATATAATAATGGAACGACACAAACTGTTACGATAATCGATCGATCGTTTTCATGACACTGTATTATCATTATTGAGAACGACACAAACTGTTATGATGATAAAAAAATTAATTGAACGGCGATATATTATGCACTGCGATATTCCAGATTAGGTGAATTTTATCGTACACAAATTGGTAGGAGTGGTTACGCTGTCACTAGAAAATTGGGAGTGGTCATACAGCCATATTCGCTTTTTTCCAAAAAAAAAAAGGTTCCTTTTTCATTATTTTAATCGTTTTGACAGAGTTGATAAGGGCATTTACAATAATTTTAAGTTTCTTAACACATTTCTAGGTGTCATGTCATCTATAAATTATATTTTATTATTTAAAAAACTCTATTCACTAAAATAACAAAGTTTCTTAATCTTCTCTCTTAATGAATAACCAATAAACTATCACTATTTAGATGTGAGATAAAATATGTAAGAGAGATACACATAGGTGGGTCTAATGTGTCATAAAAAGTGGGTTCTTTTTTAAGAACCTTGGAGAGAGAAAATGGGTGGAATCCACACCATTGTAGAATATTTCATATATGTAACCGTGTCTGACAGAACCCCTATGCTGGTGGAGGACGAAGTTCTCGATTTCGGTGTGGACTACTTTTGAAAGCGGCGATCGAAGAGGAATTTTTCTACGGCGGTGTCTGATTGTAAGTTTTTTTCTGGAGTTTTTTCTTTTTGGAAGTTCGATGGAAGGAGCGGAACAAGTTGCAAAAAACTGCGCAGCGATGGTGCTTTTACTTCTGGGGAGATGAACAATCTGGTGTTCCAAGGTGATAGTGTGGGGGACCAGGGAATGACGGGACCTGTGTCGCACAGGAATTCTTTCAAGAATGTGACTTCGGGTAAGTCGGATGATGAGGAGATGTAGAATTTTGAGGATTTAGAGGGTATCTCAGATGATGAGGCTAAACTATCAGAAGAGGATGATCCAAAATGCCATTTAATCACATTCTTGAGAGACCAGAAGCGGAGATTTAGGGAGCCTTGGCACAGAGCGATTATAGTTAAATTGCTGGGTAAGTCAATTCCTATGCATATCTTGAAGGATAGGCTGATGCGCAGATGGAATCTACTAGGCGACTTTTCCATGAATGAATTAAGCAATGGTTTCTTCACGGTTACTTTCTCAAACCAAGATGATCTCCAATTCGTGATGACGGAGGGACCATGGTCAGTGATGGATCACTATCTTTCTATCAGGCGGTGGAGACCGAATTTTAATCCCAATTCGGAGGTGTTAGCGTCTCTCGAAGTCTTGGTCAGATTTCCGGAACTCCCAAGTGAGTACTACAATGAAGAGTTTCTGACTATTGTGGGATCCAAAGTGGGCAAAGTCAAAAAGGTCTTCACCTGGTATGCTTTAAATGCGGGTCTTACGGCCATAAGGAGTCTGCTTGCCCGTTCTTAAGTGAGGAAGGCGAGATCCACCAGGAGGAGGGAGTCCGATTAGTTCAAGAACAAAAGGAGGAGCAGAAACATCATGTGTTAGATGATTACGGGGAGTGGATGGTCCCAAAGAAGAAAAATATTTCCAGAAGAAATCGTATTACCAAAGTGGCTCCAAATGTTCCCAGCAAGAATGGAAATCCGTCAATCTCAAGATACGGTCTCTTGGATGATACAGTGGCAGTGGATGCGCGGTCAAATGATGTCAGGAAGAATAATCCGGTTACGATTGAGACAAACCCTAGAAGCGACTCTCAATCTAAAGCTGCAGGAGGTGAGTCCAACGAGGACAATTCCAGGAAGTCTGTGGATGGTGAGGTAATTGATGTTGCGGTGACAAATAAGCACACAGATGACAGTCGGAGTAAGATCAGAAATGATTCTAATCAAGGCAGAGTTGAAACACGGTACGATCTGAGTAGAGGAAATCAAGTCAAAGCCAGAATTGATATGATTAATTCGGGACACACACCTGATGCAAGGAACCCCCAGAAAACTGACACATGGATGCTGAAACTAGCCGAAGAAGACTACCACCTGCAACGGGGCTGGGTTCCAAAACTGGTAAGGGAGGTACGTAATGCTTCTTTCTGTCCATAAGTTATGATTGAGAGGATTATTTTCTGGAATGTTAGAGGGGCTTTGAAGCCTAGTTTTCACAGAGCAATGTGTAATCTGATTGCTTCTTGTCGACCTAATATTGTTGTTCTTCTTGAACCTCGTATAAGTGGACAAACTGCTGATTTGGTGTGCTCCAAACTTGGGTTTGATAAAGTTTTCGGGTTGATGATGTAGGATTTAGAGGGGGAATTTGGTTATTATGGAATAAACCAGTAGAGATTGATATCCTGCTAAGTGACTCTCAGTTTGTTCATTGCAAAATTAGATGTGGTGCCTGCTCTTTTTTGATGACTTCTGTATATGCGAGTCCAAATTCTGTTTTAAGAAACCAACTATGGGATTGCATTGATAATGCTAACCCTTCTCACCCTGAACCGTGGATTCTTGGAGGGGATTTTAATGCCACACTATTCCCTTTTGATAGGAATTGCTCTTCTTCTGCTAATTTTGGTATCAATAAGAGATTTATAGACTAGGTGCATAAGCGTGGTTAATGGTTGTTAGTACTCATGGTAATCGTTTCACTTGGTCCAATGGTACCCAAAGTGCTTGCCTAGATAGGGTTCTTGCTTCTGTTGAGTGGAACATGATTTTTCCTGAGGCGAATGTAGAGGTACTCCCTAGGTTTGCATCTGATCACAGTCCCATTATCCTTAGATTGAGTTCTGCTCAAAGGAGGAACCCAAATACCTCTTTTAAAGTCTTGGCAGCTTGGTTCTCCCACCCAAACTTTAATCAAGCCGTGACCAGAATTGGCATGATAGATCATCCTTGTTTGACTCCCTTGAAGATCTTAAAGTCTTCCTCCGAATCTGGAATAAGTCTGTTTTTGGTCATATAATCTGGAACAAAAGAAGAATAGAGGCTAGATTAAAAGGAATCCAAAGAGCTGTGGATGAAGGTAGGGGTAGGCATCTTAGAGGATTGGAGTCCTTTCTTACCAAGGAACTGGACACTTGGTTACAGAGGGAGGAAGCGCTGTGGTTCCAGAAATCTAGAGATCAACATGTGACACTTGGGGATAGGAATACAACCTATTTTCATCTTAAAACTAAGGCTAGGAGGCAAAGGAATTCTATTAAGAAAATCCTAGACAGTAATGGGAATTGGGTGCTAGAAGAAGACAAAATTGAAAATATATTAGTTCACCATTTTGAATCGTTATTTCAGGCTGATGATGAGCCAACTTGTAGCTCTATGGAGCATGATTTTAGGCCCCTGACCAGAGAGCTGAAAGAGGATCTTGCTAAACCCTTTGCCTTAGAGGAATTAACTAAAGCTATAAAGAGCATGAAACCTTTTAAAGCCCCAGGTAAAGATGGATTTCCTGCTGGTTTTTTCCAAAAATTCTGGAACATCATGTCTTCATCGATTTTATCCTTTGCCCAAGATTGCCTTCAAAATCAGAAAGTCAATCCTGTTGTCAACCAAACTGTCCTTGTCCTAATTCCCAAGACTGAACAGCCTACTACTGTGTCTCAGTTTAGACCAATCTCTCTATGCCAAGTCCAATACAAGATACTTGCTAAAGCTTTAGTAAATAGGCTGAAACCGTATATGTCATCTTTGGTTTCGGACAGCCAAACCATCTTTGTTCCCGGTAGAAGCATCTTTGAAAACATTATCCTAGTTCAAGAGGTAGTACATTTTATGCAGAAAGCTAAGGCTAGAGAGGGTATTATAGCCATGAAAATTGATTTGGCAAAAGCTTATGATAGGCTGTCTTGGAAATTCATTGAGGATACTTTAACTAGCTTGGACCTTCCTGATAATCTGAAGTACGCCATTTTGGATTGCATCACTACTGTCACCTTTCAGATTAGTTGGAATGGGAATATCTCAAAATCTTTTGGGGCTGGTAGAGGGGTTAGACAGGGGGATCCCCTATCCCCCTATATTTTTGTGTTGTGTATGGAAAGGTTTTCACAATTAATTAATAGGAAGGTGGTTAGAAAAGAGTGGAAACCAGCAGCTTTGGGGAAGAAAGGAACCTCCTTGTCCCACTTTTTTTTGCAGATGATCTTGTATTATTTGGTACTGCTTCAATTAATCAGGTATCTGTCATGGTTGAATGTTTGGAGGAGTTTTGTAGGATGTCTGGACAAGCTGTTAGCTTTGAAAAATCTTTAATTCTCCTATCTAATAACGTGTCTCAGAAAAAGGCTGACATAATTAGTCGTGAGTTCAAGATGCCGGTTACCAGGAACTTTGGTAAGTACCTTGGGGTGTTCCTAAAACAAGGTAGATCTAACCCTCAGTCACAAAATTTAATTCTTTCCAAAGTAAGAGATAGATTAGCAGGGTGGAAGAGTAAAACTTTATCAATGGCTGGCCGTATCTGTTTGGTGAAAAGCTGTGTTTCCTCTATCCCCATACATTCTATGCAATGCCAATTGTTTTCTGCTAAAACTTGTGATAAAATTGATAAAATGTGCAGGGATTTTATTTGGGGTCATGACTCAGAAACTAGGAAAATGCATGATGTAAGCTGGAGTACCATGTGTAAGCCTAAGCAAAAAGGGGGTCTAGGGCTTAGGGAGTCTAAAGCTATGAATGTAGCTTATTTTGGCAAAATAATATGGAATTTGGCTAGTAACTCTCAGCGGCTTTGCTATAAGATCCTGAAACGAAAGCACCCTAATCCCGATACTAGTCGTTGCTCTCCAACCTGGAAAGGGGTTCAGAAATGCGCTCCTTTGCTTCGGGAAGGGATGCGGTGGGTTTTAAGTGATGGTAAGACTATACGCTTCTAGAAGGATTGCTGGGTAGGGAATTTGATTTGTATTCCAAGGCGACTAATGTGATCCCTATGAGTGACTGTGATAGTACGATTAATAATTTTTGGGACTCAGATAGGGGTTGGCTGTGGAATAAGTTCTCTGATTTACTGCCTGATTACTGTTTGGAACTAATCAAGAAGTTTATTGTTTTTCCTGCTGAAGGATCTGATTTTATCTCCTGGTATCCTGAGGACAAGGGGGAATACAGTGTTAGATCTGCTTATGGTTTACTTACAGGTAATAGATATGTGATGGATCATGCTGATCCTAGCATATTTTCTGCTGTCTGGAAATTACCGGTCCAGGAGAAAGTGAAGTTATTCCTCTGGAGAATTATACTTGGCAAGGTTATGACAAACTCTAGGAGGTTCAGGTTGGGTTTCACTGCTGATAGCTCGTGCCACTTATGTGGACAGGAGGAAACAATTCTGCATGTACTGAGGGATTGTATTGTTGCCAAGCGCATCTGGTCAAAACTCATTTATCACAACAAACAAACTCACTTTTTGGTTTAGATTTACAGGATTGGCTGAAAGGAAACATTCAACAGAAGAACCGGCTCTTGATTAATATTAGTTCTAAAATGGTGTTTACAATTGTGTGTCACCTACTATGGTCCTGGAGGAACAGTAAGATTTTTGGAAAGGAGAATAGGCTTTTTCTTCCTTTCAGGAATGTGCTTCTAACTTGCAGGCAAATAAAACAGCTAGACTAAATGCTAGCAGCATTTCGGTTACATGGAACAATGCCAACAACAATGCTCAACCAAGTAACAGGGAGTTTCTCTATTGCATTCGAAGTACCCAATATATTATCATTAATATTGATGGAGCTTTTGTTCCTGGTTCAGCTACTGCTGCTGCTGGTGGAGCTATTAGAGACTTTCAAGGTGACTGGATGCTAGGATTTGGAGCTTTGTTTGGTCAACGCGGTGTGCTTCATGCAGAGATAATGGCTCTAGTATACAAGCAGGCTGGTCCGCAACAAAAGACTAAATAATGTTAGAATCTTCTCAGATTCGATGACGTTAGTAGAGCACTTCAAAGATTGCCCCAGCACACACCCTTTGAAGCCCTTAGTAGAAGAAAGCATGAGGCACTTGAGTTCTGAGCGGGACAACAGCGTGTTATATGTTCCACGTATTTGTAATGCAGTAGCTGATAGGCTAGCTAAGTCCATGTTGGGTGTCTTTATGAGTTTCCATATTCTAGAGAACCCACCCCCTTGTATTGGTCCTCTAATTTTAGAGGACAAAAACTCTTGGTTATCAATGAGAGTTGAAGGCTAGTAGCCTATGTTTTTCATCAAAAAAAAAAATACAAAATTGATCATAGATGTATGGATAAAAAAAGATACTCAGTCCTAGACCTGGCAATTCGGGTCACTCGGTTCGGGTTCGGTTCGGTTTGGTTTGGTTTAGGTCAATTTGTAGATATTCACTATTCGGTTTGATTCGGATCGGGTCGGGTTATCTGGTTAAAATTAGATTCGGGTGACTTCGGTTTGGTTGATTTCGGGTTCGGGTGCTTTCGGTCCGGGTTAGCCTCTATGTTTTTTGGTTTTTTCGGGTTATGGGTCAAATTCGGGTGACTTACCGTGTTATGCTTAATTGATAATAATTTTAAAATACAAATTTAAGCAATCTTTGTAATTTGTATTGATTTTCATATTTGTTTCCAAATTCTCTTAATATGGTGTTACTCTTGATGAAGATTGCTATTGTGTATTAATTGGTTATACATAATCAAATTGGATGACAATATATTTAATATTAATTTTTAACTATAGATTTATTTATTGTATCGACCAAGTATTAATTAAAATTTGATGAATCATCGGTCAATATTCGACACTTGACGCCAGTCTATCCCTCACCCCTCTCCCGCCCGACACTGTGGCTATGCCTCCCGCTATCCCGCGCCCATTACACAGCGCGCGTCTTGCGTTAGGGCCCATCATCTTGAGCGAGCATCGCGCGCCTATGCCAATCCATCACCACCTCGCGCATGTGCCCCTATGCGTCCGTCATCACCTCACGCCTATGACTTCATGTTGTATGTGCGCCACGATCACCGTCTCACGTGCGCACCTCGTGCGGGCGTCCTTCAGTAGCTTATTGCTCCCAGGCAGGGGTTGTCTCTTTATCTTCTTATTTTGTCATTTTTTAACCCTAATTTAATTTAATTATTCATACAAATATATTTACGTGAGATGTAAGGTTTGTAATCTTTATTCTTTTGAACCAGTTTCCTTGGACAGGGCAAAAGATTACAAGAATTGTAAAAATAGAATGAAAACATTCCTTATTTTAGTCCCAGTTCATGGAAAGTATGCATTCGTACATGTCAATAATAAACAGAAGGATAACGGAAGTTCATCTAGTTTCATATGTGGTTTGGGTGAATTCGGTTCGGGTCAATTCGGCTTGGATCAATTCGGTTCGGGTCAATTTGGTTCGGGTGAATTCGGTTCGATTGGATTCGGGTATATCAAATCTTGGTTTGATTCGGTTTTGGTTTGGTTTGGTTCGGTTCGGATTTTTGGGTCACATTTCAGGTCACATCATTCAGTTAAAATTCGGGTTCAGATCGGATTAGATCGGATCGATTTTTCAGATTCGGGTCAACTTTATCAGGTCTAGATCAGTCCCACGATTCTGAACGAAGCCTTAATTCCGCAAAGTATAACCGACCCAGAGCCAATTGTTTTCCGACACAACGCTCTCTGCTTTACCTTTGTTTTTAAGAAAAACTTCTCTGCTTTCGTCTTTTGTCTGTGTCCAAAACCATTTATCTCTGTTTTTCTTAATTTTACCGCAAATCCCGTTGGCTCTAATCCCCGCCCCTATCCTGAAATAGGAATTTTCTGGATAACGAACTTCTCCAATGTTTTCTCCATTCCAATTCTCTGCGAAAATGGTGACCCTCATTTCGCAATTCCAATAGACCTGCTATCGTTCATCCTCCCTTCTCCTCATCTTTCTCCTCTTTCTCTTCTATTCTAGATTTCCTATCTTGCGGCGGTGGCACCGCTACACAACAGTGACGACTCTGCATACATTTGAAAAAGAAAAATTAATCCCAAAACCCGGAGAATTTCTGGGTAGATTTTTACTTCTACTGATGGGGATTTGCCAGCATTAATTTGTTATCTGTGAGGAGATGGTTGGAGGAGAAAGAGTTTTTTAAAAAAAATCAGCGGGGAAAAACAAATAAAAAAAAAGAATAATTTCCTTATATTCAAATTCTTCTCCTTCAACCAGCTCAGCTGAGCGAGCCTCACGGGTACATGAAAGTTACTTAGCTTCCATTAAAACGATCTCTTAGTAGTTCTTGCCATTTATGAACAATACCCTCCTCCGTCCTGTGCCTCCAACCACGAGTAAGTTTCCATCTATCTCTCTCATTGACATGTCCTCTGCTAATTTCATCTTACTTTAACTTCTCTTTTTGTAATTAAAGAACTCCTTTTATTTTCGTTCAGTGAATGATCATATACCGGAAAAGCTAGCAAACCCATACACAATCCTCGGATTAACCACCCGCCGGCTATGGCTGCTGATTGTTCTTACATTCACAGCCATGCTAATCATGATGTCCATTGACCAATCCACAATCAACAATTTCATCCAATTACGGAACCAATCTTACTTCATGCCTCCTCCTACCCAAGATTCCCAATCACTGAATCACCCATCAAGAAATACCGAACCTCTGAATCATCCTCCAATGGATTCCGTGTCCGAATCTCTGAATCACCGTAAGGATTCCGAATCTGTGATCCATCCTAATCACATAATCATCATCCCTCCTTCCAATCTCAAACTCCCCATTCACCACCCAAATGGCTAACCACAGAACTCCCCAAAACTACACCTCAATCTATATCACGCTGGATACAACCAGGCGGGAAGCCCTGTCTCGACTCACGTACAACCAACATCAAAATCCCACAATTCGACAACAATCACACAATCACCCTCACAACAACCGACCACCATGATGTAATCTTTCAGGCCGTTGATTCCAACGGAAACCCACACTGTATAGGCGGGGATTTCTTCGAAATCAACTTATCAAGTGACTCATGGAAATCCCGACCACCACTCACAGACCTCGGCAACGGGAATTACTCATTCACCCTACAAGTTCATCATGATTTCCCAGGAGAATACAACTTAACAATCACTTTCCTGTTCGGTCACTTTGAGGGTTTGAAATTCTCCCCAACAAGATTCGCTGTCGACAAACAACTCCGACAACTACCCATCACTTTTATCCGATCAACCACTTCGCTACCGCCACTACCAGCATGTCGGGGGTCTGATTTCAACCGCACACTATGGACGGGTCGGTGGACTCGCCACGCGTGGAATGATGAGTGCAACATATCAGATGACGGGCGGTATCGTTGTCAACCGGCGGCGTTTCCTTGCCCTGAGAATTGGTGTAATGGGCCACTAGGGTTACTTGAGAGCAATGGGTGGGTATACTCTGCGCATTGTGGGTTTAAACTATTCACAGAAAAGGAAACTTGGGATTGTTTGAGCGGGAAGTGGTTGTTATGGTGGGGTGATTCAAACCATGTCGATACTGTTCGTAACATTCTATTCTTCTTTCTCGGAATCCCTGAAGTGGAAGTTGTGACGAGAGATTCGACAAGACATTCAAGAACCCTAGAAATGTTTCACAAACGGTTCGGATGACGAACATATTCAACGGGCATTGGGATCATAAGGGGAATTACGAGGGTTTGAATTCGTTATCGAACCATGAGTACCGCGAAATGATCAGGGGATACTTTAACGGGGAGAGGGTACCGGATGTGGTGGTGTTCAATTCGGGTCTTCATGACGGGGTGAAGTGGGTAAGTGTGAGGAGGTTTGCGGCTGCGGCGAAGATGGCCGCGGGATTTTGGGCGGAGGCGATGAGCCGGCGAGGAAGGGACGGGCGGATGTGGTAAAAGGACCAATTTGTGTTTAGGTCAACGGTGGCGACGGGTGGTTACGCGAGGACATTGGGGTTTAATCCGAATAAGATGGAACGTTTAATGGGTGTTGTTGGAGAAATTGTTAGAGGAAGGGATAGTGGATGTGGTTGTGGATGATTTTGATATGACTTGGGCTTGGCATTTTGATAATAGGTGTAATGATGGAGTGCATTATGGGAGGTTTCCGGCTAAGATGGAGTGGAGAGATGGCCAGATTGGGCATCAGTATTTTGTGGATTTGATGCTGGCTCATGTGTTGCTTAATGCAATATGCTTGAAGTCATGATATGGATTCTACAACATAGGATTCTTTGTAGATTGTGTGGAGTGAGTTTTATGTACAAAAGAGCTATTTGTACTTAGAGAGAAAGATAAAGCAATAGTGTTAACATTTTTTTCAAGGGGAATGACATGGAGTGGAAGAGATAAGAGTATTGACACGGTCATAGATGTTTATAAATTTTGAGGAATTATTGAAGGGTATTTCTCCCTTTTTTTTTCATTATATTTTCAAGAAGAAGGCCGTCGCTTGTGTGCCTTTGTCGAGATGATCATTAGGGCAATTTGGAGATTCGCTCTAACTTATGTTAGTATAGAAATTGGAGCAATATCTAACACCACCTTAGATTAACTTGATTATATATTCATTGTGGCAGGCAAGAGACTGAGAGGTGGAATACGAGAGACAACTGGAAACAAGTGGTTCTGTTGTTCAACTGCTTAAAACACGGTCAAAACCACGGGGTGAGGGATTCCCACGGCAATTCACTATCATCAAAAACAATTTACAAGATAGAGATAGAGAAGATTAATAGTGGCGTTTGAGTACATTCAATGTGAGCAATAATTCGAAGAGATGAAGGTATTTATAATTTCATCCTATGTGTTTTCTTTTGGCTAATGGGCATTAGATGTTGCTCGCTTCCTATTGGTTGCGAAGTGATTAATGCAGCCATACGTGCTTCCCCATGGAATTCTACTCCTCTAACATAGCCCCAAAACGGTTGTGATATTTTATCACATCAAAAGGGGGATCCTTATACCGTGGGTGATCTAACACTGTTGCATTTTTCACCATGTTGACTCCACAACTACCTTCATCCAGCCACCACTCCAACCACTGATTGAACTTTGTCCCTCCCCGAATCATCACCGGGTCTACAATATACAAGAAAATTGAAGCTTCTTTTTGGCTACCAGAGAAGCTTGTCCTTATGCTAATGAGTGTGTGAGGGAGCTTTCCTTACGCAGTGGAGAGGCCTTGCTGTGTGCAAATTGGGGAGCCTTATTTTAGGCTAACAGGGGAGACTAGCCTTAGGCCAGCAAGGGGCCTAGGCTTAGTATAACAAGACTAAAATAATGAAAGCTTTAAAAATTGTCCCTTTGAGGGTTGAGCCTATAGGGGTGAGCTATCTTGGGGAGTACGTCCCACTTATGCTTTGGGGACCAATGGGGCAAATCTCGGGGAGTTTCACTTGCGCCTTAGGCTCCAACATGGTAAACTATTCGGGGTTTTTATACTTTTCACTTAGGAGGGGGGAGCAAACTATCATCTAGCCACACAAGTTCTAGTGCTTGAAGAAGCAGCTGAACATAAAGTTCCACGCTTAGCTGATCCTAACGGGGGCTTTAACTTGATATAAGTTGGGTTTGGTGTCTCCTATTGGCGTTGCATACTGTATGATGAGATCTTGCTATAAAGTGTTGTTTGAACTAACCGGTGGTGACATCTTCCGCCTTGATATGAAGTGTGTGTGAGGGGGGGGGGGGGGGGGGTATGCATATCCAGGTAATGATCACTCCTCCTTGAAAAGGAGTGCCTTTCATAAGCTATGGGATCTCGTTGTAGGCCTTCATTTGCACGTATGCATCTTCATGTTGTTTACATTTTTCATTGTAGTGCGTTGCACGTTGTAGACTCCCAAATATTCTCACCCAGTAACATAAAATCCTCTAAAAAGTAAATAAAATATAAGGGATAGTTTCTTGTTCTTTCTCAAAGTGCATTGTTTTACGTCCAAATGAAGCTTGTAATTAAAAAGAGTATTATATCACTTTCTGGAATATGGGAATCCCTTTTTATGAAAGAGTATTTTCATTAGAAATTTGGTTGTTTGGATAAAAAATAGGTTCTCTTAGAAATATAGATTTTTTTTATTATATCCCATCTTTTTTGGTTGCTCCATGGCTCAATCATTGTTCTTTCTTGGTTGATTTAGTACACTTTTTTTTTTATATCCGTTATAGGTTTAATTTACGGGGATATTTTTACTGCGTCAACTCGACAACCACCATCCTCCAGCAATTGATTGACTTTGTCCCTCCCCAAATCATCAATGTGTCGACAATATATAATAAAATTGAAGCTTCTTTAGGCTACCGGAGAAGCTTGTCCTTAGGTTAATGAGGGAGTTTTTCTTTTGCAGTGGAGGAGCCTTGCTGTTCGCAAATAGGGAGCCTTATTTTAGGCTAATGGGGGCAACTGGCCTTAGGCCAGCAAGGGTCCTAGGCATAGTGAAACAAGACTTCAAATAATGAAATCTTATAAAGTGTCCTCTGAGGTTGAGCTTATGGGGTGAGCTATCTTGAGGAGTCCCACTTGTGCTTTTGGGACCAATGGGGCAAACTATCTCAGGAAGTTCCACTTGTGCCTTGGGCGCCAATATAGCAAACTATCCAGAGTTTTCCTACTTTTCACTTAGGGGAGAGGGGGGGGGGGGGAACCGAAATAAACTATCATCTAGTCGCACAAGTTCTAGTGCTTGAAGCAGCAGATGAATATAAAGTTCCACGTAGATTGATCCTGTCGAGGGCTTTAATTTGATAAGAGGGGCATGGTGTCTTCTATTGGTGTATCTACTATATGATGAACTCTGTTATAAAGTAATGTTGAACTAACCAGAGGGCGACATCTCCGAGATATGAGGTGTGTAGGGGGGAGGGGGAGTTATGCATTCCAGGTGATGATTACTTCTCCTCGAAAAAAGTGCCTTTCATAGGCTACGAGGATCTTGTTGTGGGCCTACATTTGCTCGTATGCATCTTCATATTGTTTGTGGTTTCCATTGTAGTGCGCCGCACGTTGTGGATTCCCAAAATTTTCACCTTGTAGCGTAAAATCTTCTAAAAAATAAATAACATATAATGGGTTGTTTCTTGTTCTGTCTCAAAGTGAATTAGTTTACGTCCTAATGAAGCTTGTAATTAAAAAAGAGTTTTCATATCATTTTCTGGAATATCGTAATCCCTATTTTTGTGAAAGAGTATTTTTCACTAGAAATTTACTTGTTTAGATAAAAAAAGGTTCACTTAAAAATATAGTTTTTCTTATTAATCCTCTATTTCTTTGTTTTGCCATGGCTCAGTCACTGTTCTTTCTTGGTTGATTTAGTTCATTTCTTTCTTTCAACATTGTTAAGGTTTAATTATGGTGCATATTTTCCTTACGCGTCGACTCCACAACCACCGTCCTCCAGCCACTGATTCGACTTTGTCCCTCCCCAAATCATACCGAGTCGACAATAAAAGAAAATAAAGCTTTTTTTTGCTACCAGAGAAGCTTGTCTTAGGCTGATGTGAAAACGTTTTCTTTACCCGGGGAGGAAGCTTGTCCTTAGGCTGATAGAAGTTTTCTTAAAATAATGAAGCTTTAAAAATTGTCCTTTGAGGTTTAGTCTTATATGAGGTGAGCTATCTTGAGGAGTCCCACTTGTGCTTTGAGGACCAATGGGATAAACTATCTCAGGAAGCTTGCGCTTTTGGTGCCAACATGGAAACTATCCGAGGTTTTCTATTTTCACTTGAGGGAGAGGGGAAACCAAAAGCAAACTATCATCTAGTCGCACAGTTCGTCCCATCTTGGGAAGTTCAATTGCGCCTTTGGTGCCAACATGGGAAACTATCCGGGGTTTTCCTTTTTTCACTTGGGGGGAGAGGGGAAACGAGCAAACTTCATTTTGTCGCACAAGTTCTAGCGCTTGAGACAAGCGGTTGAACATAAAGTGACTCAACAGTCGGTCGAGAACGGGGGTTTTAATTTGATATAAGCTGGTTAAGTGTCTCCTATTGGGGTGCATACTATATGTCGAGCTATAATTATAAAGTGTTATTGAAATCAAACAGAGGGTGACATCTTCCACTTTCATATGAGGTGTGTGAAGGGGGGGGGGGGGGTGGAGGGTTATGCATATCTAGGTGATGATTACTCCTCCTTGTAAGGGAGCACCTTTCATCGGCTATGAGGATCTCATTTTAGGCCTACATTTGTGCGTATGTATCTTCATGTTGTTTCTGTTTTCCATTGCAGTGCACTACACATTGTAGACTCCTAAATATTCTCACCCAATAATGTAAAATATTCTAAAAAGTAAATAAATTATAAGGGGTTGTTTCTTGTTTTTCTCAAAGTGAATTGGTTACATCGTAGTGAAGCTTGTATTAACAAAATAGCTTTCATATCACTTTATGAAAATGGAAATCCCTATTTTGTGAAAGAGTATTTTCACAGGAATTTTTTTGGTTGTTTAGATAAAAAAAGTTCTCTAAGAAATGTAGTTTTTCTTATTATATCCGGTTTTTCTTTGTCTTGCACCATGCACTAGTAAAAAAATAGCCTGTTTCAACGCCCCTATTTCGGCGGTAGTAAAGCAACCGTCAAAATAGACAATTTTCTGAAATTGTTGGTACCTATTTCAACGCTCCTATTATGTTAAGTATTTTTTGACTCGTATAACATTTATCTTTACATTATTGCTTCATCTATAATTTGAGTGACTAATCTTTTCTATAGTGATGATCACCCTATGGACCAGCCCGTTGGAGAAGCTGAGCCTCATCGGACGAGAACCTAAACGGGTCACAACGAGAAGGAAAGAATGGGAATACAAAACACAGGAGGATGAGGCTTGCCCTTCACAGCAGGTGCTAGAGCCAGCAGCTGCCTCCTCCTCCGGGCAAAAGGTGAAGAAGAGAGGTCCCACCCGGGCACTGAAGGCTAATAGAGGTCCCCCCACAAAGCCGGTGCAGTTCAATGACTACCATTAGCCGTACGGTAGTTGAAAGAAGGATTATGTTGCGTATGTTGGCCACTTAGTCAAGACTTACTACAACATAAACCACACATGGAAGCAAGTGCCACAATCATTGAAGGACACCATGTTTGAGCGTCTTCATGTATGTTTTTATAATATGTTGTTCTAAAATTTTAGTGTTTCTCGTTATTTATATTACTAACTAACTAAGTAATTGTTTATGTAGGCTCGATTCTGCATCGATTCTTCTCTCAAGGACGATGTGCTGGAAAAAGTGGTGCTGCAATTCCGTGACTAGAGAAGCTGGCTCGCCAACAATTACATTCATCAGATGACTCAAGACCTAGATACGTATTTGTTGGCTCTTCGTGCGAAACAACAAGCAAACATGAAGAAAAATAATACCCACATCACTTAGGCAGTAAAGGTATTGCCAAGCGCGTACCAGAGTGGGAACAATAGGGCTTACTGCCATCGGAAGAGTCACTGGATCCTAGCGGCAGGAGGATGAGGTCTGGATGCTGAGTCAAGTGCCAAAAAACTCGACGTCAGAAAATCATCAGTATGATGACGGCACGAGATCCATTAAATCAAATGGTGATCAGTAGCTAATTTTGGTACATAAGTTTAATATTGGTTTGTCTAATACTGACTAATGAATTATTTATTTGCGTGTTTTATAGGAGGAGTTAAGCTCTCAAGTTACTCAAGGTTCTTGGACTCCAAGCAGACAGTATGATCCTCTTTCTGTGCTCTTGGAAAGGCGGATCATCCTGGTCGTGCTATTGGTTTTGGTGGACAAGTTGGTATCCACCAAGCCTTTAGCAATCCTGGGTCTAGGAAAGGCTCGCATGGAAGGATGATCAACTACGACGAGCATTTAAAGACATTGCTGATCTAGAGCGTAATAATGAGCATAGGTTTAAACAGGATCTCCAACAAATGTTCACTACAGAGATGTCCCAAGTGCGCTCACAATTGTTTAGCAGTCAAGAGGTGACTAGACCAGCACCTAAACCATCAGCTGATCAAGAGGATATCACACCAATACGGCACAGTAGTGTTGCACTCGGAGCCGTATCCATATGCATCTATTTAGGTTAGACATTAAACTTAGAAAATGACCATTATTTGTATTATCATCAATCTAGTTCGATTGTGTCCGTCTAACCCTTGTCTACTAAATATTTTGGAACCCATTGAGTGCACGTTGTCCTTGCCGATGAGAGGTGAGGATAATATGGTGGGATGGACTAAACTGTTCAAGTCATCTTCTGTAGACATCGTGCATGGTGAACCATTACGACAATATTATCCTCAGGTGCTTTTGGATGATTATGTGGCGGAACATGCTGATGTTGCTTTGTCGGTAACCTTTCACAGAGGCAAACACTATGGTCTACCCACACAACTAGAATCCAGTGGCCGATTAGATGGGTCAATATCCCGAGCCAGGTAAACACAATAAACACGTACTCTAAAATTATAATTATGCAACATTTCAATAAGTTATGGTTTAGGGTGGGTGGCTTAAACCTAAATAATTAAAAATTTAGGAAAAGGTCAAGTCGAAAAAACTGCTAGTGGGAATGGAAAAAGTGTTGCCACACCAGCTCCTACGAGGGCGTCCATCAATTTCATGGTGAGACCTGATTTAGTAGAGTAAAGCATATTGGATGGTTGCCACAGAATATGAGACTTCTGCACTTAGCATTGTTGTTGACGTCACCTCACAGTGATTCAATCACTGTGGAGGATGCCCAAGGTATTTTCACTACAAAATGGGGGGCAGGCTCATCACTTCTATATATATATGTCCGACTTCGCTGATGTATTCAAGAAGGACTGGTCAAATGTATCGATCCTCAAGTCAGCTGTCATGTGAGCGATCTTTGCTAAAGGGAAAATTGTAGGAAAAACTTATACATAAAAAGAATAAATAATAAACTAATCCTACAACTTACTACGGGAAGCAAATAAAACCCAGTCGGAGTATAGTGTAAATATATTACGACCGAGAGTATCGAACCCAGGGACTTATAGAAAAACTAGTCCTAATTCGGTAATAACCTATTCTAAAACAAGGGGGAAAGTAAATGTAATTCTAATCTAAAAAACTAACTAAAATCCTAACTAAATGTATGATTCGTGACTAGATCTACCCTACGTGCCACTATGAACATTCATACATCAAGTCTTGAAAACCCGAGCAAATGAACATGCCGGATATCTTGTCGGATAGTTGATGCACGGCATATTCAAAGACGTTGAATATGCCGGACAGAACCAACCCGGCATTAGAACTCGGCAAGAACAAAATGTGAATTTTTATCCCAGTTTCGAACCCTGAAAACAAGGACTCATTATCCAAATTCGAACCCAACAATCTCTCGTCAGTATTCGATGAAATAATGAAAAAGGATAAGGTTATTCAACTCTTTCGGTGTTGTCATCTACACCTCTGCATCTAACAACGGTGACAGACCACTAAGATTCCTTAACCAAAACACTCTGTCTTTTGAACCTCAAGTGGAATTTAGAAGATAGGAGAACAAGTAACGATCTCATTTTGCCTTATATGGAAATCTGAATCTTAGTAAAACTTGGGGAATATAATATTGAATGATCAAAGTGTTTACAAGGAAGAACTCATCCCTAACCAAAACCTAACAGGATCTACTTCACCATCCACTTAAATAAGGAAGAAATACATAAGGAGAAGGAGATTGGTCATAGCCTTAACCCGAAAAGGAAATCTTCTCTTCTTCTTCGTGGATGGATCCGTAGAAATGCCTTGGACACCAGCAGTGGAATGTGGGAGGAATTAGAGAAGTGAATGGCATGAATTGGTATGTTGAAGTGTCCCAAATGATGTAGACTCTCGGCCTATTTATAGGGCTTCAAAATGACTCTACCGGGCGTCGTGTCGGGTCGTCAGTAGCCGGCACATGTGGGAAATGTGCCCAACTGTTAACGATCAAAACCGCCAATTCCGTGCGAAACAGTTGCATATGCCGGGTAGGAGATACCCGGCATCGTACCCGGCAGCGGTTGGAAATCACGTGGAACACATGTGCTGTCGTATGGTCAACCGAAGCGACTTTACACTTATGCCGGATAGAATTTACCCGGCATCTCATCCGGCAAAGCCCTTTTCTGTTCTATGTGTATGCTGTGCAGGATACATCCAGCATGGAGTCCGGCATCACTTGAACTTTTGCTAGAAAATTATTCCTTGCATGGAAAACATATAAAAACATCAATATGAACATGTAATAGACTTTAACACATAATAAACATAAATAACATATATTTAACTTATTTAGATAAATATAATACTAAATCTAGCCCATAAAATATGATAAGTCTGCGGCTTATCAAGGCCCTACACTTACCTTTTGCTAGTCCTCGAGCAAAACAAGATTAGAAAGGAGTAATTACTTATGCAAAACAGATAAACTTTAGAATGACAATTAGATAAATATTTCTAACTGCCTGACTCTAATTCACAAGTATCACTTAATCCATCTTATCATCCAAACATACAAATGGGTATAAAATAAGAATTTCAAAACCGATAAAAAACTTTGGGTTATTTTGCATAAGGGATTTGTAATCTCTTCTTTTTTCCGGTTTCCATCATTTAGCTCTATTTTTCAAGAGTTTCTGAATGTGGCCAAGACACTCATCGATGGTTTTTAATATTCAGCCCTATTTTGCAAGGGTTTCTGAATCAACCATGATTTTTTTGCATTGAAGAACGGAGAATTTAGGAGAACAATAAAAGGAAAAACTCTCATTTCTTGCTTTTATTCTGAGGCAGTTCATTGCAACCTCAAAGAATATAATGCTTTTCCTTTGGAAGAAGATTATTTTTCTTTTCTATTTTTTTCTTCTTCTCTTTTTTTTCACACAAATCCTTTTAAGATTTTCACCAAAAGCTTTTTCACATTTGAAAACGAAAGGAATTATTACCCAGAAGTACATAAAGGAAAGAATTAGGAGCAAGATCATATACTCATGTCAATTAAAAAGAATCAAAAAGTTAAAAACAGGAATCTACAAGACATTAGAAAGCTTACCTCTTGAGAGAACAAGCTTAGTCATTCCTAATCTCATCTCAATAAAAAAACATGCAAAAAGTTAGTAAAACATTGAATAAACTCACAACTTATGCATATTATAAATAAAATTTTATTTTTTAAGGGGGATCCCTGCCCTACACTTGGCAGGAACACTATCCCCAGTGTTCAACAGAAACAACAAAATTTTAATTTTTTTTAGTAGAAACTAAAAAAAACTATTGGAAAGTACTAACAAAAACAAATCATAAAAAAATAAAGAGAAAAATTAAATGGTAAGAAAGGCTCCCCGGTTTGATATTGAAGGTGTGAGGAGAACCCGCCCTACACTTAGCCTTTTAGGCTATATGGCATATCTGAGATCCTGGGTAGGATAGTGACCGAATTCGCATGCTCCCTTGGATTGGTTTGTGTTGGGACGGAGCTGACCTTGTGTCGTGGTTGCGTCAGAAGTTGTTGTAATTTGCAACTGCAATGATTTGTGCTCCTTACGAATGGTCGAGATCTCGTTGTGAGTGTCCTGGGTCTTGTTCATAAGGGCTGACATCATGTCACAAAGTTCAGCCATTTCAGCCTCTGATGATGATGCAGGATGGGATGGTTGTATTGCCTGATCTCCCTGGTAGCCGGCTTGACTCTGAAAGTTATGTGGGGGTTGGTTCCCCTGTTGCCATGGCTGCCGATACCCTTGGTTACTCAATAATTGACTCAACATTTGAAAGTCGGGAATGTCAGGGCTAGAAGCGTGTGGTCGTGCACTAACCACGTTCGTCTGTTGAGGAAGTTGATTCATTGCTATTTGCTCCACCACTTTCTGTTGAGCGCTAACCTTTGTGGACGTTGAGCATTGCTCTCCAACAACTACTTGTGACTTTGCATCACTTTGTCAAATTTGCATCGCCTTCCCCACTTGATATAAACCAGCGGTACTACCCTTGGTTCCACCGGTGGCTCAATCCCTAATCTCTTCGCAAAGAGATTCAACCCCACTAAGGAATTGATCTCCGGGCTTCTTTAATATATCTGCACCAAGGGAGGCTAAGATCATCGTCTTGCATTTGATTGATCAATCCTTTGTAAAACAACTAAGATAGTTGTTCCTTGGTGAGGTCGTGGTGTGGACATGTGCGTAGAAACCCTTTGAATCTGTCCCAAGTCTCACAGATGTTCTCCAAGCTAGGCTGTCTAAAGTGTTATTCTCGGCGATCATCTCCAGGGTGCGACTTGGATGCATGAATTTGTCATAAAAATTGTGGCCATGTCCTCCCATGTGGTGATGGTACTGGGGGTCAGACTGTGGCCATTTGCTGCGTTCCCCGTAGGCTATGGGGAAAGAGGGAAAGTCTGGCGTATGGAGGACATTGTTGTGGAGGTTAGGCTGTTTGGTGTTGTAGAAATTTGGTGATGTGGAGCAAAAGCATCGTCCAGGTTGTACCGTCGAACATACCCAACTCCTTGATGCATCGGATTTGATGATATGGCTTAAGTTTTGCCATTCATCGTATTAGTTTGTGGGAGGGGAGGGAGGTCGATTGCGGGCTTTTGGCCTTGGTTAGAAGGCCGGTTTATATTTCGGACGGTAGGTGCTGCCATTGTGTAGGAGGTAGGTGTTGTTGTTCTTCGTTGACAAATGGAGCGAAGAAGAGTCCTTCGATTTCTGGGTCAAAATTTGCTAAATCTTCAGGAGAATTCGTGGACCGCAGAAGCATTCACTTTGATAACTTCAGGAGGAGCAAGAGAAAACGTTATAATACTTCGTAATAATAAAAGAAATAATATAATGACATATTAAAATTACGAAAATACAAGAAAATAAAGTTTTGGTTATGCCGGACACGGTGCCGGGAGTATGGCACCCGGCATTGGACTTCCTCCAATACTGCCAGGTTGATAGTACCCGGCGTTGCGTCCGGTTTTCTGCGAACTCAAAAATTTCAGTAAAGAATCAACAATTAGGAAGTATTAGAAGAGAGATCTAAGCGAATGGTGTAGGAAAAGAATAGAACTATAAGGAATTTAACATTTTATGAAAATAATTTAAAACAGAAAATAATTTGAAAATGCCGGACAGGATGCCTGGTTTTTTTCCGGCAGTGGACTTCCTCCACTAATGCCGGGTTGAATTTACCCGGCATACCACCCGACGCGTTCAAACTCGAAAAGAAAGAAAATTAAATGGGAAAGGGGAAGGGAAGTTAATAAAAGAGCAATGGAAAAGAATATTTATAGACAAATCAAAGATTCGAAAAGGACAATGCGAAGTAAAAGTTGAAGTTTGAGTATGCCGGATTGTGCGCCGGGTAAACTCTATCCGGCGTAGGACTTCCTCCAAGATGCCGGATTTAGAACACCCGGCAATGTACCCGGCATATTCAACCGAAAATAAAATGAACAAATTAAATTAAAGAATCAAAGAATAAAGAATAGGGCATTTTACCGAATTTGGGACTTGGACTAATTCCAAGTCCCCGGCAACGGCGCCAATTTGCTAAAGGGAAAATTGTAGGAAAAACTATATACATAAAAAGAATAAAATAATAAACTAAACCTACAACTCTACTACGGGTAGCAAATAAAACCCGGTCGGAGTATAGTGTAAATATTACGACCGAGAGTATCGAACCCAAGGGACTTATAGAAAACTAGTCCTAATCCGGTAATAACCTATTCTAAAACAAGGGGGGAAAAGTAAATGTAATTCTAATCTAAATAACTAACTAAAATCCTAACTAAATGTATGATTCGGGACTAGATCAACCCTACGTGCCACTATGAACATTCAATACATATCAAGTCTCTTAAATCACCCGAGCAAATGAACATGCCGGATATCCTGCCGGATAGTTGATGCACAGCATATTCAAAGACGTTGAATATGCCGGACTAAACCAACCCGGCATTAGACTCGGCAAGAACAAAATGTGAATTTTTATCCCAGTTTCGAACCCCGAAGACAAGGACTCATTATCCAAATTCGAACCCAACAATCTCTCGTCAGTATTCGACTGAAATAATGGAAATGGATAAGGTTATTCAACTCTTTCGGTGTTGTCATCTACACCTCTGCATCTAACAACGGTGACAGACCACTAAGATTCCTTAACCAAAAACACTCTTGTCTTTTGAACCTCAAGTGGAATTTAGAAGATATGAGAACAAGTAGCGATCTCATTCTGCCTTATATGGAAATCTGAATCTTAGTAAAACTTGGGGAATATATATATTGAATGATCAAAGTGTTTACAAGGAAGAACTCATCCATAACCAAAACCTAACAATGATCTCTACTTCACCATCCACTTAAATAAGGAAGAAAACTAAGGGAGAAGAAGATTGGTCATAGCCTTAACCCGAAAAGGAAATCTTCTCTTCTTCTTCGTGGATGGATCCGTAGAAATGCCTTGGACACCATGGGAATGTGGCGGAATTAGGAAGTGAACTGATTAATTTTTTTTGAAGTGTCCCAAATGATGTAAACTCTCGGCCTATTTTAGGGCTTCAAAATGTCTCTTGTCGGGCGTCGTGCCGGGTCGTCAGTAGCCGCACACGTGGGAAATGTGCCCAACTGTTAACGGTCAAACCGCCAATTCCACGTGAAACAGTGCATATGCGGTAGGAGATACCCGGCATCGTACCCGGCAGCGGTTGGAAATCACGTGGAACACATGTGTTGTCGTATGGTCAACCGAAGCGACTTACACTTATGCCGGATAGAATTTCCTGGCATCTCATCCGGCAAAGCCCCTTTTATGTTCTATGTGTATGCCTGCAGGATACATCCCGCATGGAGTCCAGCATCACTTGATCTTTGCCTAGAAAATCATTCCTTGCATGGAAAACATATAAAACATCAATCTGAACAAATAATAGACTTTAACACATATAAACATAAATAACATATATTTAACCTTATTTAGATAAATACAATACTAAATCTAGCCCATAAAATATGATAAGTCTGTGGCTTATCAATCTTATACATTTTCTATCTGAAGGCAAACTTGGAATAGTTTTTTGTACTAAAACATTGTTCACTGATGTTATTGTCTTTATGGTGCGGGCATGTACAATTTAAGGCGCTTCAACTTCATGAAAATAACGCTTCAGATTCCTATGCCCTGCTATATGCTGGGAAGTGACTATGTCAAGTGACATGCAAAGCCTTAAGTAGTACTTGACGAATGCAATATTTGAATGTGCAAACAAGTCATACATTATGCTACCATATTATCATGAGTAAGTCATCTTCCATATGTTAGTATGTTTTATTTATTATTTATGTTATTCGTGTTATGATTTCAATTTTATTCAACTACGTGAGCAGTCGACACTAGTCGTTGTTGGTTGTGTCCATGAGGTCCCCGAGAGTCTTTTAGTTTAACTCACTTGGTAGGAGTACCAAGAAGCCAGCGATAGCAGCAGCTCTACTGAAGTGAGCTATTTAAATTATACAACAATTGTTATTACTTAATTATTGTTTCATTATTATTAATGTGTCCAATGTGTATTAATTCCAAACTTTTTATTTTGTATAGTGGCTTGAAGATGCATTTTTTTTCAATGCAAAAGCAAGTAAAGAACATCCTGTGGAATCTATCGATGATAGTGGCTGCTTTATGGTTTATGATAATTTACTGAGATGCCCCACTGTGGTGGCTGCATGTGGAATGTTTATACAGGTTTGCTTATTATGTGGTGTATTTAGGTGCATTTATAAGCTAGAATGGAAAAAACAAAAAAAAAGATTATTTCGGCAGTTCCTAAGAAAAGAACGGTCGAAATAAGGCGTCCGACCCAAGCAGACGTACCCACATAGGTCAGCCTCCCGCTCAAAGCTCTCGGGTTTCGATCGACCCATATGGGTCGATCGTCCAGTGTTCCAACTTAGGGGAACCGACCGACCCAAAACGACCAACCCTGTTGGTCAGTCGATTTGGTTCCCAGTTTCTGGAATAGACTGGCCCAAAACAACCGATCTTGTTGGTCGATCGCCTATTTCAGTGGTTCTTAGTGAGAAACCGTCGAAATAGACGGTCAAATTCTTTATTTTGGTAGGGTTTTATTTCGGCCTTAGAACTGCCGAAATAGATCTTCAACCCTATTATGCCGGTGCTCATTTTGGCGGTTCACTACCGCCGAAACAGATGGTTTTCCAGTAGTGTTTGATTTCTCTATAAGACACTTGTTGCGTATTACATACATGTATACGATGTGAGATGTAATAGTACATCAAATTCGAACTATATAAAGTAAGACGCAAAGTGTATGCATAATTACATACATACGTATGAATCTAGTTCAAAAGTATAGATTTGATGTTAGCTAATCACAATACTAATTTATATAAAGTGACACTAAAACAGAACAATTGATGCATACTTTTCATCATCAAATCTATAACCATAAATTCGTATTTGCGCATGCAAGACAATAGTAGATGTACAAGTAAACGAAGAGAGAAAGTGAGGAGGAACGAATATATTGAAAAACAAACAAAAGGATAGATATCTAGTGGGTAAAGAAATGGGTAACTTGAAACCATGAAGTTATACAATTTTTCTATAAATTATTAATTCTACCCATATCTTCTTTGCCCCCACCCCTTCAAAAAAAAAATAATGAACAAAATAGAAAAACAAAAAGTGTAATGTAGGTTGATAATAATAGAGTTTGTTACTCCAATAACAGCAATATGGCATTGTGAGGATGCTTTATGTGCCGAGACGTTTGTTGTCTGCTCAATCACACCCATGGACTTGTATGACACTCTTTTTTTAGTGGTTAAAGTGTTAGTATGCATATTGATGAAAGAAGCAAGTGTTTTAGGGTATTCAGAAGTAATCAAGATGTACGATACCCTAAATTGAAGATCATAACCCATATTAATTACTGTCGGCAGATGATATTTATCTGCAAAAGGACCACATTATGTAAGTAAACCAAATACCCAAATAGACGTACACCATAAAAATTGAACAATCGCGTTCTCGAATCGTATATAGTAAGCTATAGGGATGCTCACGTTTTGTGTGTGTGTGTGTTGTATTGGGCAATCAGATTGTACTAATAATACGCAGAGTTTAATCACCATTAGTTGTACAAGAAAGCGCTACACACATATAATACAATATGAGTGTGGAATTTAAGAAGAAAAATTAACAAGTAGCAACAATTATTAAGTGGGTAACCCGCGGAATGAGATGAGTGAAAGTGAAGCTGCAGGTGGATTTTATGTCAAAAACTTGCTTTACAGCGATTTGATATTCATCAGTAGTAGTAGTAGTATTACTTTTCCAAGTTAAATCCCGTTTCATAATTAAGACAAGAAAAGTCCAGAACCGACGGTCTTGTCACTCACTTGTATACATATATATAAGTAGACTAACAAACATATTAACAGACACACTTTAAATCTGATAGAAGTAATCAAATTGAGGCAGAGGGTTGCAGTGGAAATGGGGCATAGATGTTGTAGTAAACAAAAAGTGAAGAGAGGTCTATGGTCACCAGAAGAAGATGAAAAGCTGCTCAAATTTGTCACTACCCATCCTCACCATGGTTCTTGGAGTTGTGTTCCCAAACTTGCAGGTTTCTACTAAAATTTGCAAATACTTTATAAATTAGTTACTGTAATTCATGTAATTGATTGATCAGTGATATAATAAATAAGTTAATTGCTGCTGTAGGTCTCCAAAGATGTGGTAAAAGCTGCAGATTAAGATGGATAAACTACTTAAGACCAGATGTGAAACGAGGCTGTTTTAGTGATGAAGAAGAGCGTACTATCATTGATGTTCACAGGATTCTAGGCAATAAATGGGCACAAATAGCTAAACATCTTCCTGGTAGAACTGATAATGAAGTCAAGAACTTGTGGAATTCTTGTATCAAGAAGAAACTTATCTCTCATGGGTTGGATCCAACTACCCATAATCTTCTTAAATCTACCCATAAATGGAATTCATCCCCACATCATCAGAAATTAGATTCAAGACCAAACTCATCATCTCTTAACCACCACTTGTTCACTGTTGAACCGACTAGTAAGAAAATAGATTCAACCGCAACAACTACGGCGACGGCGACGGGATTCTTCAATCATTCTTCATCAATTGATGATACCAATCACAACGACGTCGCTAATGATCAATTCCCCATTTCAAACTTTGAGTGGGTCGACAAAAATCAAACTACTAGTAATATTCTTACAAAAACCTGCATAACCTCTTCAATGGCTGATCATAACAGTTCCGCTCCAGCTTCCTCATCTTTTAATTTATGTGAGGATGAAAATCCCGATATCTGGAATGGCGGTTCAGACTGTTGCTACTTGAACATTAATCCAGACGATCATCATCACGGCGCGACTTCAGCTACAACAAACGTATTTGATTCCAATCTCTCAAACCCAATGGAGGTGCTACAGTATGGTAATAATAATTACATGGACGCATCATCATCATCATCTAGTACTGTTCGTCGTCATGATCCAGTTATTGATCATACAGAAACTATGGTGGCGATGGAAGACTACTACTTTGATGATGACATTCGTAATCATCAGCAGCTCAGTGACTTCATTCTTGGGTTTGATTTTGGTTTCGTGGATTATTCATCAGAGTACGTCTCCCCGACTCCGACAAGTGTTGTGTATGGAGGTACCAATTCAGTTGACCTAGTCGCTTGGGATGCCACTAGCTAAGACCAGAATGGTTGGTTGGTATGATTAGTTAATCAGATACTCTAACGGATGTACCTATTATTGAGTTTAGTGTATGCGGTTAGGAAATGATTTAACATGATAAACACCATGATTTTACATGGTTCAGGCGTTAGCTAGGATCGTGGTGCAGTGGAGTGAACGATGAATGTGTTGAAATAATAAAGTTATGGGATAATGGGTTTGATGATAAAAATAAGGGAAGCTAAAGTGATGTTTTTTATTTGGCTACGTTATATGAAAAAGTTAGGAGCTGTTCAGTAGACCCTGTTCTCCCTGCGTCTGTGTATAAGCTAGGTATGGTTAGAGTGTTTTACTATAGTTAACCAATAAAAGATTTACAAGTGTGTTTGGATGGGACCTTTGAGTAAATAATACAATAACATGTGGACAAGCTTTAGTTTTAAAGCTAGATGAAACCACTCCATCTCGATATCAAACGCCCCCTTACTAGATTTAATGTTGTTTTTTAAAGTTCTAGAACAATTAATGGGCAAGTTTAAAATCACTTCCACCATATAAAAAGGATCATGTGTACTCAGATTTTCATCAATCAATAAGTCTCCCAACTTCTCTAAAATATATCAAACAAACTTATATCAAAGCTAAAACGAAAGAGAAAAGATAGTTAAAAAATGAGAGAAAAAGTTAGGAGTAAGAAGAAGAAATAAAAAGTGATTTTTTTCATTTCAATGTCAAATTCCAATCTTCCATTTGTATTCCCTTGTCTTGCAAAAGATGACTATGAAAATTGGAGTATAAAGATGAAAAGGTTTTGCTTGGAAGCCATGATGTTTCGCAAGTAGTTGAAAAGGGATGTGATGAGTCCGTGCATATTTCATCTATATCAACTCGCTGCACAAAGGTTACCAAGTTGAGCTGACTGTGTGGTTTACTCTTATAAGCAGGCTGGTGACCAAAGAGCTCCTATTTGAAAGGAGCCTAATAACATTAGGTCAAAGCATGTGCCCATGGTGTGGGAGGGCTATGGAAACAATGGAACACTTGTTATTTCTCTGTCCGAATGTGGGGGTGTTTTGGGAGGAAATTTTAAGGTGGAGGAATGTGTCTTTCTCATTTAAGACTACGATAGCCGGGATCTACATGGATTGGTTCACTGTCTCTTTACATATGAAAGGTAAGAAAGTGTGGCGCTCTACCTTGTGTTTGGCATCTATTATATATGGATGCATCGGAATGATGTGGTTTTCCGAAGTGAAGCGCTAAATATTCCACGCATTGTAATGCAAACAAAGTTTGGAGTTTGGAGGTGGACAAAGATGTGGTGGAAGTAGTTTGCTCTCTCATGTGGAACTTTCATAGGAGTATCTTCATTGAAAGATTATTTGTAGTAGTGTTGTGAGTGAAAGGTGTAAGAGGGATGTTAGGGCTAGTAATAGCATGTTACTAGCAAGATGCTGACTGTTGGCTTTGTAATAAAGTTGGTAGTAAGTATATAGGGTTGTATCTGGATGGGGGGTACTCTTTTTCCTCCTTAGGTTTTTTCCCACTAGGTTTTGCCTCAGGAGGTTTTAATGAGGCCCACTTCACGCCCATCCACCCGGTCTACCAGGAAAGTATTATTAATAAAGAGGCTTTTAGCCAAAAATTATCAAAAAAAAAAACAAAGGTTGTAGAAGAAAGATCAAGAAGCCCATACACTCTTCTATCAAAGTTTGGATGAGGTGATGTTTGAAAGAGTGGCGAGCGCGATGAACATGAAAGACGCATGAGAAATTTTGAAGAACTTATATCAAGGAGTGGATAAAGTGAAGAAGGTACGCCTTCAAATGCTAGGGGAGAGTTTGAAGGACTTTAGATGAAAGAATCCGAGTCGATTTTGGATTACTTCTCAAGGGTGTTAGTCGTAGTAAATCAAATGAAGCAATACGGTGAAACATTAATCGAAGATGTTTGGGTTATAGAGAAGAACCTTCGATCTCTACGTACAAATTTTGATCACATCATTGTGGCGATCGTCGAATCCAAAGATTTGAAGAAGATGATGGTCGATCATCTCATGGGATAATTACAAGCCCATGAAGATATATTTAAAAAGAGAAAGGAGACGTCAATCGGGCAAGCATTAGCCACTCAATCCACGGTGAGAAATGATGATTGTGAGAAGAACTCAAGAGGTCGTGGCCGAAGATGAGGTCGAAAAGAAGGATATCAAGGAGGATATGAAAGAGGTGGTCAAGATCACAATAAATAAATGGGTAAATTCTGAAAGAGGAGTGGAACAACTACCAAAGGGTAGACAAGTCAAAGATTCAGTACTATGATTGCCAAAAATTTGGGCATTTTGCACGTGATTGTTGGACTACACCTAGATCCAACATAGAAGATGCCAATATGGTTGAGATAAAGGAGGAAGGTGTATTGTTGCTGTCAAACCAAGTCAAGAAAGAAGATCAAACGAATGGATGGTACCTTGAAAATGCAGCGAGCAACTGATGAGTGTGCAAATAAGCATATTCTAGGGGTGTAATTCACATGTTTTATCAACACTAATGCTCATTTCTTCACTTTAGCTAGTTTTCCTCTAGTTTTGTGTTTTATTATTGTTTTTAGATACATTCATTGCTTAAACAAGAGGAAGAACATAGCTAGGAGCATAGTAGACGAAGAGAGGTACATGTGGACGTAAACGGATTTCAAATTGGAGCTAGAGTGAAGAAGATATGCTATATTGTATAGTTGTCTGGGCATAGGTTCGGGTCTACAGACCCAGACCAAACACGAGGTGACCTTTCTGCCTATTTTCAAGCCTGGTCTAGGTATATTTCTAGGTATAAATCCCATACCAACATTTGTGAGACGTTCGGACTTACAACTCTAGACACCGAACGCACCCAATGCAGCGCCAAAATTCTCCACGTAGAGTGGTCTGGGTATTAAACCATGAAAACATACCTTGATCACTCAAAACATGCAGCAGATTCACGGTAATTTAACGCAAAAAAACGGGAGAGGAGGAGGAAAAGACGGAGAGCACAGGCGAAAGAACAACGTAGAAAAGAAGAGAAGAAGAAAATAAAAGGAAGAAGAGAATAGGGGAGGAAGAAGAAGAACTCACTGTAAAGAGAAGTCATGAGTGAGACAGAGGGAAGAGAGGAGTGACGATGAAATGATAATGTGTATTTCACTTAATGTTTGTCATTACAACTGCTAGCTATATATAGAAGGAGAATACCTACTTTCTGTTACGTAGTAACTAGCTATATTACTTACATCCTCCCGCAAACTAGACTGGGGTGCAACATAGTCCTAGTTGTTTGAAGCAAGAAAACAGAATCCTTAGTCATTGGTTTCGTAAAACCATCAGCTAACTGTTGTTTTGAGCGAACAAATTTAATCAGAAGATGTCCATTGGTGACCTTTCTCTAACGAAATGGTAATCCATTTCAATATGCTTAGTACGGGCATGAAGGATTGGATTTTGGACATTTACAAAGCACTTAGATTGTCACAAAAAATGGTAGGACTGGACAGAACTGGAAACATTGATATCTTTGAGAATGTAAGTAATCCACAAAAATTCAGATGCTGCAGCTGCGAGAGCCCGATACTCAGCCTCTGTAGATGATCTAGCAACAGTTTTCGTTTTCTAGAAGCCCAAGAGATCAGGTTTGCACCGAGGAACACACAAGTTCCACTAGTAGATCTTCTAGTAAGAGCAAACTACCCCAATCAGCATCAGAATAAGCTACTAGATTCAATGAAGATCTGGACTGTAGGGTAAGACCATGGGAAATGGTGCCATTAATGTACCTGAGAATACACTTAACAGCTTGCCAATGTGATTCCCGGGGATTTCCCATGTACTGACAGGCTAAGTTGACTGCATAGGTAATATCTGGTCTTGTTAGCGTAAGGTACTGCAGATCACCAACCACACTACGATATCTTGTAGGTTCAATAAGAGGTGAAGTAGTGGAGTCCATCTGATGATTCAAACTTAAAGGTGTTGGAGCTGGTTTAGCTTCACACAGACCTTCTTGAAGTAGCAAGTCTCGAGCATATTTCTGTTGACAAAGAAGAAACAGATTGGAACCAGTAAATTTTGCTTCAATACCCAGAAAATAGTGCAGTTGCCCGAGATCTTTGATAGCACACGATGCACCCAGTTGTGTAATGACCTCTTAAATCTGTATAGAATTACTCCCTGTAATCACTATATCATCAACGTAGACAAGTAAGATAACTGTGCCATGGGTATTGTGTCTGTAAAACAAGGAAGTGTCAGCCTTACTGCAACAGAACTGAAGACGATACAGAATAGAGCTGAGCTTCTCAAACCAGGCTCTAGGAGCCTGTTTAAGACCATACAGAGATTTCTGTAACTTACAGACAAGAGATCCCTTTGACCCATCAATAAATCCCGGTGGTTTCCATGTAGACACGTTCTACCAAATCACCGTGTAAGAATGCATTTTTGACATCAAGTGTTTATCTGCCACTGTCGAGTAATAGCAACAGTAATACAGCTCGAACAGTAGGAAATTTAACTACAGGACTAAATGTTTCCTGAAAGTCAATTCCTGGAACCTGATGAAACCCTTTGGCGACATGTCTCACTTTGAGATGTTCCACTGTGCCATCTGCCTTGCACTTAGTACGAAAAACCCATTTGCTGTAACACCCCTACTATTAATACATGCTTACTGTCCAATCTCCTTACACGTCAGATACACGCAGCGGATACTTACTTACGTACAATGGGTGATACAATGCCGTTAGTCACCCACGTGACTAACAAGGTACTACTTCTACATACAGCATCGGTCTGATGGACCGGAATCCGAGTACACTTCCACGATACATACTCCGTTCATCAAACGAATACTACAAGGTTCCATTCGATACTTTACTCCTTCATTAATCATACAATACAAAATACATAACCGAGTTTACTAAGATCCTTATACAGATATAATACCTCTTCCAAGTTCATTCGTACTCACTACGAGTCTACTTACTACCGTTCCTCACGAACTACTTACTCCTAATTACAAGGGTGTGCCTCCGGCCTCTCCTGACCACATTCGCTTTGGGTACCTGCACACTAAAAAATGTCCCCCGAAGGGGTCAGCTTTCGCCGAGCATGATAACCGCATACCCGCGTACTAGTGAGGGTACGCCGACCACTTGGTCGAATACATGCGGTTGATTTCATTCAAACATACATGCATACATGTCTTATACACAATACAACAATACTTACGCAAGGCATACAACATACACTACATTACATACAAGGAATACAATAAACCATCCAATACATACTTACCTTCTTCCGAGATACACATACTCATTACATACACAATGTACAATTCTTGTTAGCTTCATTGGTCACCCGGGTTAGTCGGGTGGAGATTACTCTTTTACTCGTTACTTCATACATAGCATACATACTCATACATACTTACGGATCCATACTTACTTACTCTTACTCTTACTCAAGTTAAGTCGTCGGGACCTCCGGCCCTGGGGACTACACCGTCCCACCTCCGGGATTTACTTGACTCACCAATCCGGGATGCTACCCATTTAAGGGATTTGGGGCGGACCAGTTTAAGAGTCAGGAATTGCAGCCAACCTCTTATGACTCCGCATCCTCACGCGTGGCCGAAGCTATATCGGACTTGTACTCATTCCAATTTACTCACTTAAGTTAGGAGTTAGATAGTTAGGAATTAGCACAAGTCAACATCCAAGCCACAATACTACAATACCCACGTACACATACATACGAATACATTACAATATACAAGTACACTACAAAATACAATAGCATCATCATCATTCATATGTTTCATGAATTATACAAACTATTGTTCAAGACAAATATAGAGAACAATGTAAACAAGCACAAGTAAGTGCAATATAATCCGATTCATGCATTATCTTATTAGGTGGTCAAATAAGCACACAAATCGGGGTAACCAGATTAGGATACAGGGCATGAAGAAATCATACCTTTCACCGTTGTACTTTATCCCAACGTTCCTCCGGTGTTCACAAATCAAATCCTATGATTTAATACAATCGAATAATTAATCTAACTACCATTAATTTAATTCGATTATCCTTACGTTTCCTAACTCATACTTACTAAGTCTTTACATTCCTATACTCACATTTTATTTACTTACTTTTCATTGTTTAACAATGGTATACTTACATATATATGCTCATATGTATAGGTGGGTATACATATACATATATATATATACTAATCATAATCTTTTAGTTTTTTTTTTTTAAGTTTTGACCCGACCGACCCACCCTGGGTCGGACCCATGGGTCGGTCGGCTGCAGAGACTCCAATTACAGAAAATTCCAACCCGACCGACCTAGCCAGGGTCGGTCCTTGGGTCGGTCCGTTACAGAAGCAATTCCCGTCAAAAATTCCTACTCGACCGACCCAGTCAGGGTCGGTCCCCTGGGTCGGTCGGATGCAGAAGCTTCCGAGATTGCAATTTTTCGGGTCGACCGACCCTGCTAGGGTCGGTCCTGGGTCGGTCCAGCCCAGTACTTATTTAATTGCTCATTTTGAACTTCAAACTCTACTCAATCCACACCCAATCTTTTCCTACTCATTTTTCACATGTTTCCTACATGTTAAGCACTAATTAAATCCTCTAATTCACCTTAGTCCATCCATCAAATTCATTACTAAATCCATCAACCAATTTACACAATTCTTCACTTCCTCTCAACACCTATAACAGTTTTTCATTCTCTAATGCTACAGATTTTACTACAACTCCTACCATCCAATACTTCCTCCACAATGTCACTCCTAGCATCCCAAACACCTCCTCTTACCATGCCAATTCATTCCCAAGCAATTGTACCATCTATACCCAAGTCCAACATTTTTACCAATTGTACACTAATCTTTCCTAGCTCTTCTAACAATTTGATACCTCTTTGCCACAGATTTTGGTTCTACTTCCTCCATACATAATTTCCTCTCCTAATGCCATCTCCAAGGCCTACAATGCATTATCTCACCTCTTCAAGTCCAACACTCATTCCCTAGGTCAAGTACATAAGTTCTCCTAGTTCCTCCAATACCATTCAACACTCTTGTTGCAGATTTTACATTCTTTCATTCTCATACTATAATCACTACTCCATGGTCATTAAACATCCTATTATCCTCAATACATACCTTGGTTCTCCCATTCACCAAGTCATCCATAAATGCACATATTCCTACCAAAATTTTGCCATAGTTCATCTACTTTTCTTACTTAGCCACACATACACATTCTCACCAAAATCATTCCTATTCTAGCCACACCCATACAAGGGTCCTACCAGCACACATACAAAATTTTAGCACATCAATACTTCCTCAATTATAATGCTAATCCATCATTACTTCCTCAATCCACATACTAATGCACTTACCCAATACACTTGGCTCCAAGGCTTACAATCCACATACTAGTTCAAAATACTCAAACTTCCCCAATTACATTACTAATACATTATTTGGGTTCTTTAGATTGGTTTACCCATTCCCATTACTCTAATGCACTAAAAATTAACATTAGTAAAGAGTCCTTACCTTGAGCTTATAATTCCTTCATTCTTTCTCCCAATTCTCCTCTTCTTTTTTCTTGTCCAAATCGGCCGGAATGGTCCCCATCATCCAATGAACACAAAACAACTACAATTAATATACTAATCCTTAAATTAGTGCTAATTCATTTAAAGTGTTAAAACACAATTTCTAGGGTTTACCTTTTGAAGCTTTTAAGAGGGTTTTAGCCCTTGGTTCAAGAAGGTGAATCCACCACCATTGCAAGGTTGATATTGTGCTCAAAGAGAGAGAGAGAGAAAATGGAGTGTTACAATGGGCAAAAATCGGTTACCAAAGAAGATGAAGAAAACTTAAGGTTCTCATGGAGATTTTACCTTAATGGAGAGAGGGGACTCCCAACTACACATTGATGTGCTATTTCTTCCCCAATGGGATATACCCGAAAATGAACTTCCTCTTTTGGGATTTTGAAAAGAGAGAAGTGTAGAGGAGAATGAGGGGAGTTCAAATATGTAATTTGTTTTCGATTTGGAGCTTACATGAGGATGGAGCATGAAGAAGAAGATGGAGGAGCCATGTTGTTGGTGAGAGCTCCAAAATCGCAGCCACAAGGAGAAGAAAGAGAGGGAGTACGATGGGGAAGAAGGAAATGGGAGAGAGAGAAGAAAAAGGTGAGGAAAGAGAGTATTCTTTTACTTTTTGTATTCTTTTTCTTTCTTTTCATATTTATTTCTTTACTTATTTCTTCTTTTGTTTGGTGAGAGGGAAGGGGATCGGATGCCCTACAGCCCCTTGTGGGTTTTAAAAATTTATTTACAATAGTGGACACTAGTTTGGTTATTTATGTTTCTACCCCAAAACTTCCCGTTTTTGACAGTTTTTACTAATTTCTCGTTTTATTGATTTTATTGGTTCTAAAGCTTCACTAATATTTATAATGATATTTAGCTGACCAAAATTGTTACGAGTCTATTTGACCCGCTTAAAGGCACGTTTTCCCGGTACCTCGAAAACGCGCTTTAATGTTCGTTAGTGTTTTTAACCCATTTTAAGATCCGTTTTCTACGGGATTTGTTCCCTAATATTTATTAGACTTAATTAAGCCTTTAGAATCCTATATTACGCTAACGAGGTCTCATACCTCCTATGGTTGTTTAACGCTTATTTAGCGTTTTTCGCTTTTAAAGCGTTTCTTTATTTCTTTTGGATTTATTTTCCCTTACAAATATTCTTAACCATTATTAGGCTCTTAATTACCTATTAGGAATTTAATCGCCATATTTAAGGTCGGGGTATTTCAATCTACCCCCTTAAGAACTTTGTCCTAAAGTTGTTCGAGGTTATAAGTTTACAATGCTTACTCATTCTCACATGTCTAATACTACGGTCATACATTGTTCCTCCTGATAATTCCCAATCCATTACTCAAGGTTTCTACATACCATACCATCCAAATGTATATAATACTCCAATCCAACATTACTACCAACCATTGGTTCCCCCTTACAGGTTTTCACATAAATACAATGCAAGCTTATCCCCAAAGCAATGCAATACACATACAATCCCGCAGGCACTCAGGTCATCTCGCACAGGACTCCTCTATGTCCCGCTGCCTTTGGAATAATACCACATACTACACTACTATCTTCTCCAGACAACTTCTCATAAATTCTTAACCTTCAGTATAAGAGAAATACTTCATACTACCAATTAAAAAATTTCTAAAACACATAACTCCAAAGTCCAATATTATACCTTACTTCTATCCTATGTGTGATTCTTGTGACCACTGAGGGGAGCTTCGAGAATCATTCGACCCTGATGTGATCAGCATCAGTGTTGAAACTATTTCCACTCCAATTTGTGTTCGGTTTCCCTTGATCTGATCAGGATCAAGTTCGACTTCCCACTCAGATTCAATCAAACAAACAATTTAGTTGTTTCATTTTCTATCTTTTTACCCTTTCTAGTCGTGATAATTCATACATCTCCAAAGGATGGAATCAATCCATCAATCATCTCACTCTACTTCCCAAATGCTTTACTCCGTGGTTCAATACCTAAATGCTCACTTCCTCAGCCTTCACTGCGTTCATCCATCACTCTCCAATATTCTAACTAAGGACTACAGTACTTATGAAATTCAATCGTGCTCAATTTACTTCCAATAACATACTTACGAATACATTACTCCTGGTACTTTCCTCTACTACTCATAATCCATTCGTACTACTTCTTTAAGGGTTAAACACTTGTGGAGCTCCGTCCACTACTCATTACTTCTTTACTAATATCTTACACTGGTGTACAAGATGGGTTACATTCATCCTATGGTATTTGCATGTCTAATGCCTAGTTACCATAATATAATATGAATGAATACTTATGTTTATTTAACATAGTATCAATCATCCATTTGATTCTCATTTGTGCTATGCACATTATGGTTTATGTGTTTTCATCACAAAACTTTCATCAAGCGGTTTTTGCTCTACCCCCTTAAAGGGATTACGCCCACGTAATCTACCATATATTATATTAAACATTGGTTAATCAGTTTGGGCAAACTGAAGCGTTTAGCTTCACTACGTATACTATATAATGGCTCTGGTCAAGGGTCTTACCCATACAATGGTTAGTCTTTGCACCAAGAGTTCCTATAGAGTTTATTTAACTCAATTTAATTCGATTATAGCTATCGGCTTCAAGACATATAGCCATTGTATTATGTCGCTAGGTACATTTCTCTAGCTAGGGCCCATAGCTTATGCTGCGAGACCCTGATAACTTGGGTTATTCACCCTTCTTGTTATCCTTAATGTTATACATTACTTCCCATAGTCTATTATAGGCGTAAGGTTTATTAAACAAATGCGGCTTCTTTTACCGTGTTTGAACTCAGGGTTGTAGGTTTGTAACCAGCTCTCTGGTAATCTACTGCACATTGCTATTCGTGCTTCCACGATTATTCGTTAAGTTCCTCCGACTTATTGTCGGGCGAGGTTAAGTCACTACTTAGTTGTAGTACTTCCTCTGTTGTCAATAGCTTCTGAATTATACCAGTTCTCCTGGTTCAGTACAAGTGTTCTTTACTTGTTATGACCTTGCATTGATATGCGTGGTCCTAGTGACTTCTTAAGTCTCCTTTCGCCTTTTATTCCGTTGGAATTCACATCTGTGACTGTTAGTGTGTGTTACTCTTCGTGCTTCTTGGCCTTAGGCCGCACGGTTGGTTGCTAAGCTTGCTTAACTGGCTGTGCATGTTTGTTGGTGAAAAGAAGGGTTTACTACGGTTTACATTCTCCATATTCCCTAGCCATCCCATTAGATCATTAGTTTTGCACAAGTGCAATACCAAAACACTCAGTCATACAGAGTGCAGAGGCGTAAACGCTTGGCAGTAAGTCACTTATGTGATAGGAAAGAATATTTATGCCTGTCATCGCGTACTTATACTTGTCATTATCTGTTACTTCTTCATATTGGTCGTTTGTCGCGCACCGTATTTTACTCATATACACCATCGTTTTTACTGTTTCTGTTACTGTGATAGTTTCTCTTCACTCATTGCCATTGTCATTGGCACCATTCCTTATGGTATGATACCCTGGGGTTTCCAATGTTTGTGTGTATGACGGTTGTTGTAGCATACCGCACTACTATTATCTTCCCATTGTGGATGTTTTATTTCAGTTTAGGTTTCATGTGTAGGTTGGCTTACCTCACATTATCTTCATCATGTGATACAATATACCAGTATCTTGGTGACCTAGGATGAGATAACTCATCGGGTCATAAGCTCCCTTGAGCGTTAATCATTATGGTGTTCAATGTGGTTCCATTAATTGTTTTGATAATTATTGTCTTTCGGTGCTGAGCATTGGTTTAGGCTCTAGCTGTGTAGTTTTACTTTTGTATGTACATCACCGGGACATCCCAAGAAACTTCAAGGGTTTTCTGGTCCCGTCTCCAATTGAGAGTATTCTATCACTATAAATGAAAGTTCTTGTTGAGGGGTTTGTCTCCACTCATAGGTCTAATGACAAGGTTCGTTAGTTGGTTGTTACACCATGGTCCACTATATGTTTGGGTGCTATGGAGTATGCTTACTCTTTTAACGTCGTAATGGTTGAAATCTCATTTCCTTACTCCATCACCCTTGACAATATTTATAAGCGTAGGCTTATTGTTATAATAGATGGAAGCTTTCCAAGGGTTCACATCTTCACCACATTGGTGGTCTTTGGCTAACGAGGGGTACCTTCCTTGGGTTTCTGTAGTGTCCAAATGTGGACTAGGCCAATTTGGCGTTATCCTGATTCTATGCCTCCGTGTTATTGTTGCTACAGTAGGCATGAAGGGTAATTAAAAGCTTGTCAACTGTATGCTAGGCTGGTGCCCTAGTGACAGTGACATTGAGTTGGCCATTACTCCAAGCCACTCAGGATGTGGGTTTGAATTGATGGTCCAGTTGTTGATTTCTTGTCGTGTGAGGCATATTTCTTTGCAAGTCTTGTTAGTAATGGTGGTGGGTTTTACAACCGTTTTAAGGTTACAACGCATCAGGTTTATAGCTTTAGAGCCATATTACTGCAAGCTCTATGCTCTTGCAAGCTGCTTATACATGTTTCCACTCCATGTATACTGTCAAGGTTGGAGATATTATTGGGCTCCATGGTAAGTCGTGGAATCACGCTTCCGTCATAGGAGGCCTTTAGGCAATCCGGTGTTAATAGGTGCCTCTCAGTATTTTAGGGCATTTCCTGTTAAGTGAAATCCCTTCGGTGGTCCTGACCGAGTGTTCATTTTAGCTCCCGTGCCCATATCATTACGCTTGTTCAAACTGTTGCTAACGCAGACACCCTTCAAGGATCGCTCCTGGGTGTGGTAGATGTGCCGTTACATCCGGCTAATGTTTATAACGTGTGTCGTCCTCTATACCGTTATGGTTTGTACTTGAGTCGTCCTTTTTGGGTTATGACGTCTCTGTTCTTGGGTAGAGGTTTACGCTTGCTCCTAGTATTGACTAGGTTTTATATTCCTCTCCAATGATGGTTGTGCTCGTTAGTAGTAGTCTTGTGATTGCTCTTGGGAATTCCGCCCCGTTTGTTGAGCATTGTTAGGTTCACGTTAGGCATTCGCCTTCATGTGTTTAGGCTGGGCTTCCATCCAGCTGTCAGGTAATTGCTTGGATTATTTGGACATATCCAATGTCTATACTTATTAGTCTGTGCTTTTTGCACTTCCTAGTTCTTATTCCTCATCTTCAGATGGATTCTCTGAGTCCCTTGATACTTGATCGTCTGAGGTGTCCAGCTGTTCTGGTTTGAACTCACTCACGGTCCGTAGAACGGGGTTGACTACTTCCCGTGAGTCGCACACTACATGTATACATAAATGGGGTACCATATTGATACGTTACCACTTGCCCAACTATATGTCGGGCCCGCAAGCTCCTTCGGAGTGCGGTTGTCCCAATCCCGTAGCGGGTATACTCGTAGTGTTCGTCACACGCCTAGGTGAAGTATTCTATTGCCAACTCCTTTGTATCATTCTATGATACTCACCATAATGCTGCTGGGTCTGGTTTTTTAAAATCCAAGGTTTTAAAAGAAGGTTATGGTTTTGAAAGAAACTTGGTTTGGAAATAACGGTTCGGTGTTAAAAGATGTTTTCATGGCATAGCCATGTTTTAAAATCTTGACCAAGTCCAGCTTCTCGCTGACTGGTATGTCCTTAATACCATGGTCAGGCCGTTAGGCCTTTCCAAGGTTCCATTCTTCGTGTTTTAGGGTAGATGGTCCGGGTAGTCGTTTTGCGTCTCGGTTACATTAGTATGTACTTGTGGTGTGTTAGTGTTCTCTACATGTCATTGTCTTACTGCACTTGCCGTGGCAAGTGCGTGGTACTGTTGGTTTTTGGTTAAACCTATACCGGTCATGGTATGGTTTCCATTGTATTTAATAGTCTTGTTGACTCTTCCCTAGATCATATTGATCTATGTTTGGGGTACTCGATCCTTTTAAGCAGCTTCTCATGATCTGACATAGTTGTCTTGGTCGGGGTACTTCTCCAATCCTTGGGGGTCCCCATTTGTTTAGTTCTACGTTTCCCCTTGTTGCTCGTTCCCACTGGTTTACCGTGGTTATTGAGCCTTAATGTCTAGGCACTACTCTTGTAGTCCTATCGGATTATATCCCGTGGGTGCTCTTATAGCTGTGTATGCATACTGGCCAGGTGTTGTACCCTTATGGCGGCGTTGTAGTTTTGGAGTTATCCACTTATGACTATGTCCTTAGTCAGCTAGCATACCGTTGGTGGTATTACTTAGCTATTACGTCCCGGAGACTTGTGTCTCGGGTTCCATTATTTTCCTTTTTCCATTTCGTTGCACGGTTAGTGCTCCTTTCCTGCTGCTGGTTGGTTAGCTAGGTTTCTGCAACTGCTAAGCATGTCGCCCCATGTTGTGCATGTTGTAGTCTCCTTATGGTTGGAGTTCTCATTCTACCGCCATTAAGTGCGGGTATTGTTGTTCAACCGGGTTCCATTTCCGGATCTACCAGTTCCTGGAATCTACTGTGGTTGAGTTTCCTCTTATAGGATTATCTCACTGCTGCCAGATCGGGTTTTCCCGAGTAGAGAGGTCTTTCCTTCTCTCTGGCGTACTTTCCCAAGTTATACAATAGGGTTAGTGGAGGGCGGGTCTGGTATTGTAGGTATCCGGTACTCACCGGTAGTTCCTAAATAGCATATCTCTAATGCTAACACTCAGCCCTTAGCCCTAAGCTTCTAAGTCCTAACTCGGTATTCCTAAACTCGGTATTCCAGTCATCAGAGCGATACTTCGCTCTGATGATACCACTTTTTGTAACACCCCTACTATTAATACATGCTTACTGTCCAATCTCCTTACACGTCAGATACACGCAGCGGATACTTACTTACGTACAATGGGGTGATACAATGCCGTTAGTCACCCACGTGACTAACAAGGCTACTACTTCTACATACAGCATCGGTTCTGAGGACCGGAATCCCGAGTACTACACTTCCACGATACATACTCCGTTCATCAAACGAATACTACAAGGTTCCATTCGATACTTTACTCCTTCATTAACATACAATAAAAATACATAACCGAGTTTACTAAGATATTATACAGATATAATACCTCTTCCAAGTTCATTCGTACTCACTACGAGTCTACTTACTACCCGTTCCTCACGAACTACTTACTCCTAATTACAAGGGTGTGCCTCCGGCCTCTTCCTTGACCACATTCGCTTGGGTACCTGCACACTACAAAATGTCCCCCGAAGGGTCAGCTTTCGCCGAGCATGATAACCGCATACCCCGCGTACTAGTGAGGGTACGCCGACCACTTGGTCGAATACATGCGGTTGATTTCATTCAAACATACATGCATACATGCTCTTATACACAATACAACAATACTTACGCAAGACATACACACATACACTACATTACATACAAGGAATACAGTAAACCATCCAATACATACTTACCTTCTTCCGAGATACACATACTCATTACATACACAATGTACAATTCTTGTTAGCTTCATTGGTCCACCGGGTTAGTCGGGTGGGTGGAGATTACTCTTTTACTCGTTACTTCATACATACGCATACATATCATACATACTTACGGATCCATACTTACTTACTCTTACTCTTACTCAAGTTAAGGCGTCGGGACCTCCGGCCCTGGGGACTACACCGTCCCACCTCCGGGATTTACTTGACTCACCAATCCGGGATGGATGCTACCCATTTAAGGGATTTGGGCCGCGGACCAGTTTAAGAGTCAGGAATTGCAGCCAACCTCTTGTGACTCCGCATCCTCACGCGTGGCCGAAGCTATATCGGACTTGTACTCATTCCAATTACTCACTTAAGTTAGGAGTTAGATAGTTAGGAATTAGCACAAGTCAACATCCAAGCCACAATACTACAATACCCACGTACACATACATACGAATACATTACAATATACAAGTACACTACAAAATACAATACGCATCATCATCATTCATATGTTTCATGAATTATACAAACTATTGTTCAAGACAAATAGAGAACAATGTAAACAAGCACAAGTAAGTGCAATATAATCCGATTCATGCATTTATCTTATTAGGTGGTCAAATAAGCACACAAATCGGGGTAACCAGATTAGGATACAGGGCATGAAGAAATCATACCTTTCACCGTTGTACTGTATCCCAACGTTTTCCTCCGGTGTTCACAAATCAAATCCTATGATTTACATACAATCGAATAATTAATCTAACTACCATTAATTTAATTCGATTATCCTTACGTTTCCTAACTCATACTTACTAAGTCTTTACATTCCTATACTCACATTTTATTTACTTACTTCATTGTTTAACAATGGTATATACTTATATATATGCTCATATGTATAGGTGGGTATATACATATATATATATATACTAATCATAATCTTTTAGTTTTTTTTTTTTTTTTAAGTTTGACCCGACCGACCCACCCTGGGTCGGACCCATGGGTCGGTCGGCTGCAGAGACTCCAATTACAGAAAATTCCAACCCGACCGACCCAGCCAGGGTCGGTCCTTGGGTCGGTCCGTTACAGAAGCAATTCCGTCAAAAATTCCTACTCGACCGACCCAGTCAGGGTCGGTCCCCTGGGTCGGTCGGATGCAGAAGCTTCCGAGATTGCAATTTTTCGGGTCGACCGACCCTGCTAGGGTCGGTCCTAGGGTCGGTCCAGCCCAGTACTTATTTTAATTGCTCATTTTGAACTTCAAACTCTACTCAATCCACACCCAATCTTTTCCTACTCATTTTCACATGTTTCCTACATGTTTAAGCACTAATTAAATCCTCTAATTCACCTTAGTCCATCCATCAAATTCATTACTAAATCCATCAACCAATTTACACAATTACTCCTCTTCAACACCTATAACAGTTTTTCATTCTCTAATGCTACAGATTTTACTACAACTCCTACCATCCAATACTTCCTCCACCAATGTCACTCCTAGCATCCCAAACACCTCCTCTTACCATGCCAATTCATTCCCAAGCAATTGTACCATCTATACCCAAGTCCAACATTCTTTTTACCAATTCTTGTACACTAATCTTTCCTAGCTCTTCTAACAATTTGATACCTCTTTGCCACAGATTTTGGTTCCTACTTCCTCCATACATAATTTCCTCTCCTAATGCCATCTCCAAGGCCTACAATGCATTATCTCACTCTTCAAGTCCAACACTCATTCCCTAGGTCAAGTACATAAGTTCTCCTAGTTCCTCCAATACCATTCAACACTCTTGTTGCAGATTTTACATTCTTTCATTCTCATACTATAATCACTACTCCATGGTCATTAAACATCTCTATTACCTCAATACATACCTTGGTTCTCCCATTCCCAAGTCATCCATAAATGCACATATTCCTACCAAAATTTTGCCATAGTTCATCTACTTTCTTACTTAGCCACACATACACATTCTCACCAAAATCATTCCTATTCTAGCCACACCCATACAAGGGTCCTACCAGCACACATACAAAATTTTAGCACATCAATACTCCTCAATTATAATGTAATCCATCATACTTCCTCAATCCACATTACTAATGCACTTACCAATACACTTGGCTCCAAGGCTTACAATCCACATACTAGTTCACAAATACTCAAACTTCCCCAATTACATTACTAATACATTATTTGGGTCTTTAGATTGGTTTACCCATTCCCATTACTCTAATGCAAAAAATTAACATTAGTAAGAGTCCTTACCTTGAGCTTATAATTCCTTCATTCTTTCCCAATTCTCTCTTCTTTCTTTCTTGTCCAAATCGGCCATGTGGGAATGGAGTGCCAAACTCCATTCCCATCATCCAATGAACACAAAACAACTACAATAATATACTAATCCTTAAATTAGTGCTAATTCATTTAAAGTGTTAAAACACAATTTCTAGGGTTTACCTTTTGAAGCTTTTAAGAGGGGTTTTAGCCCTTGGTTCAAGAAGGTGAATCCACCACCATTGCAAGGTTGATATTGTGCTCAAAAGAGAGAGAGAGAAAATGGAGTGTTACAATGGGCAAAAATCGGTTACCAAAGAGATGAAGGAAAACTTAAGGTTCTCATGGAGATTTTACCTTAATGGAGAGAGGGGGACTCCCAACTAACATTGATGCTATTTTCTTCCCCAATGGGATATACCCACGAAAATGAACTTCCTCATTTTTGGATTTTGAAAAGAGAGAAGTGTAGAGGAGAATGAGGGGAGTTCAAATATGTAATTGTTTTCGATTTGGAGCTTACATGAGGATGGAGCATGAAGAAGAAGATGGAGGAGCCATTGTTGTTGGTGAGAGCTCCAAAATCGCAGCCACAAGGAGAAGAAAGAGAGGGAGTACGATGGGGAAGAAGGAAATGGGAGAGAGAGAAGAAAAAGGTGAGGAAGAGAGTATTCTTTACTTTTTGTATTCTTTTCTTCTTTCTTTCATATTTTATTTCTTTACTTATTTCTTCCTTTTGTGTGTGAGAGGGAAGGGGATCGGATGCCTACAGCCCCTTGTGGGTTTTAAAAATTTTATTTACAATAGTGGACACACTAGTTTTGGTTATTATGTTTCTACCCCAAAACTTCCCGTTTTTGACAGTTTTTACTAATTCTCGTTTTATTGATTTTATTGGTTCTAAAGCTTCACTAATATTTATTAATGATTATTTAGCTGACCAAAATTGTTACGAGTCTATTTGACCCGCTTAAAGGCACGTTTCCCGGTTACCTCGAAAAAACGCGCTTTAATGTTCGTTAGTGTTTTTAACCCATTTTAAGGATCCGTTTTCTACGGGATTTGTTCCCTAATATTTATTTAGACTTAATTAAGCCTTAGAATCCTTATATTACGCTAACCGGTCTCATACCTCCTATGGTGTTAACGCTTATTAGCGTTTTTCGCTTTTAAAGTGTTTCTTTATTTCTTTTGGATTTATTTTCCCTTACAAATATTTCTTAACCATTATTAGGCTCTTAATTACCTATTAGGATAATTTAATCGCCATATTTAAGGTGGGTATTTCATTTGCAGCCAACTATGTTCATGTCTGATGAGCGGGGCACTAGAACCAGGTGTTATTTTGTTTGAGTGCCTCCATCTCTTCACACATAGCCTGGTACCATCCTGGATCTTGCAAGGCTTGTTTAACAGACCGAGGTTCACTAGGTATACTGCCGTGATGAGTAACATGAGCTTCAAGCTGCTGTCTTGTTTTAGACCGAGTCAGCATATGATGAGTATTAATATCAGTGGGTTGTGAAACATCAGAAATGGGCAGTTCAACAACTAATTCAATTCCATCAGGCTGTGTATTGTGCTCAGGTTGCAAAATGTGTATCAGAAACAACTTCTGGAGAACAAGAATCAGACTGAGAGGTGGAGTTTTGAGGACTGGAGATGACATCTAGGACTGGTGTTGGAGATAACTGTGTGAGATTAGATGGGTTTAGAGGAAGTGGCTCAGTGGGATAGATCGGGTATCTGAGATTTGGACTTGTGTGATTTGGAGAAAACTGGTTTCGACTTAGCTTCTGAATTGGAGTCAAAAAAGGAACTGGTGATTCTTTCTTATAATGAACATATTGAATGTGGTGATAAATGAATCTGGTTCTAGCTGATTTTTGGTATTGAGATTTTATAAGGGAAAACAAGTTCATCAAAAACCACATGTATCGAGATGTAAACTTTCCTTGAAGGAACATGATAACATCTGTAACCCTATGTAGTTGACTGTATCCAATAAAGACACATGGTAAGGACCGGGTTCAAGTTTGTGTGCGTTTTGTGTCTGAGAAAAGGAAAACATCTGCAACCAAAAATTTTCAGGCATGAATAATCAGGTTGACTCTCAAAAGATTTTGACAAAGGGGATCTGATTTTGGAGAACTGAAGATGGTAAGCGATTTATCAAGAAAAACCGCTGTCATGAAAGCTTCAGTCCAGAAGGTAATGGGTAAGTTGGAGGATAAAGCAAGGTTAAACCAGTTTTCAACCAGATGACGGGTTTGCGTTAGCTACACCATTTTGTTCAGGTGTTGAGAGGGACAGGAAACCTGTTGAACAATTCCCAAATGCTTAGAATGAACAAAGGAGCTACTTAGAAATTCACCTCCGCCATCACACTGGAAAATTTTAATCTTCTTGGAAAATAGACACTCAACCATTTTCTGAAACTGACAAAAGCATCATAGAAATCAGACTTTTTCTTGAGAAGATAAGCCAAGTGAACCTACTGCAATCATCAATGAAGATAACATAATATCGAAATCCACTAGAAGAGGTTACAGGAGCTGGCCCCCATACATCACAATGAATTTTTTCAAACAAATCAGAAGCTATGTTGTTATTCGAATTGAAAGGCAATCTACAACTCTTTCCCATTTGGCAGCTGGCACAAACACTGTAATCTTTCTTCCAGGAACTAATGCTTATTCCCTTCAATGATTCAGTATCTGAATTGTCCTTGAATGAGGATGACCAAGCCGTGAGTGCCATACATGAGCATCAGCCTTATTGTTGTGACTGCGACAAAAGCCTCATTTGCTGCTGCTGTTCAACAGCATACAGATCACCATGTCTCTTTCCTTTGATCAAGGTTCTGCCTGTCTCACGATCCTTAATGCAAAAACCAGAATCAATGAACTCAACAGTGCAGAAATTATCCTTGGTTAGTCTGCTCACTGACAAAAGATTCCTCTTTAGACCAGGAACAACTAACACATTGTTCATTTGGACAGAACTGTTTCTACTTTTCAACAGACACTCACCAGTTCGAGCAATATGCAGTCTTGATCCATTACCAACTATAACAGAATCAAAACCTTTATAAGGTTCAGACTTAGAGAGCATACCTGAATTATTAACCATGTGAGTTAGTAGTAGCGGCTGAATCAATGTACAGGCTGAGGAATTTCCTCGGTAGTCATAGTATTGAAAGTTTGGGAGATTCTCATCATTTACTGAATAAGATGATCCCACAGCGGTAGAAACAGGAGAGAGCAGTATGATTGTGAACCATATATTTGACAGGGAGAAAACTTTAGGTTTAGAAGATGAGCTTCGGTGTTGAGTATCGAATTTTCATCATTCCTCTGTCGCTGATAGCCACGACCACGACCAGAGTTCTTCCTCCTCTACCACGATAGTTGTTCTGAATTCCTTCCGCGATAACTACTACCAGATTCTTGATTAACAGTGAATGCGACTTCTTGCACATTTTCTTTTCCTTCATCCTCACCTTCTCTCAGATCATATGCCTCAATAGCGCAGCGACAAATTCAAAGGTAGGATAAGGGATCGATTAGCATAATAAGCGTAAGACTTTGTACCTTTTCCACATCATGAGCGAAGGTCAAAACCTTATCATCTTCCGAGACTGGATGTTTGATTGCGGACAAGCTATCACATACTGCTTTAAATTCCTTGATGAATTTTTTTACTGATTTATCTCCAAGTTTCAACGCTCTGAGTTTTTGCTTGAGCTGAAACTCTCTATCTTTTGTCGATTGGAGAAATTCAGTTTGGAGTTCATTCAGATGTTCTTGCAGTGGTACAACCAACGATCTAATCAACACAGTCTTCAGAGATGGGGCTATTATCCAGCTCTTACCAAGGCGTTTCTCCTTCATTTGGTTAGCTCGTCCCGTCTGCCTCAGGAGCATCTTTCTCAATCAGTTCAAGAACTTGAACAGATTCAAGAAGATTGAGCATTTGTGTTCTCCAGCTTAGGTAATTTCTTTCTCGCTTAACTTGATTGTGGATATCCCAATCAGTGATAGAGATTTGAAGCAGACAAAGTAAACGCCGATCCATTGATTTAGCTCCTTGCGAGTTGTTCGAGACGTTTCAGA
>CM041782.1:116635994-116764838 GCA_023374045.1 Limonium bicolor | reverse complement strand
ATTGACACAGAGAGAAGAGAAATACACCAGGCTTTCATTCCCTTTTATTTTTTTGTTCCTCTAATAGATTTTTGACATGTGTCCAGAAACCATATTATACCTTAGCTTCAGTTCTCGGTTCTGTAACTTAATGTGAAAAAGGATCTTTGAAAGCACTATTTTCACCATGATATATTAATCGAGATACCATTTTCTATTCTATTATTGTGAATGACTTTTTTTTTTTTTTTGTTAAGATTCTGATTGTACCCAAAGTACAGTTATGTGTAGTGAAGAAACAAATCCCCTTTTTTCCGTTTATTTGTTTGCTTTGGAAGAATAATCGATGGGCGGTTATCTTTGATGCTTTAAATACCGCAATACTGACGACCTCTATAGATGTATCACGAAATCAAGGGGAGACCGGAGAAAAGCGGCATTATTTGGAGATGAGCGGCACGGAGAAATGCTTGAAGAGAGTGGGAGCACTGCTTATAGAACGGAACCCTATGTTTGAGAGGCCGAGGATCGACTTATCGAGAGAAAAAGCGATTCTTACAAGCGAAGAACAACTTACGAGAGAGAATAAGAAACTCAAGAGAGACCTTCAGAGAGAAAAGGAAGCGCACACAAGAGAGAATGAGGTGCTTAGGAGAGAGAAGGAAGAGCTTATAAGAGACAAGGAAAAGCTTAAAAGAGAGAACGAGGAGGTCGAAGCCAAAGTTTCTTTCCTTAGAATCTGCTTGCCTTTTGACAGTCTCCAATGTCCAGGCTTCCACGATGTCTCCCTCGTTGCTTCATACGATGGTCATGACAACTCTAACACTGTCTCTGTCCCTGCTCATAAGGCGGTTCTGGTCAGTTTTTTTTGATTCCTATTCCTGTTATACTGATGTTTCTAAGCCTGGTTTGATTTTGACATTCATGTTTTTATGAGAATGTTTCTTCTTGTCTGCCTTATGGCTAAATAGTTCGTCTCGAGAGGATAGGGACGAGTTTCTTTAATTTTCTTCATCCTAATATGGTATAGTAGTATACCAAAAACGTAGGGCTCCGCACGCAACCTCATCAAAACTTAACTATTTTCCCATCGACCATGTTGAAATTTGGTAACCAAAAGCTCTAGATATGAAGCTAAGTGTTTAGGATTTGAGAAAGGTATGATTTCATTCTTCATATTACAAGCCTATTTATAGTAAAACAAAAACAACATTATCTATCGTAGTCAAATATAGAGGTTAACTATTACATATACAGCAACCACATGTTTTATACATGCTTGCAACTTATTCAACAATGATGAACATGAATAGGAAGGAATGGTGGCTCCCTCTACTACCTATCTCTTCTAGGAGAGAGACTGGTGTTGCTTTTCTTCAACAGACCATACAAATTTCACTGTCATCGACCGGAAATAAAAACCTAAGTATAGATGTTTTGCTTTGTACAATTATTGTTGTTAACTATTGTAAACATACATTTTATTGTACCTTCCGTAATATAGGTTTGATTAGTTACTCATGGCTTTTGCGGAGAATCAATATTGAATTATAATATTGATGGTATAATTTCATCAATAATTATGCGGTTACACGATTAACATATTAAATTAAACCGAACTAAAGTTTAACCATATAAATTGAACTAAAGGTTAATCAAACTAAAATTTAATCAATCTAAATACAATAAGAGATTTGAATTTTAGAAAACTGAGAACCGCATTCGATTGACCATCGCATTCAGTACGACATAGTGAAAATATATATGGTGCTTTGACATAAAATAGTGTATGTTCAAAACTTACATTGATTTGACCAGTTATGACAATGAGAATTAACAGAGCACTTTCACTCATAAACATTGTTTTACATTTTAATTTCAATCTTTTGTTTATCGATAACATTTTGTTTTATTGAAAGTGCCCCACAAATTTGAAGTTTGATTTTACCTTTCTTTGACTGTCTCTGCTCTTGTATTTTTTTCATAAATGCTTTATTTGTAAGTTTCAAATGTTCTTTATATGTTTACTATATAGGTTGCTCGGTCACCCATATTCAAGGCCATGTTGGAGAGTGATATCAAAGGGAGCATATGTGGGACCATAGAAATTAGTGATGTCTCAAATGCTGCCCTTAGAGCTTTCATTGAATACCTCTATACTGCTGAAATTCATAGTCTGGATGAGGAATTGGCTCGTGACTTGTTGCTATTAGGAGACAGGTATCAAGTCGAAAGTCTCAAGTCCCATTGCGAGAAGTTCTTTATCTCCAAGTTGAACTGGGAAAATTCCATTACCAGCTTTGTTTTTGCTCATCAGCACAATGCGAAGCACCTGTTGGATTGCTCTCTATCAATAATAATTAATAACATGCACAATCTGACCAAGACAAAGCTGTATTCTCAGCTTGTAGAGAGTAATCCGAGACTTGTGGTGAAGATTTTTGAATCTTACCTTTCAAAGCAACAACAAAATGTTGTTGCCAGTTGCAATTAAGGGTTGGTTTTGGTAAGTATTAGATGTGAAGAAAAGAGATAGATCTTGAAGGTTGTTGATGTTAGAATGCTTACATTTATACTTTCGTTTATCTAAGGTGAAGTACTTTTTTTTGTTTGGATGCAATTATGAACCTCAAGTTGACTTCTCAAGTGATAAAACAATTATCAATTTCAGATTTAAGCAGTAAGATGAGCAAATGGAGCAAATGATAATTTATAAGCTCTTGTTGAAGAACAAGATTGATTGTATTAGTGGAGCGAACTCTAGTTTTTTTTTTGTCAAGAATTGAATCGCATATACGCAGTCTACGACTAATGTGTTGATATATGACGGTACTTCTTTTCTTAATAGATGATTTTTTGGCTCTTCACATTATTTTCAAATATAATATGTTTTGTTTTTTTTATCCAACTCTCACTGCTAGAAAAAAAACCCAAATACTTGGCACGCAGTTCATCCTCGAGTTCCCACGTCGCTTCACACTCTGACTGATCGGACCACTAAACCTTAACCATAGGCAGGGTCTTACTGCAAAGTCGACGAACATCTCTAGCCAAAATGCGAACAGGTACTCATAACTGAAATCTTCACGAAGCTGTAACGGACTATAATCAATCACATGGGACGGGTCGTGAAGATACTTCCTCAGCATCGAAACGTGGAACACATTATGCAATGCAACTAAGGATGGTGGCAAGGCTAACCGATAAGCCATCGGACCAATCCTTTCCAAAATCTCAAATGGATCGACAAACCTCGAACTGAGCTTCCCACGCTTCCTGAACCGGACTACCCCTCTAACGGAGATACCCTAAAGTAGACATGATCCCCAACCTGAAACTCAAGCGGTCGGCGCCTTTGATCTGCATAACACTTCTGTCGACTCTAGGCAACAAACAGATGTTCACGAATCATTCGGATCTTCTCCACAGCTCCCTGAACCAGCTCAGGTCCAACCAACACCCTCTCCTTCAAATCATCCCAGCAAATGGGAGACCTACACCTCCTACCATACAACGCCTCAAAAGGAGCCATACCGATGCTCGGTTGGAAGCTGTTGTCGTAGGCGAACTCTACCAAAGTTACGTGTTGATCCCAGTTACCTCTAAAGTCCAAGACACAAGCTCGCAACATGTCTTGCAAGACCTGATTCGTCCTCTTTGTTTGGCATCCGACCGAGGATGATAGGCGAAACTGAATGCTAAACTTGTCCCCAAAGCCCTATGCAATGGTATAACCCAAGGTTTAGTGCAAAATTAATTTCGTTAATTGTTATCTATTGCTGGATTATTTTACTCAGGACATGGAGGTCCTTCTTAATTAAGTTGGGGACGAGGAGGTCATTTTCCTCTTCCGTTTAATTTTCTGGTGAGAATTAACATTTTTAAATTATTAATTTCCTTAATAATTACATCCTCCCCAGTCACGTTCTCACGACGCTTATTTTCCCTCATCTCTTCAGCTTTGAAAACTGCCAGACGTCCTCTCCTCTCTTCTCTTTCTCTCTCAAGAGTGTTACGTTCTTTCAATTGTCCAAGTTCTGTTGTTGGAAGTTCTACAATTTAAGTCCCTGTTGTGGATTACTCTTCTGCAAATTCCGGTTCAGATTAAGGTAAGAGGTCGGATTATCGTTCTCCAATTTGTCAGTTTCTGAGACTTCTCCTTTTCTAATTCTTCATCTACAATCTGATTAGGAATCAGTAATTGTCCGTTCCCTTGTCGAATTTCTTCTTCGGTTGGTGTGCTCTACGATTTCGTGATCAGTTTCAGGTAAGGGTGTGAATTCTATGTGAATGGCAGTTTCTGATTCTGAGGGTTCGGTATTCTGATTTGGGGCTGTTCTTCTATGCAATTTGCTCAGTGTTTAGGAATAGCGTTTTCGGTTTGCAATTCGGTGAATGCTTTGGCTGGGCTCTACTGTTCAGATTGGGTTCGTCTACTAATTGATTGAGGTAGGTGGCTTTCGGATTCAGCTAGTGTGTTCAGCCTTGGGGAGTTTTAGATTCTGGGATTTAGTCTGTGAATTGTCTATGTGTTGTGTTTGAAATTCTGTCTGTTTAACTGCTGTTTTGATGGCTAAAACCCCCAAGGTTATTTTCTGCAAAGTGCTGTTGATTTGAATATTGTTTGAGCCTCTGGTTTGGGTGCAAACGTTTCTGTAAACTGCATTTTTTCACGTGTCCGAACGTCTGTCCGAACATTGAAGTTCAGACAGACCCTATTTGCGTTCTGTTTTTCTGAGTTTTGGACGTGTCTGAACATCCGTCTGAGCTTTGACGTTCGGACGGGGTGCGAGAACAGATCCGGCTTAAAAGTCTCGAATGGTGTCCGAACTTGTAAGTCCGGACAAAAGTTCGAACACACCCTTCTACCTTCTCTGATTTTGCTTTGACGTGCGTCCGAACTTTGATGTTTGGACACATGTTCATACCTTGCACGTTTCTGATTTCCGAAAGTGTCCGAACATCCGTCTGATCTTTGATGTTCGGACACCCCTGTCTCTGCCTCTGTTTTAAGTTCGACTTGTGTCCGAACTTTGATGTTCGGACACATGTTTGGACATTCGTCTGATTTTGACTTTTGAGTCTCAACTTGCGTTCGAGCTTCAACGTCCGGACATAAGTTCAGACATGGCACTGTTCTTGCCTTATCTTGCTCGTTTGAGCTCCATTTTGACTTCCGTTTGAGGGGTTGAATTCCCCTTCTGATTTCTAAGCTATCTATATGCTTTGTGGTGTCATTGGTGCACATATGTTTAACTGTATTTAAGCTTCTGTTTTGGGACCTAGTTCTCTGTATCTGAACCGTGGATGGATAGTTTAGCTATCTCGTAGCGCGCTGCGTAGGACGTCCTTCTGTATTCAAGGGGGTGTTCCCGTTCTATTCACAGGTGTTCCACCTATTCTGCTCACGAGTGATGTTTCCTCGTTCTGTTCATGGATGATATCCGTTCTGTCTGTATGTTGTGGTTAACTAGGATCCACTTCTGTTTCTAACTCTGTCTGCTTTGAACTCTGTTTAGTCCTATTGTGATTGGACTTCTGCTTCTGCTTTCTGACTTGGAATGTGGCTTCCTCTGTCTACTTCTGATTTGATAACATTTTATTAAATGTTTTGAGCATGCTGGTTGATGATGTTAGTCATCTACTGGGCATAGTTGGATGCTCACTCCCCTACTCTTACCAACATTGCAGATTGATCAGCGAGGATCCCTTGTTCAGCTTCTAGAGTTTTGCTTATGTTTATTTCAGTTTTTTGAGACTTCTATGTTTTGACATTTGTAGCCTACGGGCCCTGATAGCATTGATCGCTATATTTGACTTTTGGTTTACAGTTACTTTGTATTTTGGTACTGAGAGTACTATGTTACCTTGATAATACTTTATATAAGTATTCGTTTTAGGCCTTTATTCTGTTTTTTGCGTACGATAGTTAGAGCCTTGCGTTATTAAGTAATAATACGCGACGTGTAGCATCCCTAACTCCTAGGCCAGTGTTGGGGGCGTTACATTTAGTGGTATCAGAGCTCCAGGTTTCTAATCTGATGGGAATTTAGCTTTAGTCAGTCAGTCAGTCGTCAGTATCTATGCTTTGGAGTTCGTGTCTGAATTGCTTGCTCTATGGATTTTCAGAATGCCGCCACGAAGAGCTCCAGTCACTCCAAGGGCGATGTCGTTGAGGCGGTCCAACAGTTTATGACCCAGCTGCTGCAGACGGTTGCAGCTGGAGGAGCCCTTAGAGGAGGAGCAACTGGTGGTGGTGCAGCCGGAGCTGGGGCTACCGATGCTGGAGGGAGGAATGTGAAGGCGCTTCAGGAGTTCATGAAGCTGAAGCCTCCGGCATTCGACGGGACAGGAAATCCCCAGGAGGCCAATCATTGGTTGACTGAGGTGGAGGACCTACTTCGGGTTATGGGCTCAGAGGAGGAGCAGAAGGTTGATTTTGCCACCTTCCTATTCAAGGCCGAGGCCAAAGAGTGGTGGAGGTCTGTGATGGGGAGGTTCCCACAGCCTTGGACGTGGGATCAGTTCATGGGGGAATTTAACAAACAGTTCTACCCCGACGTGTATAAGGATTAGCGCATCCTGGAGTATAACCGGCTCCGCCAGGGCCGGGATATGAGTGTTGAGGATTACGTTAGGAAGTTTATCAGTTTGTCGAAGTTTGCACCAGAGCCCGACGAGCACAGGACGGCCAGGAAGTTTGAGAGCGGTCTGACGCCAGACATCCGCTTTGCTGTGACGCCACTGCATCACAAGACCTTCAAGGACATAGCTGACGTCGCCTTGTTGGTCGAGGCCGATCTGAGGGGCTGCCAGTCTGGGGGTAAGGACCAGAAGAGGAAGCAGCGGTCTGAGGATGGCGATAAGAGGGATCAGTCTGCTTCTCAGAAGAAGCAGTTTACTAGAGACCGGTCTGGGGACCGTCAGGGGTCAAGGGACAGAGGTGGAGCTTCATCATCGTCGGCAGCTCTGAAGTGCCAGGTGTGTGGCAAGTTCCATCGAGGCCAGGACTGCTACAAGAAATCAGGGCCTGCTTCAAGTGTGGCTCCCTCGAGCATAGGATTGTTGATTGCCCTCAGGCCGAGAGGAGTAGAGGGAGCTCGAGAGGCAGCTCAGGAGGTAGGACGGGGGTCCGCTTCAGAGTTCAGGGATCATGATCGGGCCTAGCAGAAGAAGCCCCAGGGCCAGGCCAGAGTCTATGCGATGACTGGAGAGAGGGACCGATCCACTGACAGAGTTGTTACAAGTATTCTTCAGCTATCATCTCGTTCTGTTTTCTGCTTGTTTGACTCTGGAGCCACCCACTTTTTTATTTCTACTGAGTTGGTGGGTGAGCTCAGTTTGCTTGTTGTACCTTTGGATATTGAGTTATGCGTGCATAGCCCCTTGGTTAGGAATTCTACTATGCTTCTGAATTCTGTATGTAAGGATAGTCCTGTGTTAGTCAGAGATAGAACTCTGTATGCTAACCTCATCCCTATGGAGATGACCAATTTTGATGTGATTTTGGGTATGGATTGGCTTGCTGCCCACCATGCTCATATTGATTGTGCTGCTTCGAGAGTTACTTTTAAGGAGCCGGGTCTGCCCAGCCTGGTTGTAGCAGGGAACGGAATCCCGTGCTCGCCGCCAGTCATCTCAGCCATGCAGGCGTTTCGCTGTCTAGGAAAGGATGCCAGGGATTTCTTTGATACATCCCGAGGTTCGCAAGGATGCGAAGTTGAAGGATATCCCAGTGGTCAGAGACTTCCCAGACGTGTTTCAGGACGATGTGCCTGGGCTTCCCCCTATCAGAGAGGTGGAGTTCTCGATCGAGCTCACACCTGAGACTCAGCCTATATCTAAGTCCTCATACCGGATGGGTCCTGCTGAGCTTAAGGAGCTGAAGATCCAGTTGCAGAAGCTGTTGGATAGGGCTTCATACGCCCTAGTGTGTCGCTTTGGGGAGCGCCGTTCTGTTCTCAAGAAGAAGGATGGTAGTATGCGTTTATGCATTGACTACAGGAGCTCAATAAGGTTACCATTAAGAATAGGTATCCTCTCCCGCGCATAGATGACCTGTTTGGCCAGTTAGTCGGAGCTAAGGTGTTTTCTAAGATAGATTTGAGATCCGGTTATCATCAGCTGAGGATTAAGGTAGATGATGTGCCTAAATCCGCCTTCAAGACTCGTTATGGACATTACGAGTTCCTAGTGATGTCATTCGGTTTTGACGAATGCGCCTTCTGTGTTTTGGACATGATGAACCGAGTCTTCAAGCCGTTCCTGGACCAGTTCTGTAACACCCCTCTCAGTCATGACGTAATAATCGCTCACGTAAATAGGAAATAAAGGCGTCTCACGCGGAAGAAATTACAATAATAGCACTCACATGGGTGTTACTTGCCATCACTCGCCCATACGAGTGATGCAGCAGTACAACATCTTAACAAAATTAAACATGAAAATACAATCCGCGGTGACAACGAGATACCGCCTACATGTCTATCTAAGTATCAAAAGCACATCTACTGTGAGCATCTAAAACTAATCCGAATCTTACAACCCATTTCCAATGGAAACACTTAATACATATCGAGCTATGAACGGTAAATCCAAATCAACAATGTCCTAAACTACAGCCCCGCACTCCGGCTCGTCCGTGATCATCAAACTGCATGAAGCCATAAGGCTCAGCGATAAACGCTGAGTATGCCGAGTCTGGACCCTAGTGGTCAATTAGGTCGTATTAACCGTCTTTTTATTAGGTTCGTTACATGCAATGTCGGTTTACAGAGTATAGCAGAAACTGTAAAACATAATTAAGCATGTAACAATCATCACAGGTATACACATAACAGCAGCACATCGTACATTACATTAGCATCGATAATTCACAAGCTGTTCTTAGTTCACATCGCTCGGCCCACCGGGCCTTCACATATTGTTGGTTAGGTTAGCACTGTCGGGAGTCAGTTAGGACAACCCGAATTATATTCACTTGGACTGTAGTCCCACGTACACACAAGGTGCTCACTGCCCTGATCATCCGAAGACACTGGGACAATTCACTTTGCCTTTGTAAAGGCATCCATTTAGGTGGCCAAGGGCCTGGTGCCAACGGTAGCACACTCCGCCTGAAGATCTATCTAGGCTCGTTCAGGATTTACTAGGGAAAACCCGACACAGGTTAACCCAAGAGATCTCTACGCGTGACCAGCAGCCAATGACTGTCTGGATTAAGGTTCACATCACTTTCACTCACACTTCACTGTTAGCTTTGTTAGTTAGGGATCCAGTTACAGATTTAAACATGGAATACATCACTTACTTATTGGCTGCCCTATGGGTCTTACGCATGCCTAGAATGATTCTAGGTAGTATTTATCTTTGAGTTGAAGCTCTAGGGACCGACAATGTCGTGTCCCGTTCCTAAGTGTTTTACTTAGGTTATAACTACATACTTGTAATACTTGATGTATTAGGTCGGCAACGATAAACACAGTCACACAACTCGTATATGTAGTTTTTATATAAGCCGATCTATAGTCGACATAGTGTTATTTCGTGCATAAATAAGTAATGCAGTAAACACATATACATCACACATAGTCATACAAGTTATCAAACAAATCCGAGCCCGAGGAATTCCTCAGGACAACTCGGATCAAACTCCTTTACATACCGTACACCGTTGTCTAGATTCATGCAGTGCAGGCCACTAGAGCTTTCGAGCGCGTACGTTGGAAATGCGATCTAATAATACAAGGAACACTAAGCGTCAATCCACATGACAGCACAATTTGGTATTTCCGAATAACGTTTGAAATCCCAGTACTATGTCCCCAGACTTAACGGTTGTTTCTAGTTAAAGTATTGTTATTATTATTTTATAACCCTTTACTCGTTGTGTGAGTTAATTCCCGGTTTACATCAGCGCATGAAACCTTACGTTGTACACTTATGATATTTCAGTCGGGGTTTATTTATCATACCAAAGTTTTATACTAGCTTTGGTATTTTATGTCGTTGTAACTATAGTGTATAATTTTATTTCTTGACACGTGTTTATATATATATGTATGTGTTTAGCATAACAGTTGGATGACTATATCCTTAGCCACATAATGTTATTTGTGTTATATTTGTTCCATAATGTTATATGGTACGTTATTTTATGTGTCACTAGACTTTATAACACGTGGTTTTGGCAACTTAGGAATGTGTCGAAAATAATATACACATGTGCCACATTTGAGCTCCTTTATTCTATACTTTCATTACTCACAAAACTACCACATAACTTATAATATGTTGTAGGCATTCAATTATAATACCAAAACCTTGTGGTAAAATATAACCCAAGGTCTTTTCACTCTTGTTTAATTGTCGGCTACATATATATATGTACATCTAATTTCCTTTCACATCTCAACTCACCATCCCACCATTTCCCCTACAGATTAATAGATTTAGGACTGCATCACCACTTAACTCAATTCCACCCTTAGTATTCCTCTGTAACAGGTTTGTACAGAAATTTATTCATTTCAGAAACAGCTAGAGCTGATGTATTAAGTTTGTTAAATCTTTCCTCTTCTGTTTTGTTCCTCATTTCTCGATTTGGTTTCTGTTTCACTTCCTCCCCCACTCTACTTAGCTACTTAGTTCATGGTGTTATTTATAGTTTCATTCAAATCTGTTGCAGACACAGACATAACCCTACAGAGTTCGAAACAGAAGAAACAAGAAACTGAAGCATCATTTGTTTATTCCTTCCTCAGATCTTTATTTAGGTTTACTGATTGGTTTCCAAACTTCTCAAGCTATTACACCACTCGATGCTTGCATTGGAAAAAAGGTTGAACTCAAAAGCAACTCAAAAGTATGGTGTTATCACCTCAGAAAACTCACTTTACATAAATCAATCAAAACTGTCAAACTGTAGAACTTGAAAACGTGACCTGATACCTTTTCTCTTGCATTTGTAGTTTACTCACGGTTATGGTTTGAGTTCTCCCTAGGTTGCCTAGCTATCTAGTAGGTATCTTAGTACAGTTTGACCACAAAACAGACTCATCACCATAAGGTTTAAACTCAAAAAAAAGTTGATATACAGAAGGTCAGAATTGTAGAATTTAGCTCAAAACTGATATGTGTTCCTATCTGTTTTTCTTCTGTTTTATTCACAGTTGACTTATGATCTGTTTTTTCTTTCCTAACTATGTGCTTACATACTTGGTTAAGTGGTTTAGCTAGGTTCCAAGTTCTTGGATCATCCAAAGTCGTTCCTTTATGCTCTTTGTAACTTGTTACACAGAAACAGAAAGTTTCTGTGACTGAAATCAAAACAGAAACATATATGTGCTCTTGTTTTCTTCCCTGTCTGCCCTTTTTAACTGGGTACACTTCTCCTAACCCCTTAACCACTTAGCAAATGATTCATCGAGATTTTTAAACTCAAAGGTAACCCAACACAACCTACTGATGCTACTGTAATGGTGTCCACTGAACTGAAATTTCAGAACAGAAAACTGCATCAGTTGGACTGTCTCTTCCATTTTATTTTCTGTTTAACTTACGTTTTGATCCTCAATTCTTCACAATGATTTATCCAGTTGTTTAAGTATCCCATCAAGTTTTTAAACCCAAACAAAAACCCAAAATAGCTCTGTTACAGATATAGAAACAACCAGAGCCTGATCTGATAAGAAACTGAAACTGAAACCTAACTGCATCCAAAAACCGGTGTTTCATTATTCCTCTGTTTATCTTCCTATGATCTCTCATTTAACCTCTTTCTTTTTTCCGAATTTATTACTCAATTAGCTAGCTATCTACCCTAGTTTATCCTCATAACAGGTCTACAAGTACTTAGGTCACTCTTTTGAAATTCCTCTACACAGAAACCGAATCTTATTGTTACACAGAAACAGTTTCTTACACCAGTTTTTCTTTCTTTAGTTTAGTTTAGCTTATACAGAATCATCTGCACTAGTTCATGGGCTGTTATTTTCCAAGGCAGCTAGTCCCTAGGTTGGTTGGTGCTTCAGGACTCATTAGGTACTTTCATAGTACAATCCCACAAACTTAACACTAAGAAACATAAGGTTCTAATCTCAGATTTTATTCTGTTTTTCTGCTGTTGTTAAAACAGTCCACACCAGTTTTCTTTTTCTTCTTCTTCTGACTTCAGTCCTAAAGTACTAGCTGGTTCTCATCATTGTCTAAATGTTTAGGTGGTCCTGGGTTTACAGTTACTAAAACACACTCCTAGTGTTACTGAAATTAAAGTTTCCAAAACAGAAACTAGCCTCTTGTATTTCCTCTTCTCTTTATTTCACGATTATGCAACAGGTGGGGTTTCTGTTTACTCAAGATTTTCTTATCTTTATTTAGGTGTGTTGGAAATGGTTTAGGTTTAATGACACACACACACATCACAAGCCAGTTATGCAGGAATGCAACCAAACTCAAAACTAACAGAACATCAAAGTTGATAACTTCCTTCTGTTTTCTGAGAATCCTTAGTTTTGGTTCTCTTTTCAGTTTCCACTCACTACTAACCTAGATAGTTAGGTGTTTGACTGAGTTTTGAGTTTCTAATCTAGCCTTTCCTATCCTCACATTCCCTCTGCAAAATTAGATATCCCAAAACACGGTCTCATCAGTTGGAACTATACCAGAAACAAAACCAGAACTGCTACATTGGTTTTCTGTTTGTTTTCTTTTCTTGTGTTGTGATCTGTTTTTACTTTTTTTCTTCAACACTCTCACGTATAGAGATTTGTTCAGGTGTGTTATAGGATTATAAGGTATTAGCAACTCAAAAGTACTAAATACATCGAGGCTACATGCTACAGGTTTGCATGTTTATCAACTTTGACAGATTTAACTTTCTTTCTGTTTCTCTGATCCTACATGAGTTTAGAAGTGACTCACCAGTAGAGACTTGATAACTCCTTAGTTACACCTTTGGTGGAATTTCGACTCACAGCTCCTGGTCGGTTTAACTACACTGGGATAGTTTACTCAGAGATCAGCATTATGTTACCCAGAGGGAAAGACATAGCTGGATTAAACTGAGACGTGAATGGCATTTACCTTGCTTCCCTTTCTTTTTCACCGAGAATGGTACAGCAAGGGAGACTGTTTGGTCTTGCTCCTCCACCAAGTACTGAGGCCTATACACTGGTCTATTACGTGCAGAAAAACAGGAAAAGGAAATCGTTCAGGACCAGCTATGTTTAGAACCGGTACAACAGTGGAAAGAAAAAAGAATGTGGTGAAGCTCGTAATGAAACAGTGAATAAAGAGGCCTAGTATATGCTGGGTTGTTACCGAAATGGAAGAGGAGTTCAAGCTGGTTTAATGCAGTTTTTACCTTGAGAAGACAAAGGAGTTTGCTTCCCTTCCTTCCCTGTCTTTCAACCGGACATCCCACTGCTCTAGTTCCCAGTATCAGTCTTTGCTGCTGTATGTATATGTTCATGGTTTAGCTCTTGAAGATAAGGAATTTCATAGGAGAACAGTGAGTATGATTTAAACCTGGGAGCTTACCTAACTGCTGAGCAGTAGTCGTGGAGGTGTGGGCAGTTCTCGGTGAGAGTTGAGGAAGACGAAGGTACAGAAGGAAGAAGATGACAGCTGATTATAACATGGTAGGTATGGGGCAGTTGGTCAATGGCTGTCGCTTGGGAATCCTCAAGAGGATGGGCATTTGGAAAAATAATTCCCTCTGTTGCATGGGAGTACAAGAAAATCTGTAGACTAATTTGTTCTGTCGCTCTTGAAGTTTGAAACAGTTGGGTTTGAGACACCGATTTCAGAGGGGAATGTCGGGTGATTCACCACCCTTTTCTGTAACTTTAGTATAGTGACTACTAGTTATAGTTCGTGGGTAGTTTATACTGAATTTGAGCACAGCTCAAGCGGTTAAGGTTTCGGGATAGGTACGAGAGGTCTCGGGTTCGAATCCCGGCTAGAGCATGTTGCTCTTTTTTTTTGTTTCAGCCCTATTAAGTCTATTTATTGTATATAAGTGACTATATTAATATGTAGCGTTACTAGTTGTATGTATACATATATATATACGACTATTTTTATTTGTCGCGTTTTGGTTATATGTACAACGTTATAATCTTGTAACGTTATGTACATTTACATATATATCCGTATGTATATAAGTACGGTAATAATAAACTGTTCGTTTGTTCGCAGGTTATTACTTGCTTGATTATTTATACTTTAATATAGCTATTTATACATTAAAATGGCGTTTAATTATTTAGGGGTATTTCAAGTTCATTATGGTGTTTATTGATGATATCTTGGTGTATTCCAAGAGTGCTGAGGAGCACGAGGAGCATCTGAGTACCGTTCTCCAGACTCTGAGGGAGAAAGAGTTGTATGCGAAGCTGAAGAAGTGCGAGTTCTGGTTGGACCAGGTGGTATTCTTGGGGCATGTCGTTTCCAAGGATGGTATCTCCTTGGATCCGGAGAAGATTAAAGCTATTACTGAGTGGGCCAGACCCACTAATGTTTGTGAGATTCGTAGCTTCCTTGGACTAGCGGGCTACTATCATAAATTTGTGGAAGGTTTCTCCAAGTCGGTGATTCCGTTGACCCATCTGCTATAGAAGGAGGTGAAGTTCGAGTGGAGCGAGGCCTCTGAGCAGTGCTTTCAGGAGCTGAAGAAGAGGTTGACATCTGCGCCGATTTTGACTCTTCTAGAGGGGACGAAGGGACTAGAGGTCTTCTGTGATGCATCCCATAAGGGACTCGAGTGTGTTCTGATGCAGCATGGGAAAGTAGTAGCGTTTGGCTCCCGTCAGCTTAAGCCATACGAGAAGAACTATCCGACCCACGATATGGAGTTAGCTGCCGTAGTGTTTGCTCTGAAGATTTAGAGGCACTACCTCTTTGGAGCTTCGTGCAAGGTGTATACGGACCATAAGAGCCTTAAGTACTTGTTCACTTAGAAGGAGTTGAACTTGAGGCAGAGGAGGTGGCGGGACCATCCTGGTAGAGTAAATGTCGTTGCTGATGCGCTCAGTAGGAGGGGTCCGTCTGAAGCTGTTTGTGCTTTGTCAGGTGTGCAGAGGTCTGCTCTCGAGTTGCAGCATATGGGTATCTGAGTCGTCCGTCCAGAGAGGTCTGGGATGTTGGCAGCTTTACAGATTCAGCCTACCTTGATCGACCAGATCAAGGCTAGTCAGGAGCTCGACGCCGGTTTGTGTAAGATCAAAGAGGGGTTATCTGCTGGTCAGCAGTCTGAGTTCCGGGTTTCAGAGGATGGTTGTCTGAGGTTTAGAGACCGTGTGTGTGTGCCTGCAGATGATGCTCTAAGGCGGGAGATTATGCAGGAGGCTCATGGGGCCCCATACTCGGTACACCCAAGAGGTGTGAAGATGTACCCAGACCACCGAGAGACATTCTGGTGGAGCAACATGAAGAGAGACATTTCTGACTTTGTATCCAAATGTCGGACCTGTCAGCAGGTCAAAGCAGAGCATCAGAGACCAGCCAGTTTGCTTCAGCCTCTTCCAGTTCCGGAGTGGAAATGGGAGAGCGTGGGCATGGACTTTGTCATGGGACTGCCTAAGACTCCGAGGGGATTCGACGCAGTTTGGGTTATTGTGGACAGACTCACGAAGAGTGCTCACTTCTTACCAGTCTGGAAGACCTTCAGTTTGCATCGCCTAGCGCAGTTGTATATGGATGAGATAGTGCGTTTGCATGGGGTTCCTGCTTCGATTGTGTTTGACAGAGATCCACGGTTCGTATCCAGATTTTGGCAGAGTTTGCATCAGGCTTTGGGGACGAGATTGTCTTTCAGGTCAAAGTATCACCCGCAGTCAGACGGGCAGACAGAGAGGACGAACCAGGTTTTGGAGGACATGCTTAGAGCATGTGTGCTTGACTTTGGAGGCAGTTGGGATCAGCACGTGGTATTGAAAGAGTTTTCCTATAATAATAGCGTCCAGTCCAACATCGGGATGGCCTCGTTTGAGGCTCTGTATGGTAGAAGGTGCAGATCACCCATATGTTGGGATGATCTGAAGGAGAGAGCTGTAGTGGGTCCAGACATGGTTGAATATGTTGTGGGTAAGATTCCGTCCATCAGAGAGCGTCTGCTTATGGCTTAGAGTCGTCAGAAGAGTTACACTGATCAAAGGAGGCGACCTCTAGAGTTTGAGGTAGGAGACCACGTGTACTTGAAGGTTTCTCCAGTCCGTGGAGTTGTGGTTTGGGAAGAGAGGCAAGCTTAGCCCTCGTTTCTTCGGCCCTTTTGAGATCCTGGAGAGGATCGGACCGGTTGCCTACCGTTTGGCCTTGCCTCCATCGCTAGCAGGAGTGCATAATGTGTTTCATGTGTCCATGCTGAGGAATTATGTTCCCGACCCGTCTCATATTATTGATTTCGGTCCGCTTCAGTTGAGGGAAGACTTCACTTTTGATGCAGCCCCTTCGAGAATTCTAGCCAGAGATGTTCGTAAGCGCCGGAGTAAGACCATGCCTTTGGTGAAGGTCTAGTGGTCGGCTTAGTCTGAGGAGGAGGCGACTTCGGAGCTCACGAGTGACGTGCGAGCTAAGTTTCCCGCCCTCTTCGAGCAGTAGGTACGTTTAATTACGAGGACGAAATTCTTTTAAGGGGGAGGTGATGTTATAAGCCAAGGTTTAGTGCAGAATTATTGTCGTTTAATTGTTATCTATTGCTGGATTATTTTACTCAGGACATGGAGGTCCATCTTAAGTAAGTTGGGGACGAGGAGGTCATTTTCCCCATCCGTTTAATTTTCTGGTGAGAATTAACATTTCTAAATTATTAATTTCCTTAATAATTACATCCTCCCCAGTCACGTTCTCACGACGCTCATTTTCCCTCATCACTTCAGTTTTGAAAACTGCCAGACGCTCCTCTCCTCTCTTCTCTTGTAACACCCCTTCCGCTAATACCATCATTACCGTACCATGCCTACCTTCGCAGCGGATATTACTTACTCAACGGCGGGTGTACAATGCCGTTAGTCACCCACGTGGCTAACAAGGCGAGTTACAATACTACATACTATCGGTCTGATGAATATGAACATACTGAGTGCTCTACACAATACAATACTTTCCTTTGCATACCAATCCATAATTCAAATACACTTCGATACCATACTATACCGAGTATACTACAATCCTTAATTTACCGTTACAGTTTGGACTTCCAATTTCACGATACATTACAAGTACATATCCTATTACACAACTACCCATGCTTAAATAGTAGTCCCCGTCCTACTCTCTCGAACGGTGGCCAGCTTCGGGTACCTGCATACTAAAAACGGTCCCCTGAAGGGGTCAGCTTACGCTGAATATGACTTTCGCATATACCGCGTGCTAACCGCGGTACGTCGACTACTTTAGGTCGAATATACATGGAGTTCATTTACGTGCATACATACATACTCATGCTACAACAATGCAAACAACAATACCTACATACACATACAATTTCAATACTTACTAAGGAAGACAGTTCGATAGTCAACCATTCGTATTGTTATTCATTCATTACTCTTCGTACTATATTCGATATTCGCTACTCTACTCATACCTACTCCGTACTCTTACATACTCGACACTCCATGTTCGATACTTTACTCGTACACGTTCCGTACTCCGTACTTGTTACTACACTTATGCATACTCATTACTTGACACTCCTTACTTACTCATACATACTCGGTACTCAATACTTACTCATACTCGCTTCTTACTCAATACTCATTACTTTACTCATACGTACGCAGTACTCAATACTCATTACCTTGGCCACCGGGCGGAGTCATACAAAAGACTCGCCACCGGACCTACAATACGAGGGCTATACGCTTAGCTCCTCAAATACTCAAATGTCCGTTCTACCGGACTACTCATATTCCCAACACTCTTCTCTCAGAGTATAATACAATCTCACAGATTAGCCTAGAAGTATCTCTCTCGATGACCTCCACTGGCTTAGGGAATTACTATCGTCTAGTATCCTCAGGTTTAAGGGTTTCCCCAACATATCGGATACTCTCATGTTCGGGTCACTACTTACATCAGTCGGGTCCTCTCATAATGGGTCGACTAGTTACTAAGGGGTTTGGAGATCCCTCGTCATTCTTTACTACTCTTATGGTTCATGTTTTGCCCAAGAATAATTCCTCTAATAGAGGTTACTTACTTACTTCCGCTACTTGCTGTTGTGGATTATTCATTTTGGTTCCCTTACCGTTATCGGGAGGTTATTACTCCCGTACACTCCTTCACATTTTAGTGAGTTCTTTGGTTTGCGTTCTCGTTCGTTGATTCGTTAGTTAGTGCGTTGTCACGGTTCCATTACTACACAATGCGACTCTTATTACGAGCCTCTACGCAATCAGGACTCCCCTATGAGTCGATCTACGCACTAAGTGGAGCCACACAATCAATCAAGGAGGTTAGCTCACACAACATACATCAAGACATACATTGAAAGGCAGTAAACCGTTTTCATGCTTTAATCTTGATTAGCCGGCATACAGCATACAAATCAACGTAACTCGGTTAGCATACGGGGCATGAGAAAATCATACCTTTCACCGGGGTTAGCTTTACCGTGTGTTCCCTTGTTCCTTGGTTCATACTTGTTCCCACTGATAATGTTTCCAACATTGTCATTAATACGATGTTCATACAATACTCAAATAATTACTACTCCCGTTACCCCGGTGTACTTAATGTTCTTTTACTCTCCACTTTCTTAATTACTTTCCATACTTGTTTTCCTACTCAAGTACTTACTTCCTTACCATTGGTGTTACATTAATGGTATATTACTAAGGTTCTTTATTCATGTACTGACCTTCATACATACATACATATGATTACTACGTTACTATATATATATATATTTTATAAGTTAGGGCCGTCCGACCCACCGTCCGACCCAAGCCCTGGGTCGGACCGTTCCAGTAGATTCTCCTCTCAGAAATTCTCCCTGTCCGACCCAGCACTATTCCGTCCGACCCATACTCTCTGGGTCGGACCATTCCAGAAGGTTTTGGTCCTGTCGTCCAAGCTCCGTCCGACCCACGTCCGACCCAACGTCTGGGTCGGACGAAGTCAGAAACTTCGACGACGGAAAATTTTAGCCTGTCCGACCCACGTCCGATCCACGGCTCTGGGTCGGACCATTCCAGAAAGTTTACATCTCGCTGTTTAAGCCCTGTCCGACCCACGTCCGATCCAGACTCTGGGTCGGACGGTTCCAGAACCTTGTTACAGATTTTGTTTTTCCTTCCCAATTTCACCCATTGTTTCCCCAATCTTCCTACATACATCCTAACATGTTTTAGTACCATTTAAACATTCTAAATCACCTTAATTCATCCACCAAATCCATTACTAAATCCATCAAACAACTTACACAATTTCCCTCACTTCCTTTCAACACTTACAACAGTTTTTCATTCTCTAATGCTACAGATTTTTCTACAACTCCTACCTTTCAATATCTCCTCTACCAATGTCACTCCTAGCATCCCAAATACATTTCCAAGCCATTACATTACCTATACCCAAGTCCAACTCTCCACTTACCAAATCTTGCACATTAAATTCTCTTAACTCCTCCAACATGTTCTTATACACTTTGCTACAGATTTTACACTTCCTATTCCTCATACTACAATTGTCATTCCAATGGTCATTAAACATCTCTACTATCCTCAATACATACCTTGGTTCTCCCATTCACCAAGTCATTCTTAATACACGATTCCTACTAAAATTTCGCCATAGCTCACCTACTTTCCTTACATCCTCACATACACATTCTCTCATCAAATCCAACCTAAAGCTAGCCACACCCAACAAGGGTCCTACCAGCACACATACAAAATTCTAATACACCAATGCTTCCTCAATTACATACCAATACAACATTATTTGTAACGCCCCGGTTTACCACCACCATTACTAGGTCGTTTTTTTTTCCTAGAGAGACATGCTTTAACTGAAATAACAACTTATATTATACATGCGTCAGTCTTCCTTTTTACAAAGGTCCCCTAATACTATCACCGGGGGTTACCGCCACACTTACTAACCACTAGTAAGTGTAAGGCTTATTACCACCACCACCCATATGCTAGCTATCTTACATCGCTGCTACCATCAAAAGAGTGACACAACCAACCCGTCACTCCACACCTAGTACCAAAAGACCCCTTCCTGCCAACTACTATGTTAGCTCCTACACCTATTTTACACCAAAAGAAAAGGGGTATCAAAAGGCGATTACATCGCTAGCATCTAAATAGGGACCACTTGCATATACTCGTACACCGTGGAAACATCATGAGTAATAGTCTGACTGGTGCCATTCTCCGGGTGCCTAAAACCTTGTATCTTCTTGTTCCACTCCTCAAAAACTATCTCGGTGACCCCAGGCTGTATAGTTCTACGGTAGGTGACAAACATGAAAATATGGAAAGTATCAGTGGACTCGTCCTCAGTGCAGAGAAGGTGTCCATCCCAGTTACCCTGAATTCACAGAATTCATATACACAGGAAAACACAACAAATAAAATCAGTAAAAACTGAGTAACACTACCACACCCCGTAAAAACTTATTTTCTCTTTAAAACCTTTGTTTCCAACAAATATTAACAAATACAACAAGTCAGTATAGATCACACCATTTACCTGTACCAAGAATTATCAAGAGATAATCAATATCATATACAAGATATTTCCAAATGAAGTCCACCACCACCACCCACCCTATGTCCTTAAGTGTGCACACCCCCCTATTGAAAACTTCTGCCCAATAGGAGTAGATCATAGTGGCAGCTCCAATTTCATTAGTAGGAGCTTATATTGTTGCCGGAACGTCGGCTTGGCCTTAAAGGCTCTCACAAGAGGCATAGCCTTAGGATAACCATGATATCAACATCACACAATACTTTCCACCACCACCACAAGAGGTTATCCTTAAACACATTTACAAACCATGAGTAAGATATCATAAACAAGCTTACACAAGCAACACAAGTGATAATTCACACACCAAGCTCACCCACTTGTAAAATAACCTTAATAACATCATAACAATATCATTCAAGCTTCAACAAATCAGAAAATCAAACCAATTCCAAGAAACCACTTTTGAAAGCTTAAATTCTTATTTTTAGCCAAAATCACTATTCACCAACTTAAACAACTTCCCAAAAGAGTCTCGGCCTAAAAAGTTAACCCAGATTCAATATCAACAACACAAGTATCTCCTCAAAATTTCAGCTCAAGATCAATTCGGTAACCCATTCAAACATCAGAAAGGCTTAAAACAATTTTTCTCATTTTTAGCTTCTTTACCTTGTCTAACCGACTTAACTTTCTCCATTCGACTTGATTTTTCAACCATAACCATATATTCACTATTCAAAACTACGCTCAAAATTTCAGCTCAAACCCATGTCGGAAACACATCCAAACAATCTCTAGAGCTTAAAACTCATTTTTCCCCATTTTCAAGGTTCCTTTGAGTTTTCCTACTTCCCAACCTTATTTCGACTTGATTTTCTAGGATAATCACTAACTATTCATCCCCAGTTTACTGTAAAATTTTGAGAAAATAGGAGATAGGATTCGTAGATAACAAAACGGAATGTCTTAAGAAGGAAAAATAAGCTTTAAGGGTGGAGATGATGTGCATAGATGTTACCTGTCCTCTCCTGGCCATTCTGGAGCTTTTCTACCTTGATTATTAGCTAGAAGATGATAAGAGAAGTGAAGAAAATTGATCTCACCTTGGCACCTCCTCCTTGGCTGATTTTGATGCCTATTTATACTAGATTTCTAACTTATTTTAAGCTTATAATGATTGCTTCTAGGTTATTCCTTAACCCTTGATTGGAGACAAGTGTCCTCAATTAATCCCCACCTTCCATGTGTAAATATCCTCATTAAATAAGGGTGGACAGGTGTCCCTTGCAATTATTACTAAAAGACAAATTAGAAAGGAGGTGGGAATAGTAAGGTGAATAGTAACCGAGATTTTTCCTCCTTCCTTGATATTTTCGGCCCCATCTTAGGCCATGTTTGGCTTGAGCTTTTTATGGGAATTAAGACTATATGTGTAGGTATGTTAATACTAGTGTGGGTTATCAAATTTCAGGAATTTCCTGGGTCACTTCTGAGCTTCCGAAGCCTCGTTTGCCCAGAACCACTAAATACTGAAAAATGTAACTAGATTGTCTTATATTAAAAGAAGAAAGATATGATTGTTTCTTCACTCAAAACACTCTCAAAAGTATCTAACACACTTCCTAAGGTTGATACCCACTCTCAGTTCCTGAGGAATTAGTAATTTTCGGGAATTTCAGAAATCCTGCGAAACTAAGGTTACCGGGTGATACTCCGGGAACTAAGGTTTCTAATGTTCACCATGCACTTCCAACTAATTATAACCTTCTCCATCATTAGAAATTAGGGTTTCCTAAGGTTTACAGTTAAGTAAGACCTTAATCACAGTTTAAGAAATTTGGGGTATTACATCCTCCCCCCGTTAAACAAAGCTTCGTCCTCGAAGCTCAATTCATCACACCAAACAATACATTCACATACTCCAGAAATTAAAACAATACTCCACACATCAACCACAAATGATTCAACAACATCACACAAAACCTCAGACACACCAATCACACAATATAAACCATTCACAAATTCAGCGATACCACATATATGAAATCATTAAGAGGACAACTCCTAAAATAATATTCAAGTATTACCAACCATTTCTGGCACCAACAAACATTCAATCACAAAATTCACAACACTAGAGTCATTCACCACTTACCATACGACTCTCCCCCCCTAAAAAGAAAGTTTCTCCTGAAACTTTAATTGCTGACCTTAATCAAAGAGTTCTGGGTGTTGAGTTCTCATCTTGCTCTCTAGTTCCCATGTAGCTTCTGAACTCCATGGTGAGTCCATAAAACTTTAACCAAATCCACAGACTTCCCTCGGGTCTCCCTTGTCTTACGATCCAAAATTTTAATCGGGTGTTCCTCATAAGTCAAATTAGGTGCAACTTCTACCTCGTTCGGTTGCAACACATGTGATTCATCTGAAACGTACCGTTTCAATTGTGATACGTGAAACACGTTGTGGACCCTTCCAATTCATGGCAAGCTAATCGTAAGCCAAATTTCCAACCTTTTCCAATATTTCATACGGACAGATGTACTTAGGAGCAAGTTTCCCTTTCTTGCCAAATCGTACCACGCTCTTAGTGGGTGAAACCTTCAGAAATACCTTGTCCCCCACATTGAACTCAACTGGCCTTCTATGCAAATCAGCATAAGACTTTTGCCTATCTTGTGCGGCTTTCAATCTCTGCCGAATGTTCTTAACCTGTTGAGCCATCTCCTCTGTTAACTCAGGCCCAACCAAACCACCTCCTGCGTATCATTCCAACACAACGGAGTACGACACTTTCTACCATATAAGGCTTCATACGGGGCCATATGAATACTTGAGTGGTAACTGTTGTTATAAGAAAATTCAATCAAGTGCAACTTGTCACTCCATGACCCTTGTAATCCATCGCACAAGCCCGCAACATATCCTCCAATGTTTGAATAGTTCTCTCCGTCTGCCCATCGGTCTGTGGGTGGTAAGCTGTACTAAGGCTCAATTTTGTTCCCATGGCTTTTTGAAATTGCTGCCAAAATCTTGAGACAAACCTAGAATCTCTATCCGAAATAATTTCCATAGGACTCCGTGATACTTAACCACATTTTAATGTATGCTTCCACCAACTGTTCCATAGACCAAGTACTCTTCATTGGGATTACTAGTAGTCTTGGTCAACCGATCCACAATCACCCAAATCTGATCCATCCCACCTCTGGTCGGTGGTAATCCCACTATGAAATCCATAGATATCGAATCCCATTTCCACATGGGTATATCCAATGGTTGCAACATCTCCTGTTTTCTTGTGCTCAAATTTAACCTTTTGACATGTTAAACACTTCGACACATGTTCAGCTACCTCCTTTTTCATGCCTGGCCACCAAAACTTTTCTTCAAATCTTTATACAACTTATTTCCTCCCGGATGTATGGAATACGCAGAGTTATGAGCTTCCTGCATAATTTCCTTTTAATATCGCCACATGAATCTGGTAACACCACCTCCCACGAAACCTCAACTACCATCGTCATGAATCTTAAAATCTGGGGCTTCTCCCTTTTCTACCTTCTCCTTTATTTTCCGTAGTTTCTCATCCTCCTGCTGATGATGCAAAATTTCCTTGTAAATATCGAGGAATACGTTCATACTAGACAAAATTTCTCTATCCACCTCCCCCGTTGTTACCATCAAGGTTCAACCTTGAAATCTTGTACCAACTCATCATGTAATATCCAATTAGCTTCTCCCTCGTGACTCCTCTTCCGACTTAAAGCGTCTGCCACCACGTTGGCTTTGCCTTCATGGTATAAAATCTCTAGATCATAATCCTTAATAAGTTCCAACCATCTCCTTTGCCTCATATTAAGCTCTTTTTGAGTGAAAATATATTTCAACTCTTGTGATCCGTGTAAATCTTACAAGAAGTTCCATACAATAGTGCCTCCAAATTTTCAAGGCAAAACTACAGCTGCAAGTTCCAAATCATGTGTAGGATACCTGGTCTCGTAGCTCTTTAACTGTCGTGAGGCATAGGCAATGCCCTTGCCATTCTGCATCAACACACACCCTAAACCATATTTAGATGCGTCACTATACACTTCAAAACCGTCTGTACCACAGGGCAATGCAAGAACTGGTGCTGTGGTTAACTTCTCCTTCAAAATCTGGAAAGCTTTTTCACAATCCTCATCCCACTTATAACGCACTTCCTTTTTCATCAGATTTGTGAGCGGTCTTGCAATTTTAGCGAAATCTTGAATGAACTTCCTATAGTATCCAGCTAGCCCAAGAAAACTTCTAACTTCCGTACATTCGTTGGCCTGGGCCAATCCTTAACAGCCTGAATTTTAGCGGGTCAACCGTAATTCCATCTCCGGTTACCACATGACCTAAAAACGATACTTCCTTGAGCCAAAAATCACACTTGATAATTTAGCAACAACTTCTTCTCCCTTAAAACTTGTAAACTTGCCGCAGATGATCAGCATGTTGCTCCTCATCCTTGAATACACCAATATGTCATCAATAAATACCACTACAAACTTATCAAGGAATTGGCTGAAAACTCGATTCATTAAGTCCATAAATACTGCCGCGCATTGTTAGCCCGAATGGCATCACCACAAACTCATAATGTCCATACCTCGTTCGAAAGGCTGTCTTTGGTATGTCCTTTCTGCTATCTTTAACTGATGATAGCCTGACCTTAATCGATCTTAGAAAATACTTTCGCTCCTTGTAGCTGGTCGAACAAATCATCAATCCTAGGCAAGGATATTTATTCTTGATGTAACGTTATTTAATTCCCTGTAATCAATGCAAAGACGCAAAGTTCCATCCTTCTTCCTTACAAACAATACTGGGGCTCCCCACGGAGAAGCACTCGGTCGAATATAACCTTTTTCTAAAAGTTCCTCCAACTGTTTCTTTAACTCATTCATCTCATTCGGGGCCATCCTATAAGGATGCTTAGAAATTGGAGCTGTTCCTGGTACTAAATCAATAGTAAACTCAATCTCACGGTCAGGTGGAAGTCCAGGAATTTCTTCTGGAAAAACATCTGGAAATTCCCTGACTACTGGAAGGTCCTCAAGTGCGGATGACTCTTGCTCTTGCGCCGATTTTTCCTCTTGAACATAACACATATAAACTGGCTCTCCTTTTCGCAACTCCTTTAAGAATTTTAAGGCAGGTAGGACTTTTACCCTTTGCTTAGCTCCTTCGCATGTGTACGACACTCTCTTTCCTTTCTTCCCACATAAGCTAATCTTTTGTTTTTCACAATCTATGCGCCCCTTGTGCTTACTTAACCAATCCATCCCCAAGATTATATCAAAATCCTTCAAACCAAACTCTACCAGATCCATCTCAAATTCTCTACCCTCTATGGTTATTTTTACTCCTTCCATCTTTCTAGTGCATCCTACCACTCTTCCCGTAGGTGTAGAAACAGAAATTTCAACTTCTATATCGGGGACTACTCCTACTTTCTTCAAGAACTCAGAGGATAAAAGAACAGGTTGCACCGGAATCAAATAATACTTTAGCACTAGTTCCAAGAACGGAAAAGTACCTGTAATGACGTCCCCTTCTTGTTGAGATTCAGCCTCCGTCTTGCTGATTACGTTGATATACCCCTGATTCTTATAGCCTCCCTGGTACTCCACTTCCGTATTGTATTTGCTTCCCCTGATTATTCCCTTGTCCACTCATGTTACCTCTTGGACCATTATAATTATTCCTCTGTCCATTTTGATTATTCAGCTGTACTCCTCCTTGGTATTACGATTGTTCTGGTTGATGAGATTTCCAGTTGTGCAGGTCTTGCTACCTGATCATACCTCCTTCCATCCTTCTTACCCTACACTCATAGGCCCTATGGCCAACCCCACAGTTAAAACACTTACCAACCTTCCTTCGCAATCTTCACCTGGATGATTCCTTCCACAAATCTTACAATAAAAGTATCTAGTTCCTTTATCATTGAATCGCAGTCCCGAGTTATTGGGTCTGGCTCCCCCACTTGGTCTAACCTCTACTTTAGCCCTTTTATCAAAGCTCTCAGCCTTGCGAGACTCCATTCTCCTTTTCCGCCCCGTTTGTACTTCCTTCCTTCTCTGTTGCACCCTATAAAGATTAGCAGCTTTATCGTATGCCTCTTGTAAAGTAGTTATAGGTATTACACTCAGAGCTTCTTGTAAATCCCAATTTAAACCCTCTAGGAAACGTTGAACCTTAGCAGTCTCATCAGGTACCACATGCGGAGCAAATCTAGCAAGCTCCACGAACTTAGCATGATAAGTTTTAACATCATCTGTCCGCTGCCTCAATCCAGTAAATTCCTGATATTTTTGCAACCTTACATGTTCCGGATAAAATCTTTTCCTCATCGCATCTTTCAACATATTCCACCCAAAACCGGATTCCTTTGAGTCTCTCCTCCTCCGCAGTCCACCACAGATCAGCCTCACCTTTAAAATAAAATACAGCCCCACTTACCTTCTTTTCTTCAGGGCAATCAATAATATCAAGTATTTTGTCAAACTCTCTGATCCACTCTTCCAGAATCACTGGATCCTCTTCTCCCGAATAAGTAACTGGGTTTCATAGCTGCTATCCTCGGGAGAAATCCTTAGGTATTCCAGCTCTAGCCTCGTGCTGTTCCAGGATTCTTCCCATACTCAGTGTCAATTCCCGACTTGAGGATCTTCCAGTAGTCAGGGAATTCCCAGATGTTTTCCAGAAGAAATTCCTGGACTTCCACCTGACCGTGAGATTGGTCACTATTGATTTAGTACCAGGAACAGCTCCAATTTCTAAGCATCCTTATAGGATGGCCCCGAATGAGATGAATGAGTTAAAGAAACAGTTGGAGGAACTTTTAGAAAAAGGTTATATCGACCGAGTGCTTCTCCGTGGGGAGCCCCAGTATTGTTTGTAAGGAAGAAGGATGGAACTTTGCGTCTTTGCATTGATTACAGGGAGTTAAATAACGTTACGATCAAGAATAAATATCCTTTGCCTAGGATTGATGATTTGTTCCACCAGCTACAAGGAGCGAAAGTATTTTCTAAGATCGATTTAAGGTCAGGCTATCATCAGTTAAAGATAGCAGAAAAGGACATACCAAAGACAGCCTTTCGAACGAGGTATGGACATTATGAGTTTGTGGTTATGCCATTCGGGCTAACTAATGCGCCGGCAGTATTTATGGACTTAATGAATCGAGTTTTCAGCTAATTCCTTGATAAGTTTGTAGTGGTATTTATTGATGACATATTGGTGTATTCGAGGGATGAGGAGCAACATGCTGATCATCTGCGGCTAGCTTTACAAGTTTTAAGGGAGAAGAAGTTGTTTGCTAAATTATCAAAGTGTGATTTTTGGCTCAAGGAAGTATCGTTTTTAGGACATGTGGTAACCGGAGATGGAATTTCGGTTGACCCGGCTAAAATTCAGGCTGTTAAGGATTGGCTCAGGCCAACGAATGTTCGAGAAGTTAGAAGTTTTCTTGGGCTAGCTGGATACTATAGGAAGTTCATTCAAGATTTCGCTAAAATTGCAAGACCGCTCACAAATCTGATGAAAAAGGAAGTGCGTTATAAGTGGGATGAGGATTGTGAAAAAGCTTTCCAGATTTTGAAGGAGAAGTTAACCACAGCACCAGTTCTTGCATTGCCCTGTGGTACAGACGGTTTTGAAGTGTAATGATGCATCTAAATATGGTTTAGGGTGTGTGTTGATGCAGAATGGCAAGGGCATTGCCTATGCCTCACGACAGTTAAAGAGCTACGAGACCAGGTATCCTACACATGATTTGGAACTTGCAGCTGTAGTCTTTGCCTTGAAAATTTGGAGGCACTATTTGTATGGAACTTCTTGTAAGATTTACACGGATCACAAGAGTTTGAAATATATTTTCACTCAAAAAGAGCTTAATATGAGGCAAAGGAGATGGTTGGAACTTATTAAGGATTATGATCTAGAGATTTTATACCATGAAGGCAAAGCCAACGTGGTGGCAGACGCTTTAAGTCGGAAGAGGAGTCACGAGGGAGAAGCTAATTGGATATTACATGATGAGTTGGTACAAGATTTCAGAAGGTTGAACCTTGAGGTGGTAACAACGGGGGAGATGGATAGAGAAATTTTGTCTAGTATGAACGTATTCCTTGATATTTACAAGGAAATTTTGCATCATCAGCAGGAGGATGAGAAACTACGGAAAATAAAGGAGAAGGTAGAAAAGGGAGAAGCCCCAGATTTTAAGATTCATAACGATGGTAGTTTGAGGTTTCGTGGGAGATGGTGTATACCAGATTCATGTGGCGATATTAAAAGAAAGTTGATGCAGGAAGCTCATAACTCTGCGTATTCCATACATCCGGGAGGAAATAAGTTGTATAAAGATTTGAAGAAAAGTTTTGGTGGCCAGGCATGAAAAAGGAGGTAGCTGAACATGTGTCGAAGTGTTTAACATGTCAAAAGGTTAAATTTGAGCACAAGAAAACAGGAGGCATGTTGCAACCATTGGATATACCCATGTGGAAATGGGATTCGATATCTATGGATTTCATAGTGGGATTACCACCGACCAGAGGTGGGATGGATCAGATTTGGGTGATTGTGGATCGGTTGACCAAGACTACTAGATTAATCCCAATGAAGAGTACTTGGTCTATGGAACAGTTGGTGGAAGCATACATTAAAAATGTGGTTAAGTATCACGGAGTCCCTATGGAAATTATTTCGGATAGAGATTCTAGGTTTGTCTCAAGATTTTGGTAGCAATTACAAAAAGCCATGGGAACAAAATTGAGCCTTAGTACAGCTTACCACCCACAGACTGATGGGCAGACTGAGAGAACTATTCAAACATTGGAGGATATGTTGCGGGCTTGTGCGATGGATTATCAAGGGTCATGGAGTGACAAGTTGCACTTGATTGAATTTTCTTATAACAACAGTTACCACTCAAGTATTCATATGGCCCCGTATGAAGCCTTATATGGTAGAAAGTGTCGTACTCCGTTGTGTTGGAATGATACGCAGGAGGTGGTTTTGGTAGGGCCTGAGTTAACAGAGGAGATGGCTCAATAGGTTAAGAACATTCGGCAGAGATTGAAAGCCGCACAAGATAGGCAAAAGTCTTATGCTGATTTGCATAGAAGGCCAGTTGAGTTCAATGTGGGAGACAAGGTATTTCTGAAGGTTTCACCCACTAAGAGCGTGGTACGATTTGGTAAGAAAGGGAAACTTGCTCCTAAGTACATCGGTCCGTATGAAATATTGGAAAAGGTTGGAAATTTGGCTTATCGATTAGCGTTGCCAATGAATTTGGAAAGGGTCCACAACGTGTTTCACGTATCACAATTGAAACGGTACGTTTCAGACGAATCACATGTGTTGCAACCGAACGAGGTAGAAGTTGCACCTAATTTGACTTATGAGGAACACCCGATTAAAATTTTGGATCGTAAGACAAGGGAGACCCGAGGGAAGTCTGTGGATTTGGTTAAAGTTTTATGGACTCACCATGGAGTTCAAGAAGCTACATGGGAACTAGAGAGCAAGATGAGAACTCAACACCCAGAACTCTTTGATTAAGGTCAGCAATCAAAGTTTCAGGAGAAACTTTCTTTTTAGGGGGGAGAGTCGTATGGTAAGTGGTGAATGACTCTTAGTGGTTGTGAATGTTCGTGATTATGAATGTTTGTTGTGTCAGAAATGGTTGGTAATACTTGAATATTATTTTAGGAGTTGTCCTCTTAATGATTTCATATATGTGGTATCGCTGAATTTGTGAATGGTTTATATTGTGTGATTGGTGTGTCTGAGGTTTTGTGTGATGTTGCTGAATCATTTGTGGTTGATGTGTGGAGTATTGTTTTAATTTCCTGGAGTATGTGAATGTATTGTTTGGTGTGATGAATTGAGCTTCGAGGACGAAGCTTTGTTTAACGGGGGAGGATGTAATACCCCAAATTTCTTAAACTGGTTAAGGTCTTACTTAACTGTAAACCTTAGGAAACCCCAATTTCTAATGATGGAGAAGGTTATAATTAGTTGGAAGTGCATGGTGAACATTAGAAACTTTAGTTCCCGGAGTATCACCCGGTGAACCTTAGTTTCGCAGGATTTCTGAAATTCCCGAAAATTACTAATTCCTCAGGAACTGAGAGGGTATCAACCTTAGGAAGTGTGTTAGATACTTTCGAGAGTGTTTTGAGTGAAGAAACAATCATATCTTTCTTCTTTTAATATAAGACAATCTAGTTACATTTTTCAGTATTTAGTGGTTCTGGGCAAACGAGGCTTCGGAAGAGCTCAGAAGTGACCCAAGGAAATTCCTGAAATTTGATAACCCACACTAGTATTAACATACCTACACATATAGTCTTAATTCCCATAAAAAGCTCAAGCCAAACATGGCCTAAGATGGGGCCGAAAATATCAAGGAAGGAGGAAAAATATCTCGGTTACTATTCACCTTACTATTCCCACCTCCTTTCTAATTTGTCTTTTAGTAATAATTGCAAGGGACACCTGTCCACCCTTATTTAATGAGGATATTTACACATGGAAGGTGGGGATTAATTGAGGACACTTGTCTCCAATCAAGGGTTAAGGAATAACCTAGAAGCAATCATTATAAGCTTAAAAGATAAGTTAGAAATCTAGTATAAATAGGCATCAAAATCAGCCAAGGAGGAGGTGCCAAGGTGAGATCAATTTTCTTCACTTCTCTTATATCTTCTAGCTAATAATCAAGGTAGAAAAGCTCCAGAATGGCCAGGAGAGGTCAGGTAACATCTATGCACATCATCTCCACCCTTAAAGCTTATTTTTCCTTCTTAAGACATTCCGTTTTGTTATCTACGAATCCTATCTCCTATTTTCTCAAAATGTTTACAGTAAACTGGGGATGAATAGTTAGTGATTATCCTAAAAAATCAAGTCGTAGGAAAACTCAAAGGAACCTTGAAAATTGAGAAAAATGAGTTTTAAGCTCTAGAAATTGTTTGGATATGTTTCCGACATGGGTTTGAGCTGAAATTTTGAGCTAGTCTTGAATAGTGAATATATGGTTATGGTTGAAAAATCAAGTCGAATGGAGAAAGTTAAGTCGGTTAGACAAGGTAAAGAAGCTAAAAATGAGAAAAATTGTTTTAAGCCTTTCTGAATGTTTGAATGGGTTACCGAATTGATCTTGAGCTGAAATTTTGAGGAGATACTTGTGTTGTTGATATTGAATCTGGGTTAAATTTTTAGGCCGAGATTCTTTTGGGAAGTTATTTAAGTCGGTGAATAGTGATTTGGCTAAAAATAAAATTTAAGCTTTCTAAGTGGTTTCTTGGAATTGGTTTGATTTTCTGATTTGTTGAAGCTTGAATGATATTATTATGATGTTATTAAGGTTATTTTACAAGTGGGTGAGCTTGGTGTGTGAATTATCACTTGTGTTGCTTGTTTATGATATCTTACTCATGGTTTGTAAATGTGTTTAAGGATAACCTCTTGTGGTGGTGGTGGAAAGTATTGTGTGATGTTGATATCATGGTTATCCTAAGGCTATGCCTCTTGTGAGAGCCTTTAAGGCCAAGCCGACGTTCCGGCAACAATATAAGCTCCTACTAATGAAATTGGAGCTGCCACTATGATCTACTCCTATTGGGCAGAAGTTTTCAATAGGGGTGTGCACACTTAAGGACATAGGGTGGGTGGTGGTGGTGGTGGGGACTTCATTTGGAAATATCTTGTATTTGATATTGATTATCTCTTGATAATTCTTGGTACAGGTAAATGGTGTGTGATCTAGACTGACTTGTTGTATTTGTTAATATTTGTTGGTAACAAAGGTTTTAAAGAGAAAATAAGTTTTTACGGGGTGTGGTAGTGTTACTCAGTTTTTACTGATTTTATTTGTTGTGTTTTCCTGTGTATATGAATTCTGTGAATTCAGGGTAACTGGGATGGACACCTTCTCTGCACTGAGGACGAGTCCACTGATACTTTCCATATTTCGTATTTGTCACCTACCGTAGAACTATACAGCCTGGGGTCGCCGAGATAGTTTATGAGGAGTGGAACAAGAAGATACAAGGTTTTAGGCACCCGGAGAATGGCACCAGTCAGACTATTACCCATGATGTCTCCACGGTGTACGAGTATATACAAGTGGTCCCTATTTAGATGCTAGCGATGTAATCGCCTTTTGGATACCCCTTTCTTTTGGTGTAAAATAGGTGTAGGAGCTAACATAGTAGTTGGCAGGAAGGGGTCTTTTGGTACTAGGTGTGGAGTGACGGGTTGGTTGTGTCACTCTTTGATGGTAGCAGCGATGTAAGATAGCTAGCATATGGGTGGTGGTGGTAATAAGCCTTACACTTACTAGTGGTTAGTAAGTGTGGCGGTAACCCCCGGTGATAGTATTAGGGGACCTTTGTAAAAAGGAAGACTGACGCATGTATAATATAAGTTGTTATTTCAGTTAAAGCTCTCTCTAGGAAAAAAAAAACGACCTAGTAATGGTGGTGGTAAACCGGGGCGTTACAGAAACCAACGCCCCGGTTTACCACCACCATTACTAGGTCGTTTTTTTTTCCTAGAGAGACATGCTTTAACTGAAATAACAACTTATATTATACATGCGTCAGTCTTCCTTTTTAAAAGGTCCCCTAATACTATCACCGGGGGTTACCGCCACACTTACTAACCACTAGTAAGTGTAAGGCTTATTACCACCACCACCCATATGCTAGCTATCTTCATCATGCTACCATCAAAAGAGTGACACAACCAACCCGTCACTCCACACCTAGTACCAAAAGACCCCTTCCTGCCAACTACTATGTTAGCTCCTACACCTATTTTACACCAAAAGAAAGGGGTATCAAAAGGCGATTACATCGCTAGCATCTAAATAGGGACCACTTGTATATACTCGTACACCGTGGAGACATCATGGGTAATAGTCTGACTGGTGCCATTCTCCGGGTGCCTAAAACCTTGTATCTTCTTGTTCCACTCCTCATAAACTATCTCGGCGACCCCAGGCTGTATAGTTCTACGGTAGGTGACAAATACGAAAATATGGAAAGTATCAGTGGACTCGTCCTCAGTGCAAAGAAGGTGTCCATCCCAGTTACCCTGAATTCACAGAATTCATATACACAGGAAAACACAACAAATAAAATCAGTAAAAACTGAGTAACACTACCACACCCCGTAAAAACTTATTTTCTCTTTAAACCTTTGTTACCAACAAATATTAACAAATACAACAAGTCAGTATAGATCACACACCATTTACCTGTACCAAGAATTATCAAGAGATAATCAATATCAAATACAAGATATTTCCAAATGAAGTCCACCACCACCACCCACCCTATGTCCTTAAGTGTGCACACCCCCTATTGAAAACTTCTGCCCAATAGGAGTAGATCATAGTGGCAGCTCCAATTTCATTAGTAGGAGCTTATATTGTTGCCGGAACGTCGGCTTGGCCTTAAAGGCTCTCACAAGAGGCATAGCCTTAGGATAACCATGATATCAACATCACACAATACTTTCCTCCACCACCACAAGAGGTTATCCTTAAACACATTTACAAACCATGAGTAAGATATCATAAACAAGCAACACAAGTGATAATTCACACACCAAGCTCACCCACTTGTAAAATAACCTTAAACACCATAAAATATCATCCAAGCTTCAACAAATCAGAAAATCAAACCAATTCCAAGAAACCACTTTAGAAAGCTTAAATTTTATTTTTAGCCAAAATCACTATTCACCGACTTAAATAACTTCCCAAAAGAATCTCGGCCTAAAATTTAACCCAGATTCAATATCAACAACACAAGTATCTCCTCAAAATTTCAGCTCAAGATCAATTCGGTAACCCATTCAAACAATCAGAAGGCTTAAAACAATTTTTCTCATTTTTAGCTTCTTTGCCTTGTCTAACCGACTTAAATTTCTCCTTTCGACTTGATTTTTCAACCATAACCATATATTCACTATTCAAGACTACCCTCAAAATTTCAGCTCAAACCCATGTCGGAAACACATCCAAACAATTTCTAAAGCTTAAAACTCATTTTTCTCCATTTTCAAGGTTCCTTTGAGTTTTCCTACGACTTGATTTTCTAGGATAATCACTAACTATTCATCCCTAGTTTACTGTAAAATTTTGAGAAAATAGGAGATAGGATTCGTAGATAACAAAACGGAATGACTTAAGAAGGAAAAATAAGCTTTAAGGGTGAAAGTGATGTGCATAGATGTTACCTGTCCTCTCCTGGCCATTCTGGAGCTTTTCTACCTTGATTATTAGCTAGAAGATGATAAGAGAAGTGAAGAAAATTGATCTCACCTTGGCACCTCCTCCTTGGCTGATTTTGATGCCTATTTATACTAGATTTCTAACTTATCTTTTAAGCTTATAATGATTGCTTCTAGTTATTCCTTAACCCTTGATTGGAGACAAGTGTCCTCAATTAATCCCCACCTTCCATGTGTAAATATCCTCATTAAATAAGGGTGGACAGGTGTCCCTTGCAATTATTACTAAAAGACAAATTAGAAAGGAGGTGGGAATAGTAAGGTGAATAGTAACCGAGATTTTTCCTCCTTCCTTGATTTTCGGCCCCATCTTAGGCCATGTTTGGCTTGAGCTTTTTATGGGAATTAAGACTATATGTGTAGGTATGTTAATACTAGTGTGGGTTATCAAATTTCAGGAATTTCCTGGGTCACTTCTGAGCTCTTCCGAAGCCTCGTTTGCCCAGAACCACTAAATACTGAAAAATGTAACTAGATTGTCTTATATTAAAAGAAGAAAGATATGATTGTTTCTTCACTCAAAAACTCTCGAAAGTATCTAACACACTTCCTAAGGTTGATACCCACTCTCAGTTCCTGAGGAATTTAGTAATTTTCGGGAATTTCAGAAATCCTGCGAAACTAAGGTTCACCGGGTGATACTCCGGGAACTAAGTTTCTAATGTTCACCATGCACTTCCAACTAATTATAACCTTCTCCATCATTAGAAATTGGGGTTTCCTAAGGTTTACAGTTAAGTAAGACTTAACCACAGTTTAAGAAATTTGGGGTATTATCCCACTGGATTCTACCATGAAAGGTTTTAATGAGGCACAATTACCCATCTGCCTGGTCTTCCAGACATCGCTTTTTATTAATATAGCTCTAAGCCCCAATTCAATATATATATATATATATATATATACATAGAATAATAAAGTGAACCATCCTTACAATTAAACTTAAATACATCATAACATCGAAATTAGTTTCATAATCCAAAATAAGTAGTTTACAACTAGAAAGGGACAATGGTAGCAAGGTTTTGAAGACAAAAATGAAAACAAAAAACCACACATGGTCCACCACTCTTACAGGTTTAACACGAAAGGTCTTCTTTCTCCACTTATTTGTCTCTGAAATGGTAAAAATAAATAAATAAGACAACAGTAGTTCACAATACAAAGCACCAACCCACCAAAACAAAGCTAGAGCTTTTCAGCCAAGAAGTGAAACAACAACAACAAATAAAGAAGTGACTTATGAAAGAAACAACATAAAAAAATAAACAAATTTCCAAGAGAAGAAAATTGCTGCAGTACACTCGGTGATCACTGTTGATATAAATGATAACCAAATATCCACAGCTGCAGCCAAAGTTTGTTTTCTACTACCTCCTATTTTAAATGTAAGTCGTTCGGGAGATGAATCTGGACTAAAAAATAATACAGATTCATCTCCAAAACAATTACATTATAAATAGGAGGTAGTAGTATATTTCACCACTACTACTACATAATTACAGTAGTAGAAAAGTACGTAGCAGTGAGTGAAGTCATGAGAAGTAGGGAAAACAACTTGTCATGAGCTCGTTGAAGATCCAGCTCCACTAAGCTAACTTGTTCCTACTTGATTCTTGCTAATGTGCAGGGAGTCCGGGATCAAGACAGATACAAACTGTAAAGTATGATTCCATCAAAAAGTAACAAATCAGAAGCAACTCTATAATATAATAAATTATGTAGTTAACTCTAGCATACAATATCATGCTTACAAAGGTTTATGTATTATGACAAGTCAGGGAGACCCTGGGACCTACAAAATACAAATTGACATCTTATACCAATTATCCTTGATTTGAACAAGGTTTCATTTAAATTAATACATGTTAAAATTGTTGCTTACTGACTTGGATAGATTAGCCTAATGCTCACACTTATACACTAGCATAAGTGGAAAGTCAACAACTCCACAACCCTACTTGTTGCTATCCCATCCCAATTAACAAAACTAGAGAAGAGATGAGAGTAGGGATGTCAATTCTGACAACGAACCCGAAATCCGACCCGAAACCGACACGCTATAATGCGGGTTTGGGTTACAATTTTCAACCCGAAAATATTTTTAGGTCGGGTTAGGTTGGGTTGCTAAAAACCCGTGTCGGTTTTGGGTTTGAGCTGTCGACCCGATTTTTCAACCCGCAACCCGAAAACATTTTAAAAAAGAAAAGAAAATATATTCTGATAGTTATGCGACATAACTCTTAATGTATCAATCATGTAACTATTTATGTTTGATGGTTTTATATGTTATGTTATATTGTCTTGGCGATTTTGTGTAGAATTTGTATTGATAGTACAATATTTCTAATTTTGGGTTGATTTCACGTCGATTTCGAGTTGTTCTCGGGTCGATTTTGGGTTGATTTCGGGTGTCGGGTTGATTTCGGGTCATCAGGTCGGTTTCGGGTTAACATAACATAACCCGTTTCAAGTTCGGGTCGATTTTCGGGTTGAGATGACATGAGCAGGTCGGGTTCGGGTTGAAGTCAACCCGACCCAAAACCCGAAATTGACAACCTAGATGAGAGAACTTGCTTTAGGAATCGTTCATCCTAAACACTAGGAACTACTAATTCAAAACTCAATTTTTTGATACAGTGAATGAAATCGTTATAAACTCTACATATGTCAGTTTTGAAGCCTCCTGTGTACTTTCTAAGAGCTTTAGGGCCCCCTTTTTATTCATAAGTTTAATAAAAATAAGAGAAGGTGCATGATGAGGAAAGAAAATAACCCAGAAAACTGAACCTGATCAATGTAGTGTACGAGGTTGAAACAGTAGTCTTGACTTGGCTGCACTAATACTATAAGTTTAAGGTTTAAAGATAGTCATAGAAGAGAATATTAGCACATCAGCTGTGCATTTTCATGATTAAACAGCTTGAGCAACATTTCCCTTTCATCTAAGGGCAACAATTTTTTTAAAGACAAAAGCATCAACCACACATTCTGTATCTACTGATCTATACTAGTAATGTTTCTCTAAATTTAGCCGCATATAGACTATTGTTTCGCTGCCTGGCTTGAAAGTCTTAACTCCTCAACTGCAGCATTAATCAAGCCTAGTAAAAGTAAGCAAATATTCGTCCTCCAAATAATAATTCGTCAGCCGATGTGATTTAATGGTGATAATCATGATCGAATCCCACACTAGTGAATTGTATTAAAGCTAGCTTTCAAAGTTTACAGAAATCACATATCAGTTCTATCTAGTTACTCACTTCCACTCAAGCTAGCTTTAATTTTATCTTCGGAAATTTTATGAGATGTCACAATATTTTTGACTAATTCATGAAATACCATAAAAAAATCATGAAATATCACTATATTTTTGTAAAAGTTTATGAAATGTTACTATAATCATTGATCAGAGAAAAATAATAAAAAGATATCCCTATTAATTAAAAAAGTAGTTTTAAAGTTCACAATATAACTCTAAGTGTTTAGATTGCACTAGCTTTCGATCGACTTAATTTATATAGCCCAAAACGATAATGAAGCATATAATAATGGAACGACACAAACTGTTACGATAATCGATCGTTTTCATGACACTGTATTATCATTATTGAGAACGACACAAACTGTTATGATGATAAAATTAATTGAACGGCGATATATTATGCACTTCGATATTCCAGATTAGGTGAATTTTATCGTACACAAATTGGTAGGAGTGGTTATGCTGTCACTAGAAAATTGGGAGTGGTCATACAGCCATATTCGCTTTTTTCAAAAAATATATATTCTTTTTTCATCATTTTAATCGTTCTCTACATTATTTATTTGACATTTACTAGTTAAGTCCTGTTTTTTTTCTCCTACTTTTTTTATTTTAACTGTTAGTAATTACCAATCCGACATCAAATAAGATCATTAGATATATAATTGTTTGTTAATTATATTGTATCCTATTAAAAAGATATAATTAAAAATAAAATAGCTATACTCATCTTAAATATTAAAAATATATTACTATTTACAAAAAATATATTGTAAAAAGATTAATCATGAACATGTTTTAATATGATAATATCAGTTGTCAGTTGATAAAATAAATAAAATAAAAAAGATAATTAGAAAAAACGTTAGTAAAAGTTAATAGCTAGTAATCATGACAAATAAAATAAGGAGAAAATAAGAAAAGTAATAGCTGACGAGTTGGATCATCAAATGAATTGTGTACATATGAATGTTAATTTGTACAACATTTATAAAAGTATATATTATCCAAAATCTTACTTATTCTAACTCACTTAATATAGTTGGTTGTAATTTAGGCTCTATACTCTCCGAAAGTTGAAACTGATAACCGGTTTTTTTGAAAACATCAAATATATATATATATAATATATCTATATATATATATATATATAATATATTATATTATAACCGGTTAAAGTTAGAAAAAAATATTGAGAAAGTATATAAAAATAAAATAAAATTTTCATAGACGTATGGATAAAAAAAGATACTCAGTCCCACGATTCTGAATGAAGCCTTAATTCCGTAAAGTATAACCGACCCAGAGCCAATTGTTTTCCGACACAACGCTCTCTGCTTTACCTTTGTTTTTAAAAAAACTTCTCTGCTTTCGTCTTTTGTCTGTGTCCAAAACCATTTATCTCTGTTTTTCTTAATTTTTACCGCAAATCCCGTTGGCTCTAATCCCCGCCCCTATCCTGAAATAGGAATTTTGGATAACGAACTTCTCCAATGTTTTCTCCATTCCAATTCTCTGCGAAAATGGTGACCCTCATTTCGCAATTCCAATAGACCTGCTATCGTTCATCCTCCCTTCTCCTCATCTTTCTCCTCTTTCTCTTCTATTCTAGATTTCCTATCTTGCGGCGGTGGCACCGCTACACAACAGTGACGACTCTGCATACATTTGAAAAGGAAAAATTTATCCCAAAACCCGGAGAATTTCTGGGTAGATTTTTACTTCTACTGATGGGGATTTGCCAGCATTAATTTGTTATCTGTGAGGAGATGGTTGAAGGAGAAAGAGATAAATAAAAGAAATCAGCGGGGAAAAACAATTAAAAAAAAAGAATAATTTCCTTATATTCAAATTCTTCTCCTTCAACCAGCTCAGCTGAGCCTCACGGGTACATGAAAGTTACTTAGCTTCCATTAAAACGATCTCTTAGTAGTTCTTGCCATTTATGAACAATACCCTCCTCCGTCCTGTGCCTCCAACCACGAGTAAGTTTCCATCTATCTCTCTCATTGACATGTCCTCTGCTAATTTCATCTTACTATATATACAACTTCTCTTTTTGTAATTGAAGAACTCCTTTTATTTTCGTTTCAGTGAATGATCATATACCGGAAAAGCTAGCAAATCCATACACAATCCTCGGATTAACCACCCGCCGGCTATGGCTGCTGATTGTTCTTACATTCACAGCCATGCTAATCATGATGTCCATTGACCAATCCACAATCAACAATTTCATCCAATTACGGAACCAATCTTACTTCATGCCTCCTCCTACCCAAGATTCCCAATCACTGAATCACCCATCAAGAAATACCGAACCTCTGAATCATCCTCCAATGGATTCCGTGTCCGAATCTCTGAATCACCGTAAGGATTCCGAATCTGTGATCCATCCTAATCACATAATCATCATCCCTCCTTCCAATCCTCCAAACTCCACCCGATCTCCCCATTCACCACCAAAATGGCTAACCACAGAACTTCCCCAAAACTACACCTCAAATCTAATATCACGCTGGATACAACCAGGCGGGAAGCCCTGTCTCGACTCACGTACAACCAACATCAAAATCCCACAATTCGACAACTTAAATCACACAATCACCCTCACAACAACCGACCACCATGATGTAATCTTTCAGGCCGTTGATTCCAACGGAAACCCACACTGTATAGGCGGGGATTTCTTCGAAATCAACTTATCAAGTGACTCATGGAAATCCCGACCACCACTCACAGACCTCGGCAACGGGAATTACTCATTCACCCTACAAGTTCATCATGATTTCCCAGGAGAGTACAACTTAACAATCACCTTCCTGTTCGGTCACTTTGAGGGTTTGAAATTCTCACCTACCCGATTCGCTGTCGACAAACAACTCCGACAACTACCCATCACTTTTATCCGATCAACCACTTCGCTACCGCCACTACCAGCATGTCGGGGGTCTGATTTCAACCGCACACTATGGACGGGACGGTGGACTCGCCACGCGTGGAATGATGAGTGCAACATATCAGACGACGGGCGGTATCGTTGTCAACCGGCGGCGTTTCCTTGTCCTGAGAATTGGTGTAATGGGCCACTAGGGTTACTTGAGAGTAATGGGTGGGTGTACTCTGCGCATTGTGGGTTTAAACTGTTTACAGAAAAGGAAACTTGGGATTGTTTGAGCGGGAAGTGGTTGTTATGGTGGGGTGATTCAAACCATGTCGACACTGTTCGTAACATTCTATTCTTCTTTCTCGGAATCCCTGAAGTGGAAGTTGTGACCAGGAGATTCGACAAGACATTCAAGAACCCTAGAAATGTTTCACAAACGGTTCGGATGACGAACATATTCAACGGGCATTGGGATCATAAGGGGAATTACGAGGGTTTGAATTCGTTATCGAACCATGAGTACCGCGAAATGATCAGGGGATACTTTAACGGGGAGAGGGTACCGGATGTGGTGGTGTTCAATTCGGGTCTTCATGACGGGGTGAAGTGGGTAAGTGTGAGGAGGTTTGCGGCTGCGGCGAAGATGGCCGCGGGATTTTGGGCGGAGGCGATGAGGCCGGCGAGAGAAGGGACGGGCGGATGTGGTAAAAGGACCCAATTTGTGTTTAGGTCAACGGTGGCGACGGGTGGTTACGCGAGGACATTGGGGTTTAATCCGAATAAGATGGAAGTGTTTAATGGGATGTTGTTGGAGAAATTGTTAGAGAAAGGGATAGTGGATGTGGTTGTGGATGATTTTGATATGACTTGGGCTTGGCATTTTGATAATAGGTGTAATGATGGAGTGCATTATGGGAGGTTTCCGGCTAAGATGGAGTGGAGAGATGGCCAGATTGGGCATCAGTATTTTGTGGATTTGATGCTGGCTCATGTGTTGCTTAATGCAATATGCTTGAAGTCATGATATGGATTCTACAACATAGGATTCATGTATTAGATTGTGTGGAGTGAGTTTTATGTACAAAAGAGCTACTTTGTACTTAGAGTAAAAGATAAAGCAATAGTGTTAACATTCTTTTTTCAAGGGGAATGACATGGAGTGGAAGAGATAACAGTATTGACACGGTCATAGATGTTTATAAAATTTTGAGGAATTATTGAAGGGTTTTTCTCCCATCTTTTTTCCATTTTATTTCCAAGAAGAAAGGCATAGCTTGTGTGCCATCAAAGAGGACAATACAAATATCGTCTTTAGTATTATATAATCAAGTAAGAAGATCTTTCGTCGCCTTATAAGTGGCCTTGTTAAACTAGGCAACATATGAAGTCCCCTTTGTTGAGATGATCATTAGGGCAACTTGAAGAGTCGCTCTAACTTATGTTAGCATAGAAATTGGAGCAATGTCTAACACCCACCTTAGATTAGCTTGATTATATTCATTGTGGCTGGCAAGAGATTGAGAGGTGGAATACGAGAGACAAGTGGAACACAAGCGATTTAAGTGGTTCAACTGCTTAAAACACGGTTAAAACCATGGGGTGAGGGATTCCCACTGGTAATTCACTATCATCAAAACGATTTACAAGATAGAGAATTATTACAATAGTGGTGTTTGAGTGTGCATTCAATGTGAGCAATAATTCGAAGAGATGAAGTTTCATCCTATATGTTTTCTTTTGGCTAAGGGGCATTATATGTTGCTCGCTTCCTATTGGTTGCGAAGTGATTAATGCAGCCATATGTGCTTTCCCATGGAATTCTACTCCTCTAACATAGCCCCAAAACGGTTGTGATATCTTATCACATCAAAAGGGGGATTCCTTATACCGTATGTGATCTAACACTTGTTGCGTATTTTTACCATGTTGACTCCACAACCGCCTTCTTCCAGCCGCCACTCCAGCCACTAATTCAACTTTGTCCCTCCCCGAATCATCACCGGGTCTACAATATACAAGAAAATTGAAGCTTCTTTTTTGCTACCATAGAAGCTTGTCCTTAGGCTAATGAGTGTGAGGGAGCTTTCCTTACGCAGTGGAGAGGCCTTGTTGTTCGCAAATAAGGGAGCCTTATTTTAGGCTAACGGGGGGAGACTAGCCTTAGGCCAGCAAGGGGCCTAGGCTTAGTACGTCCCACTTATGCTTTGGGGACTAATGGAGTGAGCTATCTCGGGGAGTTTCACTTGCGCCTTGGGCACCAACATGGCAAACTATCCGGGGTTTTCCTACTTTTCACTTGGGGGAGGGGCGGACCGAGCAAACTATCATCTAGCCGCACAAGTTCTAGTGCTTGAAGCAAGCGGTTGAACATAAAGTTCCACACTTAGCTGTTGATCCTAATGGGGCTTTAACTTGATATAACTTGGGTTTGTTGTCTCCTATTGGCGTTGCATACTGTATAATGAGATCTTACTATAAAGTATTGTTTGAACTAACCGAAGGGTGACGTCTTCCGCCTTGATATGAACTGTGTGTGTGTGGGGGGGGGGGGGGGGGTGGGGGGGGGGGGTTATTCATATCCAGGTAATGATTGCTCCTCCTTGAAATGGAGCACCTTACATCGGCTATGATGATATCATTTTAGGCTACATTTGTGCGTATGGATCTTTATGTTGTTTCTGTTTTCCATTGTAGTGCACTGCACGTTGTAGACTCCCAAATATTCTCACACAGTAACGTAAAATCTTCTAAAAAGTAAATAAAATATAAGGGGTTGTTTCTTGTTCTTTCTCAAAGTGAATTGGTTTACGTCCTAATGAAGCTTGTAATTAAGAAAAAAGTTTTCATATCACTTTCTGGAATATGGTAAATCCCTATTTTTGTGAAAGAGTATTTTCATTAGAAATTTGGTTGTTTAGATTAAAAAAATAGGTTGTCTTAGAATATAGTTTTTTTCTTATTATATCCCATCTTTCTTTGGTTTGCACCATGGCTCAGTCATTGTTCTTTCTTGGTTGATTTAGTTCACTTTTTTTCTTTCATAATCCGTTATAGGTTTAATTTATAGTGCATATTTTTACCGCGTCAACTCCACAACAACCGTCCTCTTGCCATTAATTAGACTTTGTCCTTCCTCAAATCATCACTGTGTCGACAATATACAATAAAATTGAAGCTTCTTTTGGGCTACCAGAGAAGCTTGTCCTTAGGTTAATGAGGGAGTTTTTCTTTTGCGGTGGAGGAGCCTTGCTGTTCGCAAATAGGGGAGCCTTATTTTAGGCTAATGAGGCGACTGGCCTTAGGCCAGCAAGGGGCCTAGGCATAATATAACAAGACTTAAAATAATGAAATCTTTATAAATTTTCCCTCTGAGGTTGAGCATATGGGGGTGAGCTATCTTGAGGAGTCCCACCTGTGCTTTTGGTACCAATGGGGCAAACTATCTCAGGAAGTTCCACTTGCGCCTTGGGCGCCAACATGGCAAACTATCCGGGGTTTTCCTACTTTTCACTTGGGGGGGGGGGGGGGGCAACCGAGCAAACTATCATCTAGTCGCACAAGTTCTAGCGCATGAAGCAAGCGGGTGAACATAAAGTTCCACGCTTAGCAATTGATCCTGATGGGGGCTTTAATTTAGTAAGCTGGATATGGTCTCTCCTATTGGTGTTGCATACTATATATATGATGAGCTCTTGTTATAAAGTGTTGTTTGAACTAACCAGAGGGCGATATCTTCCGATTTGATATGAGGTATGTGTGTGTGTGGGGGGGGGGGGGGGGTTGGGGGGGTTGGGGGGAGTTATGCATATCTAGGTGATGATTACTCCTCCTTGAAAAGGAATGCCTTTCATAGGCTATGAGGATCTTGTTGTACCATGGCTCAATCATTGTTCTTTCTTGGTTGATTTAGTTCATTTTCTTTCTTTCAACATTCGTTATAGGTTTAATTTATGGTGCATATTTTTACCCCATTGACACCACAACCACCGTCCTCCAGCCACTGATTCGACTTTGTCCCTCCCCAAATCATCACTGAGTCGACAATATACAAGAAAATAAAGCTTTTTTTGCTACCGAAGAAGCTTGTCCTTAGGCTGATGAGAGAGTTTTCTTCATCCAGTGGAGGAGCCTTGCTGTTCACAAATAGGAGAGCCTTATTTTACGCTAACGGGGGAGACTGGCCGTAGGCCAGCAAGCGGCCTTTAGTAATAATAAGACTTAAAATAATGAAGCTTTAAAAACTGTCCTTTTGAGGTTTAGCCTTATATGGGGTGATCTATCTTGAGGAGTACCACTTGCTTTGAGGACCAATGGGACAAACTATCTCGGGAAGTTCAACTTGCGCCTTTGGTGCCAACATGGGAAACTATCTCAGGTTTTCCTACTTTTCACTTGGGGGGAGAGGGGAACCAAGCAAACTATCATCTAGTCGCACAAGTTCGTCCCATCTCGGGAAGTTCAACTTGCGTCTTTGGTGCCAACATCTGAAACTATCCGGAGTTTTTCTTTTTTTTCACTTGGGGGAGAGGGGAACCGAGCAAACTATCATCTAGTCGCACAAGTTCGTCCCATCTCGGGAAGTTCAACTTGCGTCTTTGGTGCCAACATGTGAAACTATCCGGAGTTTTCCTTTTTTTCACTTGGGGGGAGAGGGGAACCAAGCAAACTATCATCTAGTCGCACAAGTTCGTCCCATCTCGGGAAGTTCAACTTGCGTCTTTGGTGCCAACATGTGAAACTATCCGGAGTTTTCCTTTTTTTTCACTTGGGGGGAGGGGAAACGAGAAAACTATCATCTAATCGCACAAGTTCTAGCGCTTGAGGCAAGTGGTTGAACATAAAGTGCCACGCTCAGCAGTCGATCAATACGGGGACTTTCACTAGAATTTTGGTTGTTTAGATAAGAGAAAAAGGTTCCTTAGAAATATAGTATTTCTTATATATCTCGTCTTTCCTTGGCTTCCACCATGACTCATTGTTATTCTTTCTTGGTTGATTTAGTTCATTTTTTCTTTTATCATTCATTATAGGTTTAATTTATCTATAATAACACTTTTTGCGTATTACATACATCTATACTGATAAGTGAGAAATACATAGACATTTAAGGGTTTAATTTACCCTATACTTACTCACTTTCAGGATAATATTTCTCACTTATCGTATGTTTTTCCTAAGATTTATGTCTTGATATGGACTGATATATTTTATGTATCAAATACAGGAAAAAGTGTTGGAATCAAATGGTTTATTTCACAAGCTTTCCGACGCAACAAACGGCGAGTAAAACGGACTTATAACGAAGAATCTGGAGCCGGTTGAAGATCGCATGAAAATAGAAAACATTTTTATTCTGTTCGCGTGAGGACGTCAGCTGCGTCCGCATGATTCTGGGCGGACAGGAGGGCGGACAACAGAGACGTCCGCATGAGCATTAGGCGGACAGAGGCGCGGACGGAAGACAGGGGCGCGGACATCAGAGGCGTCCGCGTGAATCTGGGCGGACACACAGGCGGACGCATGTATATTCCAGATTCAGTCGTGTTCTTCTTCCTTCTTCCTTCGGCGCCTACCGACAGCAATATCAGTCGCGGCCGACACTCCTCAAAATCCTCACGCGTTGCAACTTATCCATCTACCCCATCAACTGGCACCTCCCTTATCTTGTTCACCCACTAGCACGCGTGATCCAGCCTGTCTCTTCCTTCTCCTTCCTTCCTCTTCTTCTTCTTCTCCTATAAAAACCCACGAGCCTTCTGCTCAAAAATAAAATGATCCCATCCAGTAAATAATCCATCGCTCACACCTACGATCCATTCCATTTTCTTATCTCGCTTCTCCATTTTATTTTCTTTCTTCATCAGCCTTATGCTGTTAGTTTCCAGAGAACCAACGAAGGAATCGATTGTCTATTCGTTCTTCTTCGTTGGTTCCGTCTATTTTATTTCTTATGTTTGTTTTACTGTATAATTATGTGTGATTAATAAATCTAGCTTCCCGAGTTAGGAAGCGAGCCTATTTTATATAATTGTGTTATATAAGCTTTCCAGTATAATTTATCTAAACAGTATTTTGATTCCTCTCCTTAATGCGCTTTAATTCTCTTGTACAATTATTAAAGTGATATTTGTAGTTCTTTGTTAAAATGCAGTGCTGAGACAAGGTTCTAGACACAGGAAGTCAAATGGGTTAACGACTAGAAGCGATATTCCTCGCCGTATAGGTTAATCTATCTCCAATAGGGATTATTAATAATGCGATTAATTTATTTATGACTTGAGCAAGATTTGCGCTTGTTGTTTAAATTAATCAGGGTTTATTAGACAGGGAACGGTCAATAAACTAATTAAGATTCTTGAGTTTATTGTTAAAATAGGAGAGTTATATTAATATGATTAAATAAAATAGGTGAGCAGAACAACCCGAGATGCTTCTTAAAAACACAAAAAGATTTATAATTTATATTTCTTTCTATTTTAATTAATTGTTTTATTATTATCTTATGAGTTAGCTATTAATCCTTTCCCTAAAAATGATAAAATCTGTTTATAGAAATCTCAGTCAATTTATTATACTATCAGTTATCCACAGCGAGGTTCCCAAGAGTACGACAACCCACATTTCCACTATTCCGCAAAACGATAGGTACACTGCCTAGGTTGAAGAAGTAGTCACATATTTCTCCAACAAGTTTTTGGCGCCGTTGCCGGGGACCTCCGGCAAGGTTAATTGATAATTTTTAATTTAATTGAGATATCTGCTTAATTTTGTTAATCTCTGTTTTATTTTATTTTGTTCTCACTTTATTTAATTTTAATTTTACTTTACCTTTTATTTTAGCTATTTTCTTTTATCTATTTTTATTTCGTATTTAGTTTTTCTATTTAGTTAATCTTTGTTTTTGTATTTCTTTTCTACTTTTAGTTCTTTTCTACTTGGTATTTTTATTTTTGTCTTTTATAGGATAGTTACTGATTATGGAGAGCGGCGACGATGAGGTGAGAAGGTTGTTGATCAATTTGGAATGGACTCACATGCAAGAGGAGATGTCCTCATATCAAAGGTTGGTCAAGGATTATCAATCACCTCAACAGTCAAATCGAGAGCCGTACTGGTGGGAAGTCGACCAGGCTAATACACAATACCAAGAAGCTCAGTTGGGATACTGCTACTTCAATCAGAATGAACAACAATCTACACAAGGGCCAGACGAATTCCTCCCGAGTCAGACCAAGCCACTAGAAGAGATTCCAGTGGTAAGTCCAATGAGTGAAGATCGATTCGAGCCAGATATTATTGAAGCTACAAGTTCTGATGAGGAGATAAAGAAACTTATCAGGACATTTTTCTCCGACGCCGAGTTGGAGCAAATGTCTGAGAGTTACAATTCTCCTCCATCTCCATCCTCAGCACAAGAGGAGCAATTAAAAGCTGAAGGTATTTTGTGTGAGCCTCATCAACCAGAAGAGGATATTTATATTCTCGAATCTGAGGAGAAAGCGCTACCACCAGTCTCTCATAAACTCTCACCCTGCCTCCATAAGCCTCAACAACAAGAGGAGGATGTTTACATCCTCCAATTTGAGGAAGAAAAGTCATCACCACCTGGTCTCCTGTTGGAATTCCGTTACCGGCAATACCTCCTCAAACACCAGGTTTTGTGGAGTATACATTTTCCTATTTTATTTGCCGAGTTAACGTTCTGTTTTGATCCAGGTGGTTTGCTCTTAATTACTGCTAACTTCGTTTTCCTGGCGAAGCTGTTGTCTACTTTTATTTTTGATCCAGGATAACGAAGCGGGAGTCTAGCCAAAGACTATAAATACGGGCAGCTTACTGGGAGGCAACCCAGTGGTTAAATATTATTTCCCTACTATTTTTTGTTTTATGTTTTGTCTTTCTTATTATTCATATATATGTTTTTATAAATAAAAAGAGAGAGGAGAGAGAATGAGGAGAATTAACTTGAGTTCTTCTGGCTGTTTAGAATAATTATTACAGGAACATCTTACACATTCCGACAGCTGAACTCAAGTGTGGGGGAGCTACACTACATACTCTGCCAAACTCTAGGGAGTACACTATCCATACCTTGCTCTTTAAATTTAAATATCTCTTATTACCATGCTTTTTGGTCATTACCCAGGTAGTTTGCATGCCCTGTTATTTTAATTCTTTCTATGCAATGAGGGCATTGCTTTGGTTCAAGTGTGGGGGAGAGATAGTAATCAAAAGCTTGCTCTTAAGTTTTCTTTTTCAACACTGTGTTTAAAATTGTTAAGTGATTAATAATCAAAGAAGGAGCCATAGAGGGAGTAATGCTGGTATTAACAGGTTTAAAGGGTACAAAAAAAAACACTCTGATCCTTATGCAACAAAAAAATTCTGAGGAAATTATCATTTGAATTTTGTTTTGACTTTGAGCCTGGATTTGATTTGGAAAGAAATGGTGGAAAAAGAACAAGGCAAGGTACTCCTCTGATCCAAACAGGTATATTCTGATCCTAAACAGGCCTCGTCCACTCGGTTATTAAGTTCTTAGGGGTGCTTCATCACCCGGCTACCTAAGGTACTCGGTATCTGGGATAGTAGACCCAAAACTGCTACAAGGGTGGAGAGAAAAGTCTGAGGTGAAAGAAAAATGAACTTCAAAATAGAAGTATCTGTGCATTCTGTACCAAAATGAAAAAATCGTCATTATGGATCAAGAGTATGTGGCATTGAAAGGTACAATGGAATAAGATTTTACTTCATGCCCCGTGTCGTTCAAGGAAATGTGAAAGAAAATGGTGGATTGGATCAGGGTTAAAAGCAGAATTCTCATGGTACTGCTCCTCTTTCTTTTGTAGGATTTCAGAGTTATTCTCAGAAATAGAGAAATATATCTAATAAAATTAATGTTATTAGTACCCTTTTAAAATCTGAAAAGATTGGCAATTACCTCTTCTGTGCTCTCCTTACTTGATTATTGTCTGTTTAACTTGTTTAAACATTATGTCAGTAAGATTTGCTTGAGGACAAGCAAAAGATAAGTGTGGGGGAGTTTGATAAGTGAGAAATACATAGACATTTAAGGGTTTAATTTACCCTATACTTACTCACTTTCAGGATAATATTTCTCACTTATCGTATGTTTTTCCTAAGATTTATGTCTTGATATGGACTGATATATTTTATGTATCAAATACAGGAAAAAGTGTTGGAATCAAATGGTTTATTTCACAAGCTTTCCAACGCAACAAACGGCGAGTAAAACGGACTTATAACGAAGAATCTGGAGCCGGTTGAAGATCGCGTGAAAATAGAAAACATTTTTATTCTGTCCGCGTGAGGACGTCAGCTGCGTCCGCATGATTCTGGGCGGACAGGAGGGCGGACAACAGAGACGTCCGCATGAGCATTAGGCGGACAGAGGCGCGGACGGAAGATAGGGGCGCGGACATCAGAGGCGTCCGCGTGAATCTGGGCGGACACACAGGCGGACGCATGTATATTCCAGATTCAGTCGCGTTCTTCTTCCTTCTTCCTTCGGCGCCTACCGACAGCAATATCAGTCGCGGCCGACACTCCTCAAAATCCTCACGCGTTGCAACTTATCCATCTACCCCATCAACTGGCACCTCCCTTATCTTGTTCACCCACTAGCACGCGTGATCCAGCCTGTCTCTTCCTTCTCCTTCCTTCCTCTTCTTCTCCTATAAAAACCCACGAGCCTTCTGCTCAAAAATAAAATGATCCCATCCACAGTAAATAATCATCGCTCACACATACGATCCATTCCATTTTTATATCTCCCGCTTCTCCATTTTATTTCTTTTCTTCATCGCCTATGCTGTTAGTTTCCAGAGAACCAACGAAGGAATCGATTGTTGTTCGTTCTTTTTCGTTGGTTCCGTCTATTTTATTTCTTATGTTTGTTTTACTGTATAATTATGTGTGATTAATAAATCTAGCTTCCCGGGTTAGGAAGCGAGCCTATTTTATATAATTGTGTTATATAAGCTTTCCAGTATAATTTATCTAAACAGTATTTTGATTCCTCTCCTTAATGCGCTTTAATTCTCTTGTACAATTATTAAAGTGATATTTGTAGTTCTTTGTTAAAATGCAGTGCTGAGACAAGGTTCTAGACACAGGAAGTCAAATGGGTTAACGACTAGAAGCGATATTCCTCGCCGTATAGGTTAATCTATCTCCAATAGGGATTATTAATAATGCGATTAATTTATTTATGACTTGAGCAAGATTTGCGCTTGTTGTTTAAATTAATCAGGGTTTATTAGACAGGGAACGGTCAATAAACTAATTAAGATTCTTGAGTTTATTGTTAAAATAGGAGAGTTATATTAATATGATTAAATAAAATAGGTGAGCAGAACAACCCGGGATGCTTCTTAAAAACACAAAAAGATTTATAATTTCTATTTCTTTCTATTTTAATTAATTATTTTATTATTATCTTATGAGTTAGCTATTAATCCTTTCCCTAAAAATGATAAAATCTGTTTATAGAAATCTCAGTCAATTTATTATACTATCAGTTATCCACAGCGAGGTCCCCAAGAGTACGACAACCCACATTTCCACTATTCCACAAAACGATAGGTACACTGCCTAGGTTGAAGAAGTAGTCACATATTTCTCCAACATATACGATATGAGATCAAATAGTACATCAAGTAAGACGCAAATTGTATGCATAATACAGCACTACGTATGAATCTAGTTCGAAAAGTATAGATTTGATGTTAGCTAAACACAATACTAGTCAAGTGATTGACATCCGAGTGGTGGAGGATTGGAGTAGGGGACGGATGGTCCTGAGTTCGAATCCTCTTACCACCCACTTTGGTGGGGGAAAGGAGTTTACTCTCTTATTACTCATTCTGGGGGAGTGGAGGAATGGAGTTTTCTCTCCGATTACCCAACCTGGTGGAGGAATGGAGTTCCGTGAAGGACGGGTGGTGGGGGAAAGGAGTTTACTCTCCGATTACTCAGCCTGGTGGAGGAATGAAGTGGCGTGTAGGACGGTCCCAAGGCGAACATGTCCGTCAATGAAGGTTCCTAGGACAAGATCTCTCTAGGCTTTAGTAAGATGTCCCGTGTTGTTTGATTTGCCCTTACGGCACCCTAGGCATAATTATCAAAAAAAAAGCTAAACACAATACTAATTTATATAAAGTGACACTAAAACAGTATGATCAAAACAAAAAAAAAATTACTATAAAAACTCTGAAAATATGAAATTAACAATTGATGCATACTTTTCATCCAAATCTATAACCATAAATTCGTAATTTGCGCATGCTAAGACAATAGTAGATTGTACAAGTAAACGAAGAGAGAAAGTGAGGAAATGAACGAATATATTGAAAAAGCAAACAAAGAGGATAGATATCTAGTGGGTAAAGAAATGGGTAACTTGAAACCATGAAGTTATACAATTTTTCTATAAATTATTAATTCTACCCATATCTTCTTTGCCCCCACCCCCCTTCCAAAAAAAAATAATGAACAAAATAGAAACACAAAAAGTGTAATGTAGGTTGATAATAGAGTTTGTTACTCCAATAACAGCAATATGGCATTGTGAGGATGCTTTATGTGCCGAGAAGTTTGTTGTCTGCTCAATCACACCATGGACTTGTTATGATAAAAAAAAAAATCACACCATGGACTTGTATGACACTCTTTTTTTAGTGGTTAAAGTGTTAGTATGCATATTGATGAAAGAAAGCAAGTGTTTTAGGGTATTCAGAAGTAATCAAGATGTACGATACCCTAAATTGAAGATCATAACCCATATTAATTACTGTCGGCAGATGATATTTTATCTGCAAAAGGACCACATTATGTAAGTAAACCAAATACCCAAATAGACGTACACCATAAAAATTGAACAATCGCGGTTCTCGAATCGTATATAGTAAGCTATAGGGATGCTCACGTTTTGTGTGTTGTGTGTGTGTGTATTGGGCAATCAGGATTGTACTAATAATACGCAGAGTTTAATCACCATTATTAGTTGTACAAGAAAGCGCTACACACGACAATATAATACAATATGAGTGTGGAATTTAAGAAGAAAAATTAACAAGTAGCAATTATTAAGTGGGTAACCCGCGGAATGAGATGAGTGAAAGTGAAGCTGCAGGTGGATTTTATGTCAAAAACTTGCTTTACAGCGATTTGATATTCATCAGTAGTAGTAGTATTACTTTTCCAAGTTAAATCCCGTTTCATAATTAAGACAAGAAAAGTCCAGAACCGACGGTCTTGTCACTCACTTGTATACATATATATAAATATAGACTAACAAACATATTAACAGACACACTTTAAATCTGATAGAAGTAATCAAATTGAGGCAGAGGGTTGCAGTGGAAATGGGGCATAGATGTTGTAGTAAACAAAAAGTGAAGAGAGGTCTATGGTCACCTGAAGAAGATGAGAAGCTGCTCAAATTTGTCACAACCCATCCTCACCATGGTTCTTGGAGTTGTGTTCCCAAACTTGCAGGTTTCTACTAAAATTTGCAAATACTTTATAAATTAGTTACTGTAATTCATGTAATTGATTGATCATGATATAATTAATTAATTAATTGCTGCTGTAGGTCTCCAAAGATGTGGTAAAAGCTGCAGATTAAGATGGATAAACTACTTAAGACCAGATGTGAAACGAGGCTGTTTTAGTGATGAAGAAGAGCGTACTATCATTGATGTTCACAGGATTCTAGGCAATAAATGGGCACAAATAGCTAAACATCTTCCTGGTAGAACTGATAATGAAGTCAAGAACTTATGGAATTCTTGTATCAAGAAGAAACTTATCTCTCATGGGTTGGATCCAACTACCCATAATCTTCTTAAATCTACCCATAAATGGAATTCATCCCCACATCATCAGAAATTAGATTCAAGACCAAACTCATCATCTCTCAACCACCACTTGTTCACTGTTGATCAGGCGACTAGTAAGAAAATAGATTCAACCGCAACAACTACAACGGCGACGGCTACGGGATTCTTCAATCATTCTTCATCAATTGATGATACCAATCACAACGACGTTGCTAATGATCAATTCCCCATTTCAAACTTTGAGTGGGTCGACAAAAATCAAACTACTAGTAATATTCTTACAAAAACCTGCATAACCTCCTCAATGGCTGATCATAACAGTTCCGCTCCAGCTTCCTCATCTTTTAATTTATGTGAGGATGAAAATCCCGATATCTGGAATGGCGGCTCAGACTGCTACTACTTGAACATTAATCCTGATGATCATCATCACGGCGCGACTTCAGCTACAACAAACGTATTTGATTCCAATCTCTCAAACCCAATGGAGGTGCTACAGTATGGTAATAATAATAATTACATGGACGCATCATCATCATCATCTAATACAGTTCGTCGTCATGATCCAGTTATTGATCATACAGAAACTATGGTGGCGATGGAAAACTACTACTTTGATGATGACATTCGTAATCATCAGCAGCTCAGTGACTTCATTCTTGGGTTTGATTTTGGTTTCGTGGATTATTCATCAGAGTACGTCTCCCCGACTCCGACAAGTGTTGTGTATGGAGGTACCAATTCAGTTGACCTAGTCGCTTGGGATGCCACTAGCTAAGACCAGAATGGTTGGTTGGTATGATTAGTTAATCAGATACTCTAACGGATGTACCTATTATTGAGTTTAGTGTATGCGGTTAGGAAATGATTTTAACATGATAAACACCATGATTTTACATGGTTCAGGCGTTAGCTAGGATCGTGGTGCAGTGGAGTGAACGATGAATAGGTTGAAATAATAAAGTTATGGGATAATGGGTTTGATGATAAAAATAAGGGAAGGTAAAGTGGTGTTTTTATGTGGGTTATATGAAAAAGTTAGGAGCTGTTCAGTAGACCCTGTTCTCCCTGCGTCTGTGTATAAGCTAGGTATGGTTAGAGTGTTTTACTATAGTTAACCAATAAAAGATTTACAAGTGTGTTTGGATGGGACCTTTGAGTAAATAATACAATAACATGTGGACAAGCTTTAGTTTTAAAGCTAGATGAAACCACTCCATCTCGATATCAAACGCCCCCTTACTAGATTTAATGTTGTTTTTTAAAGTTCTAGAACAATTAATGGGCAAGTTTAAAATCACTTCCACCATATAAAAAGGATCATGTGTACTCAGATTTTCATCAATCAATAAGTCTCCCAACTTCTCTAAAATATATCAAACAAACTTATATCAAAGCTAGGAAACGAAAGAGGAAAAGATAGTTAAAAAATGAGAGAAAAAGTTAGGAGTAAGAAGAAGAAATAAAAAGTGATTTTTTTCATTTCAATGTCAAATTCCAATCTTCCATTTGTATTCCCTTGTCTTGCAAAAGATGACTATGAAAATTGGAGTATAAAGATGAAAAGGTTCTGCTTGGAAGCCATGATGTTTCGCAAGTAGTTGAAAAGGGATGTGATGAGTCCGTGCATATTTCATCTATATCAACTCACTGCACAAAGGTTACCACAAGTTGAGCTGACTGTGTGGTTTACTCTTATAAGCAGGCTGGTGACCAAAGAGCTCCTATTTGAAAGGAGCCTAATAACATTAGGTCAAAGCATGTGCCCATGGTGTGGGAGGGCTATGGAAACAATGGAACACTTGTTATTTCTCTGTCCGAATGTGGGGGTGTTTTGGGAGGAAATTTTAAGGTGGAGGAATGTGTCTTTCTCATTTAAGACTACGATAGCCGGGATCTACATGGATTGGTTCGCTGTCTCTTTACATATGAAAGGTAAGAAAGTGTGACGCTCTACCTTGTGTTATGGCATCTATTATATATGGATGCATCGGAATGATGTGGTTTTCCGAAGTGAAGCGCTAAATATTCCATGCATTGTAATGCAAACAAGTTTGGAGTTTGGAGGTGGACAAAGATGTGGTGGAAGTAGTTTGCTCTCTCATGTGGAACTTTCATAGGAGTATCTTCATTGAAAGATTATTGTAGTAGTGTTGTGAGTGAAAGGTGTAAGAGGGATGTTAGGGCTAGTAATAGCATGTTACTAGCAAGATGCTGACTGTTGGCTTTGTAATAAAGTTGGTAGTAAGTATAGGGTTGCATCTGGATGAGGGGTACTCTTTTTCCTCCTTAGGTTTTTTCCCACTAGGTTTTGCCTCAGGAGGTTTTAATGAGGCCCACTTCACGCCCATCCACCCGGTCTACCAGGAAGGAAAAGTTTATGTAATTAAATGGTAATCGCTTTAGCCAAAAATTATCAAAAAAAAAACAAAGGTTGTGGAAGAAAGATCAAGAAGCCCATACACTCTTCTATCAAAGTTGGATGAGGTGATGTTTGAAAGAGTGGCGAGCACGATGAACATGAAAGACGCATGAGAAATTTTGAAGAACTTATATCAAGGAGTGGATAAAGTGAAGAAGGTACGTCTTCAAATGCTACGGGGAGAGTTTGAAGGACTCTAGATGAAAGAATCCGAGTCGATTTTGGATTACTTCTCAAGGGTTTTAGTCGTAGTAAATCAAATGAAGCATACGGTGAAACATTAATCGAAGATGTTTGGGTTATAGAGAAGAACCTTCGATCTCTACGTACAAATTTTGATCACATCATTGTGGCGATCGTCGAATCCAAAGATTTGAAGAAGATGATGGTCGATCATCTCATGGGATAATTACAAGCCCATGAAGATATATTTAAAAAGAGAAAGGAGACGTCAATCGGGCAAGCATTAGCCACTCAATCCACGGTGAGAAATGATGATTGTGAGAAGAACTCAATAGGTCGTGGCCGATGATGAGGTCGAAAAGAAGGATATCAAGGAGGATATGAAAGAGGTGGTCAAGATCACACAAATAAAGGGGTAAATTCTGAAAGAGGAGTGGAACAACTACCAAAGGGTAGACAAGTCAAAGATTCAGTACTATGATTACCAAAAATTTGGGCATTTTGCACGTGATTGTTGGACTACACCTAGATCCAACATAGAAGATGCCAATATGGTTGAGATAAAGGAGGAAGGTGTATTGTTGCTGTCAAACCAAGTCAAGAAAGAAGATCAAACGAATGGATGGTACCTTGAAAATGCAGCGGAGCAACATGATGAGTGTGCAAATAAGCATATTCTAGGGGTGTAATTCACATGTTTTATCAACACTAATGCTCATTTCTTCACTTTAGCTAGTTTTCCTCTAGTTTTGTGTTTTATTATTGTTTTTAGATACATTCATTGCTTAAACAAGAGGAAGAACATAGCTAGGAGCATAGTAGACGAAGAGAGGTACATGTGGACGTAAACGGATTTCAAATTGGAGTAGAGTGAAGAAATATGCTATATTGTATAGTTGTCTGGGCATAGGTTCGGGTCTACAGACCCAGACCAAACACGAGGTGACCTTTCTGCCTATTTTCAAGCCTGGTCTAGGTATATTTCTAGGTATAAATCCCATACCAACGTTTGTGAGACGTTCGGACTTACAAGTCTAGACACCGAACGCACCCAATTGCAGCGCCAAAATTTCTCCACGTAGAGTGGTCTGGGTATTAAACCATGAAACATACCTTGATCACTCAAAACATGCAGCAGATTCACGGTAATTTAACGTAAAAAAAGAGAGAGGAGGAGGAAAAGACGGAGAGCATACAGGAGAAAGAACAACGTAGAAAAGAAGAGAAGAAGAAATAAAAGGAAGAAGAGAATAGGGGAGGAAGAAGAAGAACTCACTGTAAAGAGAAGTCATGAGTGAGACAGAGGAGAAGAGAGGAGTGACGATGAAATGATAATGTGTATTTCACTTAATGTTTGTCATTACAACTGCTAGCTATATATAGAAGGAGAATACCTACTTTCTGTTACGTAGTAACTAGCTATATTACTTACATCCTCCCGCAAACTAGACTGGGGTGCAACATAGTCCTAGTTTGGTTTGAAGCAAGAAAACAGAATCCTTAGTCATTGGTTTCGTAAAACCATCAGCTAACTGTTGTTTGAGCGAACAAATTTAATCAGAAGATGTCCATTGGTGACCTTTTCTCTAACGAAATGGTAATCCATTTCAATATGCTTAGTACGGGCATGAAGGATTGGATTTTTGGACATTTACAAAGCACTTAGATTGTCACAAAAAATGGTAGGACTGGACAGAACTAGAACATTGATATCTTTGAGAATGTAAGTAATCCACAAAAATTCAGATGCTGCAGCTGCGAGAGCCCGATACTCAGCCTCTGTAGATGATCTAGCAACAGGTTTTCTGTTTTCTAGAAGCCCAAGAGATCAGGTTTGCACCGAGGAACACACAAGTTCCACTAGTAGATCTTCTAGTAAGAGCACAACTACCCCAATCAGCATCAGATAAGCTACTAGATTCAATGAAGATCTGGACTGTAGGGTAAGACCATGGGAAATGGTGCCATTAATGTACCTGATAATACACTTAACAGCTTGCCAATGTGATTCCCGGGGATTTCCCATGTACTGACAGGCTAAGTTGACTGCATAGGTAATATCTGGTCTTGTTAGCGTAAGGTACTGCAGATCACCAACCACACTACGATATCTTGTAGGTTCAATAAGAGGTGAAGTAGTGGAGTCCATCTGATGATTCAAACTTAAAGGTGTTGGAGCTGGTTTAGCTTCACACAGACCTTCTTGAAGTAGCAAGTCTCGAGCATATTTCTGTTGACAAAGAAACAGATTGGAACCAGTAAATTTTGCTTCAATACCCAAAATAGTGCAGTTGCCCGAGATCTTTGATAGCACACGATGCACCCAGTTGTGTATGACCTCTTGAATCTGTATAGGATTACTCCCAGTAATCACTATATCATCAACATATACAAGTAAAATAATTGTGTCGTGAGTATTGTGTCTGTAAAATAAAGAAGTATCAGCCTTGCTGCAACAAAACTAAAGACGAAACAGAATAGAGCTGAGCTTCTCAACCAGGCTCTAGGAGCCTGTTTAAGACCATACAGAGATTTCTGTAACTTACAGACAAGAGATCCCTTTGACCCATCAATAAATCCCGGTGGTTGTTCCATGTAGACACGTTCTACCAAATCACCGTGTAAGAATGCATTTTTGACATCAAGCTGTTTTATCTGCCATTGACGAGTAATAGCAACAGATAATACAGTTCGAACAGTAGGAAATTTAACTACATGACTGAATGTTTCCTGAAAGTCAATTCTTGGTACCTGATGAAACCCTTTGGCGACATGTCTCACTTTGAGATGTTCCACTGTGCCATCTGCCTTGCACTTAGTACGAAAAACCCATTTTCAGCCAACTATGTTCATGTCTGATGTGCGGGGCACTAGACACCAGGTGTTATTGTGTTTAAGTGCCTCCATCTCTTCACACATAGCCTGGTACCATCCTGGATCTTGCAAGGCCTGTTTGACAGATCGAGGTTCACTTGGTATACTGCCGTGATGAGTAACATGAGCTTCAAGCTGCTGTCTTGTTTTAGACCGAGTCAGCATATGATGAGTATTAATATCAGTGGGTTGTGAAACATCAGAAATGGGCAGTTCAACAACTAATTCAATTCCATCAGGCTGTGTATTGTGCTCAGGTTGCAAATGTGTATCAGAAAAACTTCTGGAGAACAAGAATCAGACTGAGAGGTGGAGTTTTGAGGACTGGAGATGACATCTAGGACTGGTGTTGGAGATAACTGTGTGAGATTAGATGGGTTTAGAGGAAGTGGCTCAGTGGGATAGATCGGGTATCTGAGATTTGGACTTGTGTGATTTGGAGAAACTGGTTTCGACTTAGCTTCTGAATTGGAGTCAAAAAAGGAACTGGTGATTCTTTCTTTATTAATGAACATATTGAATGTGGTGATAAATGAATCTGGTTCTAGCTGATTTTTGGTATTGAGATTTTTATAAGGGAAAACAAGTTCATCAAAAACCACATGTATCGAGATGTAAACTTTCCTTGAAGGAACATGATAACATCTGTAACCCTTATGTAGTTGACTGTATCCAATAAAGACACATGGTAAGGACCGGGGTTCAAGTTTGTGTGCTGTTTTGTGTCTGAGAAAAGGAAAACATCTGCAACCAAAAATTTTCAGGCATGAATAATCAGGTTGACTCTCAAAGATTTTGACAAAGGGGATCTGATTTTGGAGAACTGAAGATGGTAAGCGATTTATCAAGAAAACCGCTGTCATGAAAGCTTCAGTCCAGAAGGTAATGGGTAAGTTGGAGTGATAAAGCAAGGTTAAACCAGTTTCAACCAGATGACGGTGTTTGCATTTAGCTACACCATTTTGTTCAGGTGTAGAGGGACAGGAAACCTGTTGAACAATTCCCAAACTGCTTAGTAACTGAACAAAGGAGCTACTTAGAAATTCACCTCCGCCATCACACTGGAAAATTTTAATCTTCTTGGAAAATAGACACTCAACCATTTTCTGAAACTTGACAAAAGCATCATAGAAATCAGACTTTTTCTTGAGAAGATAAAGCCAAGTGAACCTACTGCAATCATCAATGAAGATAACATAATATCGAAATCCACTAGAAGAGGTTACAGGAGCTGGCCCCCATACATCACAATGAATTTTTTCAAACAAATCAGAAGCTATGTTGTTATTCGAATTGAAAGGCAATCTACAACTCTTTCCCATTTGGCAGCTGGCACAAACACTGTAATCTTTCTTCCAGGAACTAATGCTTATTCCTTCAATTGATTCAGTATCTGAATTGTCCTTGAATGAGGATGACCAAGCCGTGAGTGCCATACATGAGCATCAGCCTTATTTGTTGTGACTGCGACAAAAGCCTCATTTGCTGCCTGTTCAACAGCATACAGATCACCATGTCTCTTTCCTTTGATCAAGGTTCTGCCTGTCTCACGATCCTTAATGCAAAAACCAGAATCAATGAACTCAACAGTGCAGAAATTATCCTTGGTTAGTCTACTCACTGACAGAAGATTCCTCTTTAGACCAGGAACAACTAACACATTGTTCATTTGGACAGAACTGTTTCTACTTTTCAACAGACACTCACCAGTTCGAGCAATATGCAGTCTTGATCCATTACCAACTATAACAGAATCAAAACCTTTATAAGGCTCAGACTTAGAGAGCATACCTGAATTATTAACCATGTGAGTAGTAGCGGCTGAATCAATGTACAGGGCTGAGGAATCTTCCTCGGTAGTCATAGTGTTGAAAGCTTTTGGGAGATTCTCATCATTTGCTGAATAAGAATGATCCCAGCGGTAGAAACAGGAGAGAGCAGTATGATTCGTGCGACCATATATTTGACAGGGAGAAACTTTAGGTTTAGAAGATGAGCTTCGGTGTTGAGTATCCGAATTTTCATCATTCCTCTGTCGCTGATAGCCACGACCACGACCAGAGTTTCTTCCTCCTCTACCACGATAGTTGCTTCCTGAATTCCTTCCGCGATAACTACTACCAGATTCTTGATTAACAGTGAATGCGACTTCTTGCACATTTTCTTTTCCTTCATCCTCACCTTCTCTCAGATCATATGCCTCAATAGCAGCGACAAATTCAAAGGTAGGATAAGGAGATCGACTTAGCATAATAGAGCGTAAGACTTTGTACCTTTTGCCACATCCATGAGCGAAGGTCAAAACCTTATCATCTTCCGAGACTGGATGTTTGATTGCGGACAAGCTATCACATACTGCTTTAAATTCCTTGATGAATTTTTTTACTGATTTATCTCCAAGTTTCAACGCTCTGAGTTTTTGCTTGAGCTGAAACTCTCTATCTTTTGTCGATTGGAGAAATTCAGTTTGGAGTTCATTCCAGATGTTCTTTGCAGTGGTACAACCAACGATCTGATCAACACAGTCTTCAGAGATGGTGGCTATTATCCACGCTCTTACCAAGGCGTCTTTCTCCTTCCATTTGGTTAGCTCGTCCCCGTCTGCCTCAGGAGCATCTTTCTCAATCAGTTCAAGAACTTGAACAGATTCAAGAAGATTGAGCATTTGTGTTCTCCAGCTTAGGTAATTTCTTTCTCCGCTTAACTTGATTGTGGATATCCCAATCAGTTGATAGAGATTTGAAGCAAAAGTAAACGCCGATCCATTTGATTTAGCTCCTTGCGAGTTGTTCGATGACGTTTCAGATTCAGACATGACGTCGATCTGTTAAAGATCAAAGCTAGCTTTTCAGTGTAGATTGTTGATGCGGAAGAGCAAATTCATGCTCTGATACCATGTAGAGAGAGAGTTTGAGAGAGTGTGATCGATAGTAAAGAGAAGTCATGAGTGAGACAGAGGGAAGAGAGGAGTGACGATGAAATGATAATGTGTATTTCACTTAATGTTTGTCATTACAACTGCTAGCTATATATAGAAGGAGAATACCTACTTTCTGTTACATAGTAACTAGCTATATTACTTACACTCACCTCCTTGGAAGCTCCCCTTCACCTCTAATGTCTAATTCTTCTCCCTCTACTCATATATGCTCTAATGAAGGCTTAACCTACTTTGTATCGTGGGATGGGGATTTTACTCCAAATCTCCTACAACCTCCATTGTTGAACCTTGAACTTGTTTAATGCTTTATTTCAATCCCTATGCTTCATGTGAATGACTATTAAGTGATTATCACTTCTAATCTTATCTACATTTAATTTAGGGATTTTCTTAGAGTTTTCTCAAATAATTGTCAATTTATTAAATTGGTAGGATTAACGTTGACGATTAGTTTAGAATTGGCGTGGATTTCTATGGACGGGTTTCCAGAAGTAGGAATCTATACTGTTGGGGACTAAATGAATGTTATTAAAGGTTGTTGAGATAGAATGCATTAAAACTTATTATTATACTCAAAATTTTAACCATATGGAAAGGCCTTAGAGCACAAAAGCAAAAACAAGGCTATGTAGACGTCATTCTATTTCTACGGGACCAACAGGTCTTTTTGTCGTCGAGTCATTCATGTTCTGGGGTCGACGGACTCATTGGTCTTTGGACCATTTCTGCATTGTTGAGGGATCATTCGATCCATGGGTCTCTAACCCTTTCTGTATGTGAGTGTTGTGAGCTAGTGTCCCACTCTGATCTGTTGTGAACTGATCTGTTGTGAACCAATCTGTTTGACATCCGCTTTGGTTTGAGAATGTTCTGGTTTGTGAACATTATGATGTGTGGTTTCTGTTTCTGTTATGTTTCCGTTCTTCTGATAGTCTGTCCTGTGACTTCTGTTTTTTTTAAAGCTTATGATTTCTGTAATGTCTTCCGCTGTTTAGCTATCCTTTGTGACCTTCGCTTTACTCTGCTCTGTTTTTGGACTTCATTTTGTTTAGATGGGCTTCTGTTGTGATTCTGATTAGCTAAACGTATAACTATATGTATATTATTTTTTGTAAAATGTTTTGAGCATGCTCAGGCTGATAAATTTTATCACCTGCTGAGCTGTGGTTGCTCATCCCTATTTCCGTCTAATTTACAGGTTGTTTAGCAATTTGGCTGGGGTCTGCTGCTTTCTTCTTTAAGTATTTGGATTTGTTGACCATGTGGTCCTTTGTATTTTGGAGCTTTGAGCTCACCTTTTTGTTTCATTAGTTTGTTTGTAAACCATTTGATAGTTTGTAAACTCTTTTGTATAATATATGAGCATTTATTTCAGTTTTGGGTTCGTGAGAGTAGCCTTGTGTATCTTAGTTAAGTGTGCGGGGTGTGATGGTCTCAGAACTAGGGTGGTTTTGGGGTCGTTATAATTTTGGTCTCTGTAATTGGTAGCTCCTTCATGACGGGATTCTTAGAACATTGCATCGATAGCCGATCCAGTGGAGCCTCGACCTCAGCTTCTGGATATGTATTCTTGATTAGGTTATTGGTGGTGATTGGATGGAGTTTTGATGATTGGAAATACAAAGGGAGTGCAAAGATTATGTTTTTAGAAATTTCAGGGGAGTTTCGGTATGTCGTGGCTGGAAAAACATGGGAGGCAAGATGAAAGTTATGTTTTCTGATTGCAAGGGCTGTCGTGTGTGTCTTGAATCAGTTGGGAATGATCTTTATACATGCAATGTGTGAGATAAAGGGATAAGATCAAAATACGGTAAAAAGATCCAAGTTTACCAAAGACTGGTCGGTTAACATTCGGGTAGAATATGATTATAAAAATTTACCAGCAAGTAAAAGGAGATATTTATGAGTTTTGCAATGTAAAATTATTTTATTTTAATGAAGAAATATTTTTTTAAATTATTTTTTCATCAAATTTGTTCAGAAATGAAAAGAGAATCAAAAATTCAAAATTCCAATGTCATTATGCTCTAGATATCATCCATTATCATATGCCAAAATTTAACATTTCGAATTGTTTTGGGCCACTTCTGGAGGAGAGAGAAAATTACAATGACTTGAATTTTCTTTTAACTTTTAGGTTTTGGGCTTCAAATACATTTTGCCAGGCTTTTATTCATGGGTGGACTTAAAGGCCCAACTGCAATTTTTAATTTGATATATGGAAGTCTTTTCTTTTCATTTTCAATACTTTGGGCTTTAATTATTTAGGAATTAGCTTACAATATGCATTAAAATTTAGAGTAAATTACCCAGAATCCCCTTGATGATTTATGATATTACAGTTAACCCCCTTGTGTTTATCATAATTATTGGTAACCACCTTGAGGTTAAGATATTTTTTACTACGAGCCCCCGAACTATAACTCTGTTATCAGGAAGTTAACTACGTGTTAACTTATCAGCTTAATCATATTAATAAGGTCATGTTGGACAAAAACACTACTTAATTTGCATTGTTATTTTCCTAAAAACGTCATCCCTTCCTTGAAAATGCTTCTAAAGTGGGATGAGAGAGAGTTAGACGAAGTTGATTAAGCAGTTTTGTTGTCCAGTCTGGCATTATTAATGTGATTAAGCTAATAGGTCAACACATAGTTAACTTTTTTATCATAAAGTTACAGTTCGGGGGCTCGTAGTCAAAGATACCTTAACCTTGAGGTGGCTACCAATAATTATGATAAACACAAGGGGGTTAACTGTAATATCCCAAATCCTCTAGGGGGTTCTGAGTAATTTACTATAAAATTTAATTTTCTAGAATAAAAATTCCCTAAAATTACGAAAAATGTGCTTTGTGATGATTAATCCTGAAATACCCCAAACCTAAATATGGTAATTAAACATCAAGTTATGATATAATAAGGCTAAAACATGCCTTAGAAACATTGGTAAACAATTTAAACCATAGAAAACACAAGGATACACCATAAAGGCAAATTAAGCAAGTACTTGCTCTAGACCTTGTGTAACCTTGGTTAGGACCCAAAGGGCATTCCTAGACCTTATTAACATGCTAAAGAACATGTTAAAACAATTACCAAAGAAAACCAAGCTCAAAAACAAGTTAAAACACAAATTGTGCTTTAAGACTCCTTAAAGCACATTTTTGACAAATTGTCTTAGAAATGAGTTTTGAGTGGTAGTTGACCAAGTATACACCTTAATCAACATGTTTAATACTTAGTATCACATTAGGAAGCCTAAATCAAAGATATTACAAAAAATTCACAAATTTATGCACTAATTGTGAATAGTGCCCAAATAGTAACAATTTAAGTCATAAGACTTCTTTAATTGGTCAATGGTCAAACCACTCCATAAATATCAAGGGGGCACGGTTTTTAAGTGGTGATTCACCACCATTAGCTTCCAGCATTGCTTACAAAAGAGGAAGGAGAGTAGAAATTCACTATTTGCTTTATTACAACAAATATCTCTTACTTTACTCCCTCCTCTCTCCTCTCCTCTCATTCCTTTCTTCCCCCAACGTTTTTCTTCAGCCTTTTATTCTCCCAAACCGTGGAAACTCCAGCATCCATTTTTCTTCATCTTCCATGGCTTGTCCAAGTCAACACAAAACTCCAAATCACAAATAAATCACATATTCTTCTTAGTTGAGTCAAGACCTTTCAAGTGCTCTTTTCAAATCCTCAAAAGCTGAAGTTTTACTCCATTGAAGGAGATCCATTTGAAGAGAAAAACTCATATTCAAGAGCTAGTTTACTCCCTCTTTGATTTAAGGTAAGAAAAGCTTTCAAAAATAATCTTTTCTCCATTTTTTATACGTGGCCGAATTTGAATTCTTAATATGGCTCATTCTTTTCCTTGTTTTAGCATTAATTCAATCTCCAAGAGCTTATTTGAAGTCTTGCTTTGATTCCTTACCAAACTCCATTCCAAGATTCCTAAGGTAATCATCCAATTTAGTGCACTAAGCACTCTCTTAATATTAAGAGTTGTTTTAATGAATCTAAGGGTTTTACCTAGCACTCATTATCTTAATTTTAATGTTGGTTAGAAGTTTAGCAAGAGATCAAACCTCCTTGGCCGAATTTCAATCAAGAAAACCAAGAGGAAGAAGAATGAAAGGGCTTAAAATCTTAAGGTAAATTACTTACCTTAATGTAGTTTAATGCCTTAAGGAATTGTGTCTATGCTGATACAAAAGGGTATCCTAGAGCTTACATTATAAACAAGGGTTATATTAACCTAGGAAAGAATTTGAACAAGCTTATGAACTTGTGACTAAAGAGCTAATGGCATATGAGTTAGAAAAACAATCATAAGGTGGGTTATAAGGGATTTTATGTATTACCATGGGATTATTGTGTTAATGCAGGTTGATAGCTCTAAATGATGGAAATTCAGTGTTTAATTATGTCATTTAAGGGCCTAAGAGCCATGTCATTTAAGGGCCTAAGAGCCATGTCATTTAAGAGCCTTAGTGCTATGCAATTTAAGATTATTGCACCATATTGTGCTTATTATGGATGTCTTGAATTAGGTGAGAAATACAATGAAATAAGGATTTCAAGGATTGTGTTTATTAGGGAAGGAAAGACTATGCATTTGGGCATGATAATATAGTAGAGAAGCTATGGCAAAATTGGTGTGGAAACCAAGCGTTTTGAGTGTTAGGTGAATTACTATGACCTAGAACTTATTAGGAGTCATTAAGGGTTAACTTGGTGGAAATGGGTTAACTAAGGTGTTCTCATGAGTTAGAATGACCTAGAGTTGATTAGGGGGAATTAGAGGTTAAATGGGAATGATAATCACCTTTAAACTACAATGGAAGAATTGTTAAGGTTAATGTGAAATTTGAGGATAATGTTGTGAGATGTTAAGCGATTGTCTAGTAGTGAATTAATAAGTATAACCTTGTTAGTAATGGGTGGACTTGGGTGATGGAGGTGAAAACTGCCTAAGAAGAATTTAGCACGGTCAAGATGAATGAGAAAAAGACTTAAGGTATTAAGAGTATGACTAGACTTAAGGAAAGGGAGTAAAAGATGTGTAAAAGGTTAAGTGATTATGTAAAGTTGGGTCAAAAACAATGTCAAGAGTCAAAAGGATAACTATAAATGCATAAGTGTGTGCAAGCTTGGAGATGATGAGAAGAGCATGTAAAAGAAAGGAGATTGTGCATGGAGATGCAATGTGACCAAGTCTAGTATAACTAGATTGGTAAACAATGAGTTATGAAGTTAGAGTTGGAGAAATGAGGTTAACACACTCTAGGGAGAGTTGTGAAAATAGTTGGTAAGTAGTACCACTTGAGATGAGGTTAGAAATGTGTTATAAGGAAATGATGCAAGAATGTCCAAGGTTTTAAGTGTAAATAAATTACAATATTTGGGTGAATGTGTAATGGAGTTGTAACCTTAAGATGAGAAGGTTTAAGGTGTTAAAATGGTGTTAGAACATGTTATGAATCATGTGGAAAGTTTAGGAAATAAATGGGCAAGGAAACAAGTGTTGAATGACAATCAAAACTGTCAAAAATTGCAAAATAATGCATGGTCCGAGACCTGGCCCTTGTAAAAGTCGTGGTCCACACACAAAAATCCCCCGAGAGATAACTGGAGGCTTGGTCCAGGACTTAAGTCCAGTACCACATGTTAAAAAGCTCCGAAAGTTTATGTAATGACTTAGTCCGGGACCTAGGGTCCGGACCATGTCCCGAACCACCTGAAAAACATTTTCGTGAGTTAGAATTTGAAGTTAAATGAGGGGGATTGAATGGTATTGGTATTAGATGATTGTTAGGACTTGTTTGGTGACATGTAATGGTCATTAGGAGTGTGAACAAGTATGAGAAATGATTAACTTATGTGATTAATTTTAAACTACAATGACTTAGTAGTTATTTGTCGGAAATCATTAGTGATTGAGTGAGCTAGGTTAATTAAAAGGAATTAACCACCCGATTCGATGAATGTTATAGGGTTTGAGTAAGTGGATTTCGGAGGAGAGTAGACAACCGACAACAACGGTGAACGGTATGGTTTTCTTGTAGTGAAATACCCCGAACTTAAATATGGTGATTAGAATATTTTTATAAGGTATTTAAGGGCCTAATAGTGCCTAAGTAATTTTTGTTAAGGAAAATAAATCCAAAGAAATGAGAAAAACGCTTAGAAAGCGGAAAACGCTAAAATGAGCGTTAAATAACCATAGGAGGTACGAGACCTCGGTTATAGTATCGTAAGGATTCCTAAGGCTTATCCATGCCTAATTAGTATACGGGAATGATTCCCGAAGAAACCGGATCCAAATAAGGTATTAAAACGCTAAAGAGCTTTAGCGCTCGTTTTCGAGGAAACCCGAAAACGTGATTTTAAGCGGTCAAACGAACCCGTAAAAATTATAAATCATTAATTAACAGTAATTAAGCATCAATGGAAGCTTAATAGCCAATAAAAATAAAGAAACGAGAAAATTCCGGAAAACGGGCCCGGTTAGTGAATAGTATCAAAACCGGGTAAAATAACGAGCGTTTTCTGTAAAAGACGAAAAACGCTCCAGCTAGTATAATAGTGGGGGCCGGTTTTTACTGGTATAAACAGCTCACTCTCACACACACATGTAACTAGCTAATTAAATAAGGAGAGTCAAAAGCAAAAAGTAGAAAAGGTACTTTAACCTTTTCTCTCACCTCACTTCCCCATTTCTCCCTTCTCTTTCTTCTTTCTCCTTCCCCCATTGATTTCTCTCTCCTTCTCCATGGGGCTGGCGATTTTTGAGAAGCTCCAACACCTCTCATGGCTTCTCTTCTTTCTCTCCATGCTCTAGCTCCATTTGAGCTCCAAATGTAAAATAAATTACATATTTGTAATCCCCTCATCCTCCTCTACATTTCTATCTTTTCAAAATTCGAAAAGGATGAGTTTCACCTCCATGGGTTTTCCCCATTTGAAGAGAAAAGCACATCATTGTGAAGCTTGGAGTCTCCTCTTTCAAACAAGGTAAAAATCTCCATGAAAAACCTCACTTTTCTCCATCTCCTTGGTAAGGCCGATTTTTGCCTCCCTCTCTTACCTTGTTTTTCCTCTTGAACCAAGGGCTAAAACCCCTCCTAAAACACTCCAAAGGTAAACCCTAGAAATCTTGTTTTGAATATCTCAATGGATTAGTATGAATCTAAGGGTTAGTGTATTGATTATACTTGTCTTTGTGATTGGGTGATGGGAATGGAGTTTGGCAACTCCATTCCCCACAAAACCGATTTGGACAAGAAAGAGAGGAGGAGGAGGAATGGAAAAGAAATGAAGGAATCAAGAGCTCAAGGTAAGAGCTCCTTCTTAATGCCTAATTTAATGCGTTAGTGTAATGGGGATGGGTAAACAAATAAAAGAACCTAAACCATTGTATTAGTATTGTAGTTGTGGATGTTTGAGTATTGGTGAGCAAATGTGTGGATTTGTAGACCTTAGAGTCAATGAATGGTGTATGTGTATTTATCACTATTAGAGGAAGTAATGATGTATTGGTATTGTAATTGAAGAAATGTGGTGTATTAAGATTTTTATGAACCTTGTGTGCTGGTAGGACCCTTGTTGGGTGTGGCTAGCTTTAGGTTGAATTGGATGAGAAAATGTGTATTTGAGGATGTAAAGGAAAGTAGGTGAGCTATGGCAAAATTTTAGTAGGAATCGAGCATTAAAGAATAACTTGGTAAATGGGAGAACCAAGGTACGTATTGGGGTTAGTAGAGATGTTTGATGACCATGGATTGGTAATTGGAGAATGAGGATGAAATATATAAAATCTGTAGCAAGAAGTGATAAAAATGTATTGGAGAGGCTAGGAAAAAAATTAGAGTGCAAGATGTAGTGAAATGGATGTTGGAGTTGGGTATAGACATGGTAATTGCTTGGAATTGTATTTGGGATGCTAGTAAAGGTATTGGTAGTAGAAGTATTGGATGTAAGGGTTGAGTTATAAAATCTGTAGCATAAGTGTAACAAAACTGTTACAAGTGTTGAAGGGGATGAGGAAAAATTGTGTACATGGATTTAGAAATGAGTAGGTTTGGGGAATGAGCCAAGGCAATTTTGAGGGCCTAAGTAGTGTTAAAATATGTGGGATTAAGTGTAGGAACAATGGGGAAGTAATGGGTAAAGGAGAGGACTGAAAACAGAAATGAAAACTGGAATACTGGACCGGACCGACCTTGGGACCGAACTTGCAAGGTCGGTCGAGCCCAGATTTGCAAAGGACGAAACCTTCTGGAATGGACCGACCTTGGGACCGGACATGCAAGGTCGGTCGGCCGAAGAATTTCTCGTAATGCAACCTACTGGAATGGACCGACCTTGCGACCGGACTTGCAAGGTCGGTCGACTCAAAATTTTCCGTCTTGTAAGCTACTGGAATGGACCGACCTTCGACCGGACATGCAAGGTCGGTCGGGCTAAAATTTTCCGTCAAGTAACTCACTGGAATGGACCGACCTTGGGACCGGACTTGCAAGGTCGATCGGCCCTGTAATTTTCCAGCGTAATTCCTTACTGACTTCGACCGACCTTGGGACCGACCCTGGGTAAGGTCGGTCGAGTCAAAACAAAATATATTATATATATAATTAGAGTTATCATATGTATATAAGTATATGCCTATACACATAGGTATATGTAAATGTAATAATACATCATTAATGGAAAGAAAGGATGAGGAAATGCACATGTGAATAAGGAAACAAGTTAAGGAGGTTGTAGTATAAGAACATTAAGTGTACCGGGATAACGGGGTAAGTAAGGGAGTACTAATTACTTGTATATCGTATGAGCATAGTATTAATAACAATGTGTTGGAAACATTATCAGTGGAACAAGTGTGAATCAAGGAACAAGGGAACACATGGTAAAGATAACTCCGGTGGAAGGTATGATTTTCTCATGCCCCGTATGCTAACCGAGTTACGTTGATTTGTGTGCTGTATGCCGGCTAATCAAGATTAAAGCATGAAAACGGTCTATTGCCTTTCATTGTATGTCTTGATGCATGTTGTGTAGCTAACCTTCTTGATTGATTGTATGGCTTCACTTAGTGCGTAGATCGACTCATAGATGAGTCTCGATTGTGTAGAGACTCATAGTAAGAGTTATATCGTGTAGTAATGGAACTGTAACAACGCACTAATTAACGAATCAACAAACGATAACGCAATCCAAAGAACTCACTAGAACGTGAGAGAGTGTACGGGAGTAATAACCTCCCGATAACAGTAGGAGAACCGAAATGAATAATCCACAAACAACAAGTAGTGGAAGTAAGTAAGTAACCTCTATTAGAGGAATTAATCTTGGTGCAAAACATGAACCATGAGAGTAGTAAAGAATGATGAGGGATCTCCAAACCCCTTAGTAATTAGTCAACCCATTATGAGAGGACCCGACTGAAGTAAGTATGCCCCGAACGAGAGAGTATTCGATAAGTTGGGGAAACCCTTAAATCTGAGGATACTAGACGGTGGTAATTCCCTAAGCTAGCAGAGGTAATCGAGAGAGATACTTCTAGGCTAATCCATGAGATTGTAATATACTCTGAGAGAAGAGTGTTGGGAATTTGAGTAGTCCGGTAAAACGGACATTTGAGTATTTGAGGAGCTAAGCGTATAGCCCTCGTATGTAGGTCCGGTGGCGAGTCTTCTGTATGACTCCGCCCAGAGACCAAGTAATGAGTAATGAGTATTGCGTATGTATGAGTAAGTAATGAGTACTGAGTAAGAAGTGAGTATGAGTATGTAAAGAGTACCGAGTATTGAGTATGTATGAGTAAGTATTGAGTGAGTACGTGCGAGAAGTATGGAGTATTGAGTAACAAGTATACACAAGTATAGTAACGAGTACAGAGTAAGGATCGTGTACGAGTAGGATACAGAACATGGAGTGATGAGTATACAAGAGTAAGAAGTGAGTATGAGTAGAGTAGCGAGTAATGCAACGAAAGAGTATTGAACAAATAGCTAGTATGAACGGTTGACTATCGAATTGTCTTCCTTAGTAAGTATTGAACCTTGTATGTGTATGTAGGTATTGTGAATGTATTTTGTAGCATGAGTATGCATGTAAAATGAACTCCATGTATATCCGACCCAAAGTAGTCGGCGTACCGTGGTTAGCACGCGGTATATGCGAATTTCATGCGCAGCGTAAGCTGACCCCTCGGGGGACCGTTTTTAGTATGCAGGTACTCGGAGCTGACCACCGTTCGAGAAGTAGGACGGGGACTGCTACGTAAGCATGGGTAGTTGTATAGTAGGGATTTGTACTTGTATTGTAACGCGAATTTGGGAGTCCAAACTGTATCGGTAATGTAAGGATTGTAGTATACTCGGTATAGTATTGTAATCGAATTATAGATGAGTAAGCAATGGAAGTATTGTATTGTGTAGAGTACTCGGTATGTTCAAATTCATCAGACCGATAGTACGTAGTATTGTAACTCGCCTTGTTAGTCACGTGGGTGACTAACGGCATTGTACACCCGCCGTTATGTAGTGTATCCGCTGCGAAGGTAAGTATTTGTACAGTAATGACGGTATTAGCGGTAGGGGTGTTACAAAAAGTGGTATCAGAGGGAAGTATCGCTCTGATGGATGAAGTACCGAGTTTAGGAAAATACCGAGTTAGGAATTAGAGACTTAGGGCTAAGGGTTGAGTGTTAGCGTGTGAGGTACACTAGTTAGGAACTTCCGTGTGAACCGGAAACCTACAACAACCATACCCCGCCCTCCGCAACCCACAGTATTAAGTTGGGAGAATAACGCCAGAGAGATGGAAAGACCTCTCACACTCGGGTAAAACCCGATCTGGCAGTTGCAAAGACAAACCTTATTAGAAAAGAACATGTCACACTCGGGTAAAACCAGATCTAGAGTTGCATGTCGATTTCAGATTGTCATATTCAGCTTTGTGCCTTAATTATCAAAAAAAAAAACTTGCCCTTTTTTATTTTTCCTATTCGCATGATCTGTATATTATTAAGATTTTCACTTGTTTTAGTCTTTTTCCTTTTATGTCTATGCTGAAGTTAATATCAACCAACCTAACGACAATAATGGATGGAATCAATGGTGGGACTTCTTGGTGTTCCTGATGGTGCCTTTCCCGACACTATTATCCCCTATTTGCACTCCTCACAACAGGATGTTTCCCCTGGCCTTTGGATAGACAGTTGTCCTGTCGGTAGGACTGACCTCAGTTACCCTCTTTGGGATTAGTCAAAAACCCCTTCGACTTGGCTATGGATTAGGAGACCCACAACCTTCCTGCTACGTATCATGGTATTATGATAGAATTCATCTCAGAACTTTGATCTAGGTTGTCTACTAAGTTATTTTCTTTTTCATTTCTTTTTTTGTTTCTCTTTCAATCACTAGAAAATAGGCCACTAGTTTTGTAATCAACTATCATTAATCTAATATCCTATTTTCAAAAATTTAAGTTCACTTATTAATTATTTTAATAACTTATTTATTGTGTCATGTGACTACATTTTACAAATAAGCGTCTAAGAACATATTCTCTGTAGCGAGAACTCTTTATTTTCTCTCCTTCACCTTTCAATCTCTTCATTTTCATTATGTTTCCTAGTTTTGCATGTTACAAACAAGTCTAAACATAACGGAGAGATAGGAGAGCCATTGTACATCTATTTTTCCTCGAATGAAAAATGTGGAGACATATAATGCACTTAACCTAATATTTAACACCGTTTTATATTAATTCCAGTTTCAGTCTTATTATTTTTTCTCTATTTTATTCAGACATTTAAACATAAATCTAATAATTAATATTAATTTTAGTATTTCTCATTATTTATCGTCGTACTTTATCCTCACAACTCACCACAAACAAGCCAATAATCCTAAGCGGAACTTTCTCCGACAATTCATGGATAGAAGTAGTTTTGGATGGTACACGGCACGACCGCGGAGAAAGACTCGGTAGGTAGATAACAAAGAATAATACTGAGAAGATAGTCAACCATCCACATATCCAGAACATTCTCCTATCTAATTTCCTCCACACCTTCTTTGCAATTTCCCTGTAGATGACACGAAGACTGACTTCGTCATCATCCTCTGCTCTCTTTTAGTAATATTTCCCTCACTTCCCCAATCGCAAAAACCAACTTTATCACAATCCACAAAATTCCAAACCATGGAATACTGTTACAAATCACTCGAACTCAAGATCATCTCCGCCACCGACCTTCAAAAACCAAACCTATTATCCTCCAGAACCCATCCCTACGTCGTCGTTTCACTCTCTCCCACTTCAATTTCCCATTCCACCCCAATCTCCCCCGACGGCGGAAGAAACCCTACCTGGAATCACACAGTCACTTTTCCCCCTCCGCCCTCCTCCGCCGCACTCAACACCTTAATCCTTCAATTCCAAGTTCGTCGTCGCAGCACCTTACCCGTCACTCCTAGTAAACTCATCGGCGAAGTCCGTGTACCCCTCCTTGACCTCCTCTCAAACCAACTACCGCCGCCTGGAAGGTTTGTCAGCTACCAAATACGTACACCCACCGGCAAGTCCAAAGGTGTCCTTACTTTCTCGTACAGATTCACTTCCCCCTTTGATCCCCTTCATCCACCCACTCCAACTGATCCCCCCACCAAACCCAATTTCCACTCATCTCCGTCGCTAAATTCTCACTCACCAGTGATGTATCCACCCGTTGACCCGCCGGTGAAGTTGTATCCGTCACTGTCTGGAGATATATACCCCCCTTCGGGTGCAACATTCCAATCACAACCACCGCCGTATCCTTTTAATTCCCCTTACGGTCCCTCTGTTCCGCCACAGGAAGGTGATGTTGGTTTTGGGTATTATCCGGGTCTAGCTTCAGGGTATCCTGCCCCGATGGGTTATGGGTACCCGGTCCAACCTGCGCACCGATACGGGTAGGCACAGGGGTGTAGAGGATAGTAGAACCATCTGCTATAAGTCGGCGGGTTGAATCGTTCCGGGAAATTGCTGCTTTGCCTATCACGCGGCGGAGCTGCTGCACAATGATCGAAAGTTTTGCTAAAAAATTAGGGTTGATAAATATTCACTACTGGTAGATTCGATTTAGAATGTGTAAGATATTTGATTTCCTTCTTTAGAAATATTCATGTAATTAAAAGTGCGAACTTCGTCCAGCATAAAATGTTTTCTTATGTTTACGTACAATTGCTTATACTTTATTGGAGTGAAGTTCAATGATGCTGGCTACATGGTTACATGTACATTTAGAAGGGAAATTTCATAGCCCGGTTCACGATTGCTAACCACAATATTAAAGAGTTTTAACGTTAATCCATTCTTCACTCAAGTGACTGTAAACAAAAGAGTGGTGCTCAACCATGATAGAGAGGATCCACTCTTGTCTTGTCAACTTCACATTGCAAGTGGTGCTCATTCTTCTACTAAAAGTCGTCATTGGGATGCCATCTCAGAAACGAAGTTACCACCAAAAAAAAAAAAAACACATGGGAGAGCCTCTCACTCTTCTAGTAATGTTAGCTTTTCAAACATTAAGCTTGACCTTAGAGCAACATATTGAAGGCGGAATTTTTTGGTAGATCTTAGAGCTTAGATATGAGCTAGAGGCGGGGCTAGTGCGAACAAAGACAATCAGATTGGCTTGGGAATGTGAAGAAGATGAAGTGAGAAAGAGGAAGAAAGTTGTGAATATGATACGTACCCTCTAGTCTGGTTGGAATTGAGAGAGAAAAACCATAGGGGAAGAAAGAATGCTCTGATATGGTTGTCATGTCTGAGAAATTTGAACAAGGACAGTAGCAGTAGGGGAGAAAGAAAGAAGACAGAGCATTTTTTTTAGTTGAACATAATTACCAATATACCCGGGACTCAGACAACTAATGTAGGTAAGGCATATTGTATTTTATTTTGTTCGTTCTATTAGCCAATATTATACCAAGATCCTCCACAACTCCATCATTCCCAGGATCCATAATCCACTGAAGATCCTCTTCCATACCTTGAACAACGACAGGGGAGGGATAGAGAATTATATCCCTCAGGACCAATTGATGGAGGATGATTTAGAGGATATCGGCCTTAGTAGCCTTTCGGACCGGAATATCCACGGGGTTCGAACAGCTAGAGGCCTTCCATCTTGGAGGATGACCGGAGGAGGCAGCTGTTATAGAGGAAGCAAGACAAACTCTACTCTTTGCCAAGCAGCTTGGATGCATCGTCCCTGATGAGAAGCTTACCCTTTCTAATTATGAAGGAATCATTCGCCATCAGAGAGCGAGCCTGTGCCGGAGAAGTCACGATGAGAGTGACGAGTCAAAGGAGGAGTCTGATAGATGCTCTAGGGGTACATCTAAAGGAAAGGGCAAGAGAGTTCGTGGGGATCGACCCATAGGATTTAGTAAATTTTCACGAGCTAGTAAGGTGGTCATGCGAGGCAAGAAGAAGGCTAAGTAGAATTGTGAATCCCTCTTAGCTAGTAAGATTGGTAGGGCTAGCAATATTGTGTACTTTGTTCTATGTTCTTTCTTTAAAACTGTCTTTAAGCGGGAAAGGCATTCATGCCTCAGTACTGCTATGTAAGCTGGACAACCAGCAAATTATCAAAAAAAAGCCAATATTATACGGGCCATAAATTAATTTATGACTGTCCAATATTATTAAAAACATCTAAAATTATAAATGTAGATTCATGTTTTCATAATTTAATGCGGATCGTATAAATATTTACTAGAAAATAAAATACTTGACATACTAGTTATAACAGTCCTAAAAAGAATCATATAGCGGGACGTAAAGAATAAAGTAATCAAATAATTGCCGTAAATCATCCAAAATTTGTTGCTGGAGTAGAGAGATTGACAACAATAGGCAGGAGGAGGGTAAGCAAATCAACAAAAAGAAGAAAAAGATGCGAGAGAAGTTAATGCCAAGGATCATCCCAGCCTTTAGGGCCTTCCCTTCTAACAAAGTCCAAAATCACTTCAACAGCTTCCTCAACCCTGTTGGAGAGAGAATGGTTCCCATACGCAATTTCTACCTTCTCTGCTCCACCTAGGGCCCTGCACAGTCTGCCCTCCCGACAAAATCACAAGAATCTCAAGATCTCAGATCTTTAAAACATGGCAACACCCAACAGAAGTTATGCTTTCCCAAAAGGAAAGCAGTGAAATATAGAGTAGATCCATTCCATATACAAAAGTTACCTATCGACCAGTGCACTTTTGTCCACGTAATCTGGCACATGTTCATCAGCCATAGAATAGATAACCTGCATCGGAGATACGCTATTTAGCTTCACATGCTGGAACTATTCCCCTATGATGTTATTTAGAAACGCAGAAAAACAGATCCTATAAAGTAGACATCTTATTGGAATTGGAAACGCAAAAGGATATGCACTCCAGGTCATCCTGAAGAGAATATCACCTGGCAATGAGTGGTTGTCATATGATTCAGTCCCATTCTGAGCTGATCGTCGCTGAGATCTGAGCTGAACAAATCATCATCTCCCATGTATGAACAGAGAGAATGATACCTACCAGATCAGATCAAGAGGAAGTCCAACACTTCATATCATCTGAACAATCATTTATGAACCAAAAAGAACGAGGCAACATTGACAATGTTGTGATGAGAAAACATTGACAATCTTCAATAGTATGAATTTCGAAAACAGGAAGATTCTGTAATAAAATCTTTGATAACATGAGGCAAGTTGAATGGTGCCAAATCAATGCAGTCAAACCTCCACAGTTACAAGTCTATTAAAATAATATGAACAACATGTCAAGAAGAAGATAAACAGAAAATATTCAAATTACTACTGCCAAATGTTTACACTAATCACACATAATATGTTAAACAGACAACCAAGCTCTCCTTCAGATATAAACACAGAACCAGCTTGTCCCTCTTTGACTAAGGCGGGCTAGCTACTTTAACCCTTGTGCATGCATACAATGGCAAAGAAGTAAAACACTCTGACAAGGTGTGCTCGGCTAAGAAGAAACGGGATAATATGGGTAAAACTTGATCAAATCACTCACTGCATAGCAGATAATAAAAAGAATGCAGCAACCAGATAAGTTAAAAAACCAACATAAAATGTCACCACTTTAACTAGATGCCACTACAAAGATGTTTTGCATAAAACCTACCTGTATGCAGTTATTGGAGCATCTAGATTTGCTTCCCGGGGCATCAATTCCTGTGCCTTGCCTTCACCAATCATCTTTGAGGCTAAGTCAATCATGGAAGCAGTTTCAGGTAAAGTGGCTCGGTACTCTCTGTTGCTATATGGAGCCTACTAAATCCAAAATAGAATTGGTAAGGCATAGTGAATCCTACTTTGTGCAGTAACCTTTTAGCAGTCAAATTTGATGCCAAAGTTTATTGACAAGTGATTTCATAAGTAACCCAAAATATTAAGCTTCTCCCGTAATAGACATGCAAATTTTCACTTGATTAATAAGACAGAAAACTATCACAACATTATAATGACGCAGTCCAATTGAATCAAATTAATAGCAAGCCACATAATGAAAGAGCAATATTCCTGTTGATGCTAACTGAAGCTAGAAGCAAATGATGAAGCAGAGTCGATATTGCAAGAGAGCTTTATGCCAGGGGAGAAATAAGGATTTCTTGAGGGGAAATGCTACAGAATATTGATTAAGCCAAATGAAATCAGACTTGTTAATTAGACCAGAAACTTAAAAACTAACCAAATTGGAATCAAGAACATGGAAGCTTTGGGTTTAAGGTTTCCACCTGCTAAATTTGTGGGACGGGTTCAGGCCGCTTACAAGCGTTCAGGTAGATCTTATACAACCTAATCATGACACAACCAGTAAACACAGAGTTTGATTATGAAGTTTAAAGTGTGTTACTGTGATGACCCAAACTCAATTAATTTTTATTTTGTATGACTCACTGAGTGGTGATTTTGCATCTTTTTAGTACATAATAAAATATGCCAAGTGAGGTTAATTTTTATATCTTGTCTATTTCAGATCAGGTACAGGGTGAGTTAAATCATGTTACATATTTACTGGATCAGATGGGGTTCTGTCGGTTATAGCCAGGTTGGGTTTAGGTTATAAAAAATATGACCTGGAAAAGATTTTGGGTTGGCTTTAGGTTGACCCAAAAGACCTTTGGGTGGAGTTGGGGTTGGTCTTAATGTGGTAATAAAACCTGATTTTGACAAATCTAATCTAAATGTTTCTTGAAGTCCCATGATCTCACCAAGATTTTTGCTTTTTTTAGTTTTTATAAAAGGTTGATGGGGAATTTTTCTAACCCCTCAAGCTAGGAGGGACCCTCTTCAGTGTGGTAGAGCTCTCCCTTAAAAGCACTGTTGCAATCTCAAGGCTCAAACTCGCAACCTGAAGTGTGTTTGGGTTCAAGGTGTATTGCTAACTAGTCTGTCATCTCTTGGTAGGTTAATCTAGATAGATTACTTAGACAAAGATTACGTGGATGGGCATCCTGAGGAAAAACAAGCATTGTGTAGACATGGAGATGAATAGATATTGTGTATAATTTAGGTGCAATTACAGCTGCGGATCCCCAAATATATCTCAGTGTGGTGCAGCCATGCAGGGACGGAAGGGATGCAATGGAGTTGGAGAATGAACTGAATGGGATTCCCCAAGATCTAGGAAAAGAAATCCATTATCAAGCGACAACATTATGCACTATCTATTTCTCCGATCTATCTGTCAGATCAAGAAAGGAGTGAAAAAAGATTTTCATGCTAAAAAACTGACCCCATAGACGGATACAACGTTATTCACTTTCATATATTTTTTGATTCGTTTTGCTTTGTTACATAGTTCATCTTCTTTTGGCCCTTGGGTTATATCTTTGGATATTGACATTTCAGTTGCCATTTGGTGGTCCTGTACTCATATTGTTGACTGTATGGTTTTTCATCCATATTTATGAAATTTTAGCAAACCCAAAAAATGAAAAAGTGAAATATGAGGGTTACTAAACACTTTTCTTTAACCCATAACCAGGGTTCACATCCAAACACTAATACCTTTACAATTCGGAGGACACACAAGTGCACCTGAACAGACTTGGAATCTGACTCAATCAAAAGTCATATTTTCGTTAATTACTTTCGACATACAACATCTATATAGGCAGGTTCATCTTTAAATGATTTTTCCATGCATTTTAAGCAGGTTCATCGACCATTTTAGTTAAATGAACATCAAGGATAAAGCTTAAGTCGAATAATTATGTATTTTGAGAATGATAGTTGACAGTAAAATTCTATATCAGGAGTAACTCTGAAAATCCTTCAAGTACAAATGATTCCCTTCAAACTTTATCTAAATAAGGAATAAGGATGCATGGACATTATCGATTTCACAGCAAAACAAATACATTGAAAGATGTTTTACCTGGAAAATGGCACCACGTACAGCCTTAGAACAAGCTGAGTTTCTTCGCATATAACGAATAATAACCTAAACATAGACAAAAACAGAAATTTACTGAAACAAAAATGTCACACATGTCTGAGAGAGCATGTATATTAATTTGTCCGTACACAAGAATAAGCATGTTACCACTTCGGCAATAATGAGGCGTTTTTGTACCTGACATCCAGTGCCATGCCCTAGCAGTACCACACCCTCAGAATCCTCCTTATTAATCAAGTGACTGATCAGCTGATCAAGCTCAACACAATCCTTAACAAAACAAAATTACCGAATTGATATCTTAGAATAATAACGAATATTTAAATCATTGGTCACATCAATAAAAAACAAAAGAATTAAGAATAGAATAGATATCATATCAGGCTATTCTTAGTCACACAGCCACCCCCGGTATATATAGAAGTTATGCCTAATTCAGGCAAAGAAAAAGCAAACATACATGTTTGAGTAAATCAACTTAAATAAACACATCAATTAATTATGCACATAGCTGGCCTTGATCTATATATGGTGTCATGAAACTTCACAATGTTCACATCACGATTCCCCGAGCCATTGTTCTAATCCTTAGTCACTGTCATTTTCCCAGTATTCTCATTTCATACTTGCATTCACAGGTATTAAGAGCACATAAGGATCAATATCAACTAACATATTTGGGAAATTTCACCATATAATTCTAGAGTTTTAGGCTATTCTACAGAGAAACAGTGTGAAAGTTCTCTTAAATTACATACCACCCCCCCCCCCCCCGGTATGTATGTTGCAAAAAATAGGCTCCCTTCCTCACTACGTCTTCTCCTCTGCTGCCCCCCACCAGTATTCTTTTGTATGAGAGCAAAAGGGAAAGACATACTTAGAATTTGATACTAAACCAACCACAGTGAAGCCTAAAAGCTAACGGATGGTAGGGATGTACATTAACATAGGCAAAAGAAAATATGTTGGTTAGTTGATTATTCAGGAGTGAGATTTGTAAAGTAACCTAGTGTTATTTTGTTCATCGTAATTTGCTGGCAGTAAACACTGTTGTATGAATAGAACTAGTTCAGAAGTCGTACTGATACCTAGTACTACACAAATTGTACTTTTGGTAAAGAAAAAGCTACAGACACTACGATCGGAATAGAGACAGAGTGATGTTGGATAGTCGCATTACTTGCTGGAGACTGGAGGTCCCATATCCACTGTAAGAAGATGAAGAGAGGGACTGAACAAGAGACCAGTTTTCTTTATCCAGAGCACTGGCAAGAGGTTCTAGGTACCTGAAACATGGAAAGGTCAACATCAAAATAGCACCAAGAAACAATACATATTCTGAAATATCAAGTATCTCTTATAAAAGAAATGTGTTAGAACTCAGGTATCCCTTATAAATGTTTTGCTAGAAGGTTATAAGGGAAGATTTTTAACCCTGTGTGTAGCCCAAATCTAGAAACCCCACCGATCACTTTTGAGGGAAGGAATGGCTGAGCGGCTAGATAAAAACCACGCTGCTCAACATTGCAACTTTTCTTTTCAAAGACTTGCACTCTGGTTCAGACTATAATTGGTAACATGATGTCAGTTCGTGCCCAAGTAAATTCCATGCATTGGCAACCTATCATTAACTGCTAATAATTGTTGATATACGTGAGGGAAGTGGGGTTACATTCAGCAACGACAGTTTATTTCTGGACATTATTTACGAGTCCAGGGGCCAGACCAAGAGGAGCCTTCCAACGGAGTCACCTACAAAACATTGCCGCTTCACTGGTTGATTCTGTAATTATTTGGATATGTGCAGGCTGATACAAGAAGTATCCTTAGTCGTAGCAGCAAAGTTGCAGTTCAACAGTTGACTATTTAATTAATGCACCCATCTACATATCAGACCATAAGTGAGCAATGTGGGACAGTCTGAACTCTAAATTTCAAAGAGAGAATAGTTAACAAAGAGCGTAAGACATCAATAGATTTGGTGAAAATATTAAACCTACTCAGTAGCCATAAAACCATTTGTCAATCCACCAATAAAAATGACCTGTTGTGTATGATCTCCTGTCCTGAATGCCACCTGTTCAGAAGACAGTTGAAAGATTGATCACAAGCTCCAACTTGAAGAAATAAATTTCTAAGTAAACAATACCTTAATAATACTGCCAAACTTGAACTCTTAGAGAAATACTTTGTTAGCTCAAGATCACAGAAGTAAAAAAAATGCACTATTCTAGCATACTTAACCAGTGGTAGAAGCCTGGTGCGCTCATATGCCAGAATTATAATTTGTGAGAGACAGTAATTAAGCCCACAGATACAACAGCAAACATACACATCATCAGGTATCTCATTCAACTTACTTTCTAGTTTCACAATCCTGTCATGTGTGTAAGCAATATAAAAAAATACCCTGAAAAACCTAGAGGTTAATGCCACTTTTAAGTATTAGCACATGAATCGTTTTTAAAAAGTGAGAAAGGTCATATCTTTTCCAATGAGTATACTATTGGTAGAACAATATCTCTGCACATCATTAACAGCATCCTAGAGCATCTACTCTACATGTGAGCTGTCTTGTTCTCTGAAATAATAAATTGGTTCACGAAACACCAAACTGAGATATAAGTTTAGGAGGTAAAGACTGCAACTACTACTCCATTCGAAAACTTGTTTGACATATTTTGCCCATCAAGCAACAGACCTTATTTCAAAATTCCATATTGGTATCGGCAACACCTTGAAGATTGAGGTCCTTCACACATATACATTGTATACAGTTTTTCTTTCATAGGAATGAAACAGTTCGTTCTTAGCTAGAGAGGGCACTCCACAAGGATTTCATTCTCCTTTGAGGTGAAATATAAAATTCATCAAGTCAACAAACTTTCCAACTCTTTTTAGATTCAGGATTTTGACAGCACCTTTCTCTCTATTGAATGAGAGATCATGTTGTTCTACATTGAGTGTGATGTACGTCATTTAAAGCTTGAAGATGTTTTGCAACTAGTGAAAACAGGGCTTCACCTAGATAAAGTCATTGAACATATCCATTTCGACCTTTCTTGGACAATCCCTACCCAACAAATAGATGAGTACTCATGTAGCACCAAACAGCAACAGAAAACTAAGTCCCCAGTCTTCTTTTCACACTCACCGTCAACTTCTTTTCAAGAGAACTAAGACTAATAATCATAGAGACCATATGAAAGCACAATGAATGGATGTCTCCTACTGATTCCCCACTAATATGCCTAATAGAATGAATTCCATCAAGTTCACTAACCTCTTCTATTTCATTATAAACTGATATCTTTGTGGAAATAGTATTAACGTATGTGGCGTTCACTTCAGCAAATCAAAACTCTTGATCATTGAACAGATGTGATCTCAAAAACGACACTGAATTTGATCACATTTCACATATGTTTATTGTAAGGGAAATATCACAGCACGGATAAGCTCATTCGCTATGATATTCACTTTATTTTTGCAGATACGACTGCTTGAATTTTCTGGTTCAGCTCAACATCCTGGAAAGATCACGCACTACCACCTATTATTCATTCAAATGAGCTAATTTAACCTGGGGCAATCACTAAATATGGAACATGAAAACACCATAGTGCCCCTCTTCGATTATTCTAAGATCTCTAATGGCAACTGTCACAATCCAGAAATTCTTTGTAAGGCTGGTCATAGGACCCAGATCAATGAATATCCTTCGGTGTACTATGTGCCGAAAGTTCAGACTACGCAGGATTGATCAACTGGAAATTTAACTATCAACAACTTCAAGCAATGCATTCAGCTAGAATGAAAATATGACGACTGCAATCAACAACCGATCAACAAGCGTAGGAGGCGCACATTTGCAACACTTTCAACATTCCGTTCTTTTCACATGCCTAACCCCCATCGCCCGGAGTCCATACCCTATCATGATTGAATCAGCATCCAACAAACATAAAGGTAGCGATAAATGAAAAATGTTGCTTGAATCCTAGTCCGGAGTAGCAGCATGAAGAGCCACCTGGATAGACCGCGGACCATACTTGAAGAGAACACCTCGAAACTGGTTCTTATTGGGAAGGGGTCTTCCGCCTTTGCCCTTCGCAGATGATAAGGGAGGGCCATTGGTGGTCAATGACTTGTCCGAACGTCCGCGAATAATACGAGTAAACCACGATGTAGTTGTGGGTGTGGTGGTGGTGGTGCGGAAGGCGACAGAGGAAGAAGATGTGATAGCAAAAGGATTGGAGAAAGAATCAGAATCGGAAGAGTTCATTGCGTCTCTTTCTTCTTCCTTCCACCGATCAGATGATCGTTTTGTTGGAGCATCAAACAAGATCAGTTGGTCCTGGCTGCACAATACAGATGATTGCCTGTCAGATATGGCATGTTGCTGATGCGGGACGAAGAAAAGACACCAGATGTGATATGATCATCAGAATTCAGACAGAAGGGAGGGGAGAGAAATAGGAAGTTCTGGTCACGTTCAAACGACTATTGATGGTGGGAGAGTTTTTTTTTCCAAGCTTATGAAAAATAATGGTCCATTTATATATATGTGAGGTCGGAAAGGAAATTAAAATTTTATATTTATATCTAAAATATAAGCAAAAATGTATATTCTAGTTTGAAGTAGGTAATTAGTTAATTTGGTTTTAACTGAAAATTCAAAAAAAAGAATTAATAACATATCTCAAATTTATTGGTTATTCGATTTGTAGGAGGGGTGTGTTTGGTAAGTAAATGAATATCGGTTAACTTAAATTTCAGTTCAAGAAAATTGAAATCCATTATCGTTCCATTAAAATCGGTTTACCTGAATCGATTAACCTAAAAAATCGGTATGGTATTACATGTTTACCAATAACCAAGAATACACAATTTTATTATATTATAGAATGAAAATTAAAATGTAAACATTATAAAAAAATTGTCATTGGATAAAGTAACTAACCACACAAAACCACCACAACCGTCAAATTATAGATAATTTTTCAAACACAAGCAAAAAACTTCTACCAAATAATGTGAGCATAATTATATAAAACCATTACAAATGGTTGTGCACAATCTACCAATTTTCAAACTTAGATCTTACGTCATGTCAGATCTAATGTCTTGTCATTGTCTCGTCATCTAAAACAATTGAAGCTCATCAATAGTGATTGTAGTTTGACTCATAGTCAAGGCTTTCATCCACACAAATCAATGCATAGGAGTCAGCAAATTTAAAATACAAGTGGGAAACATTTGTCATACAATGCTAAACATTAACTAATTATAACACAAATATTTATCATTCTTCCAAAGTTTCTAATTTGAAAAGAATGTCTTGTGCTAGGTAGGTTATTCAGATGTGCATAGACAGTCTTGCATACAAACAAGAGCTTTTACTATTTTTGGAGTCACAGAAGTTCTTAGGGAATCAAGAACTCTGACGCCAATGTTGAAGGTTGATTTATAAGAAATTGTGGAAATTGGAATAGCTAGAAAATATTTGGCCATTGCAGCATAGTAGGATATCTCACACTTTGAAATTTCTACCTTTTCAAAATATCAAAATTCCCTCTCAAAGCTTCACGATCCTTAGCCATATACTTATCTTTTTTTCTGGAAAATAGCCATATACTTATCAAACTCACTTTTTCTATTAGGTGCATCCAAAGGTAATGTTTTCCTCTGTGAACTTCAATAATAAAAGTTGTTAGGTACCTAATTAGTACTATTTCCTACAGGTCAGCATTAAGATGAAGGAGTTGACTCTTGTCGATTGGTCTTTGATGTGGGCATTGAAGAAGCATAAAAGTCAAATAATGACTTCAAAGTGTGTTTGATTGTGCAACACAACCATTCAGCCCTTGTATCATTTTGAAAGAATTTTGTGTTTTGGTTTTAAATGCTAAGCGCGTAATGAACAAAACCGTAGAGGAAACATAGGGATATAGAGTGGGACGGAATATTTAGAGAGTAGAAACTAATAGATATTAATTTGAAAATAAGAAATAAATTGGTATGGTTTCCGGTAAACCGGTTTTATAAAAATTAAATTTGTTACCAAAAACCGAAATCGATTAAAAATCGATACGGTAAACCAAACTAAAATTCTATACAGTAAACTGGCTTTCCAGTACAATTTTTCGGTACGGTTTACTAGAGACGAAAAATTTCGTACATCCCTATTAATTTCAGATAGCTATTGGTATTAACTAAAGATGAGTACTACTTTCCACCCGGCCACTAATTATCAGGCTAAGAGGACCATCCAGACATTAGAGGTTATGTTGAGATGTTGTGTTATGGACTTCCAGGGATCATGGATTGATAGGCTACATTTGATAGAGTTTTCGTATAACAACAACTATGCAAGTATCAAGATGGCACCATTTGAAGCCATGTATGGCCGGAAGTGCCAGACTTTGTGTTGGAGTGACATCAGTGAGTCCTTGGTGTTAGGACCACAACTAAATGAGGACTCGGTGAAGCATATTAAGATCATCGAAAAGAGGATGAAATATGCCAAGATAAGTAGAAGTCCTATGCCGATTTGAAAAGGAGACCGATAGAGTTTGAGGGGAGTGAGAAGGCCTTCTTGAAGGTATCACCAACTAGAGGTGTCATGATATTTGGTCAAAAAGGAAAGCTTAGTCCCAAATTCATTGGACCTTATGAGGTCTTGGATAGGATTGGGAGTAGCTTATAGGTTGGCACTACCCATGGAGTTGGATAGAGTGCACAATGTGTTTCATGTTTCTTAGTTGAAGAAATACATTCATGACCCTCCCCATGTAATCCAACCAGATATAGTGGAGTTGGATTCGAATCTGTCTTATGATGAGAAACCAGTGAAAATCCTAGATGAGAAAGAAAGGCAAACCAGGTCAAAAGTGACCAAGATGGTCAAAATTATGTGGTCAAATCACAAAACATAAGAAGCCACATAGGAAGTGGAAGATGAGATGAGGAATAAATTCCCTCATCTGTTCCAAGGTACATCTTACGAAGCCGTAATTGTTATTCTAGGGGGGTGTGGAGTGAGCCGCATTTTAATATTAAGTTGCATTAGTAGCATGGTTTATTACCATGGAATCAAGTATTTTTGTGCAATTGTGATATCATTAATGCATGTTGAGTACATTAAGTAGAATAATATTGTCTTGCATCATAGAATGAATGAGAATGAGGTTAAAAAATGGATAGAAAGGTTATGAGCAACTGCACCAATGAGTGTTGAATTCAGTTCTGGTTTAAGCTTCGGGGACAAAGCTTGTTTAATTTTTAAGGGGGAGATAGTGAAATACCCCAATTCATTAAGATATTATTAGTGAGTTAAACCTCAATTATTGCATTTTAAAAGGAGTTTTAAAAGAGTATTTATAGAGCAATAGCTCTGCCAGAATAATCTTACTAGGTGACTTCTGGATCGAAGTCAAGTCCCTTGATTAACCCTTCCAGATTTTCTTCCGGACTGAAGTAAAGATTTTGGAATAACTCTTCCGGAAGCCGTTTGCTTATATGACACAATTTAGCCTTAAGGGCATTTTCGTAATTTTGAGTGGTGTGAAGTACTTTGATCTTAAAAGATGATTTCTAAGCACCAACTAGATACTTTAAAGCTATTTTATTGATGAAGACCAGATTTGAAAAGAAAAGTCAAGTCTTGGTTAAGTATGGAGATTTAAAGGCTTAAAGCACGTTTTTGCCTAAAACGGCAAAAATGTGTCATGTCCATTTATGACAAATCCTGGAATTTTAAAAGGAGGACTTAAAATGAGATTCTAAAGATTTGAGGAGCCTTGTTTTAAATTATCTAAAGTCATATTAGGGACATGTGCAAGTCTCATGCCTATTTTCCCACTTAAGTCTCTTTTCTCTCTCTCTCCTTTCATTTGGGTTCACGTTTTTCAATCTTCCAGCATCAGCATAGGTAAAACTCTTGATTTTCACTTCTCCACTTTAAATCTTCACCCTAAGTTGATTATTAATGGTTGTTAGCAACTAAAGAGAACTTCCTTCTTCTTCAAGCTTTGATTTGAGCCAGAGATCTTCACCCTCTTCTCCACCATTGTTACTATTCATAGCTGGTAACAATTTTGTTGATTTCACACTCTAAAACCCGTTTTTAGGCTTATGTCGTTCATTAAAGCTTAATATTATGTTAAAACCTTGTGTTTGAATCACTTATTGTTGGCTTTGGTGAAAATTGAACTTTGAGTTCTACCCATGGTGTTTTATGGCCGAAACTTGACTTTAAATTTGGGGATTTTCTGTTCTTAAGACTATTTGATGATTTTAAAGCTTGAATGGCATCAAAGGAGGATAAAAGAAAGGTTGGAAGTGAGTTGTAGGCCTAAACAACTTAGTGTCGATTTTAGGATGAAAGAGGAGTGTACATTCTTCCATTATCTTTGAGAATTTTTGAATGATTATTGACCGTGTGCTTCTATATGAATGCTATGTAATTCCCTAAACATCGGGGACAACACAAGAGTGTGATCTAGAAGACACGAGAGAGCTTGAACCCAAGCTAAGTCAACCAAAAAGTTAAACCTAAGTCTATCCATGTGTGTACCCTGAGGGGATGCATGTTATGATTTGTCCATGAGACTACGGGAACACCTCGTGTGGTTGAGGAAATGTGGAAGTGTTTGTTGGACCTTTGAATGGTCAATAAAGAAAGGTAAAGGGCATGGTAAGATCTTATGACCAATGTGTGTGAATTTGAAAGAATAATTGTTTGGCAAGATTAAATTGATTGTTATGTGAGTGCCTTATGGGGAAGCCCCATTGTTATATGTGAATAATAAACTATATGATGTGAATATGCTTGAGACTATGTGCTTTTGGATTGATTGAATTATTCGTAAGGAATGTTGTTTAAGTTGAACAAATGAGAAATGCTCGGGAACGAGGCCCGCTAGTACCTTCCTTGTGAAGGTGTGAGGTTATTATGCTTGGGATAGGGCCCCCTCGACACCGGTGTGTGGAAGGGTCTAATATCTACTCTGTGGTTTAAAGGTACCATGGGGGGTGTGCACACTTAAGGGTCCAAATTCATGAAGAAATGTTTGGTAAAGGTTTTCTCTCTACGACTATTATGGGAAAGGTTTTCCCTTGTGATTATTATGGGAAAGGTTTTCCCTTGTGAATATTATGGGAAAGGTGTTCCTTTTTTTATTATTATAGGAAAGGTTTTTTCCTTTATGGTTATTATTGGGAAAGGTTTTCCCTTGTGATTGGCCTTGTGCCCTTGGATTTTGACTTGTGGGAAAGGTTTTTGCTTGTGCTAGGCCACGGGCCTTGGTTATGAATTGTGGTATAATGAAAGAAATAAAGAAATAAAGGAATAAGGAAAGAAAGGAAATGTGAATTGAATGAGGATATGAAATAAAGTTTGGAATTGTATCTTGCTTTATTTATGTAACACCCCTACCGCTAATCCCGTCATTACCGTACAAATACTTACCTTCGCAGCGGATATTACATACACAGCGGCGGGTGTACAATGTCGTTAGTCACCCACGTGACTAACAAGGCCAGCTACACTACTACATACTATCGGTCTGATGACTTGAACATACTGAGTACACTACATAGTACATTTCGTTCCATTCCATCCTCAGATTATAATTCAAATACAAACTCCAATACAATACTATACCGAGTCTACTACAATCCTTAGATTACCGATACAATTTGGACTTCCAAATTCGCATTACAATACCAATACAATTCCTATTACTCGACTACCCATGCTTACATAGCAGCCCCGTCCTACACTCTTGAACGGTGGTCAGCTTCGAAGTACCTGTAATTAAAAACGGTGCCCCTAGGGGCTTAGCAAATTGCTGCATATGAAATTCGCATACCCCGCGTGCTAACCGGGGTACGCCGACTACTTTGGTCGAGTATACATAGAGTTCGTTTTACATGCATACATACATACTAATACTATGACAACACAAGCATCAATACTTACATACATATACAAGATTCAATACTTACTAGGGAAGACAATTCGTCAGTCAACCGTTCATGTTAGTTATTCATTCCTCCGGTTTAGTCGGGTGCTCTTTTTCTCCCCACTCGGGTTCCTAAGGCTTACACCAAACTTAGTCTTACTTACTTGTTGCTTTACTCCCACTACACTCATTACCTTACTCATTACTTACTCGTGCTTGCTCAATACTCGTTACTGTACTAGTACTTACTCCTTACTCACTGCTCGCTACTTTGCTCGTACATACTCTTTACTCAATACTTGTCACTGTACCTGGACTTTCCATACTCAATACTTACTCGTACATACTCATTGCTCAATACTCAATACTTACTCATACATACTCATTATTCAATACTCATCACTCATAGCCTCTGGGCAGAGTCATACACAAGACTCGCCTCCGGGCTTACACATACAAGCGGAGCTATACACTTAGCTCCACAAATACTCAAATGTCCATTTTACCGGACTACTCAAATTCCCAACACTCCTCTCTCGGAGTATCTTACAATCTCATGGATTAGCCTAGAAGTATCACTCTCGATATCCTCTACTAGCTTAGGGAATTATCAACGTTTAGTATTCTCAGATTTAAGGGTTTCCCCAACGTATCGAATACTCTCATGCTCGGAACATCGTTTACATTAGTCGGATCCTCTCATCGTGGGTCGACTAATTTCCTAAGGGGTTTGGAGATCCCTCATCATTCGTTACTACTCTCAAGATTTATGTCTTGCACCATCAACAATTCCTCTAATAGAGGTTACTTATATACTTCCACTATTTATTATTTGTGGATTATTCATTTCGGTTCTCTCACCGTTATCGGGAGGTTACTAGTCCCGTACACTCTCTCACATTCTAGTGAGTTCATTGGTTTACGTTATCGTTTCTTGGTTTGTTAGGTTTGGTGCGTTTCCATGATTTCGTTGTTCGCATCACGACCCTTACTAAGGGTCACTAATCAACAACACTCATCTAGGAGTCGGCCTACGCACTAAGTTAAGCCACACAATCATTCAAGAAGGGTTAGCTCATACAACATACAGCAAGACATACAATGAAAGGCAATAAACCGTTTTCATGCTTTAATCTTGATTAGCCGGCATACATCACACAAATTAACGTAACTCGGTTAGCATACGGGGCATGAGAAAATCATACCTTTCACTGGGGTTAACTTTACCGGGTGTTCTCACGTTCCTTGGTTCACACTTGTTCCTCGAGTCTCACTCTTGAACCACTACTTACATTCAAATGTTTTATCACATTAATATACTACGGTATGTAAAATCAGTACTCCCGTAATTAACCCCGTTACCTTAAGTTTACTTAAGTTTTCAACTTTCTCATCTTGTTTACTTAGGTTCTAAGATACACATTGTCCTTACCCTCATTACACTCATAATGGCTTATTACTAATGCCATTTTTTTTATAGATAGGTCCGACCGACCCACCGACCGACCTAACCCCTTAGGTCGGTCCATTCCAGTAACTTTTACGTCTTCTAAATTTTATCCGACTGACACATGGCCCTCTGGGTCGGTCCATTCCAGAAACATTTTTGTTCGTTAAAGTTTGCCCGACCGACCCACCGACCCACGGCCCTCTGGGTCGGTCCATTCTAGAAAGTTTCGTCCCAGTGATTTATGCCCCGACCGACCCACGACCGATCCAACCCTGTGGGTCGGTCGAAGTCAGAACTTGCGTACAGAATTTGTTTTCAGCTCCTATCTTCTACCATTTCATCCCTAATCTTTTCCCATGTTTACTAACATGTTTACCCACCTTAAAACACTGTTAATCATGATCTAAACCTCCTCAAATCATTACTCAAATCCTTGCTCAATTTCTACAAACTTCAATACTCATTTTTACATTTTGCACACTTGTGCATCTCTATACTTCTCCTTGCACTTTGCACTGTCCTAACTCCATTTTACCATTCCAATTCATTTCTAGATAAATACACTATCTATGCCCAAGTCCATCATTCATTTTCCTAAGTCTTGCACACTAGTTCTTTCCTAGTTTTTCCAATACATTTCAACACTCATTGCTACAGATTTTTACACACTTCATTCCCATCCTCCAATTACCATTCCATGGTTACTAAACATCTCTACTCAACCCAATACACACCTTGGTTCTCCCATTCACCAAGTCATTCAAAAATGCTTATTTTCTACTAAAATTTTGCCATAACCTCCCCATAAACCTTACATGTCCAAACTCATCTTTTTCACCGTTTTCAATCCTAAACTAGCCACACCCTTACAAGGGTCCTACCAGCACACAATGAATTCACCAACCTCATCCAAATTCCATAAAGCACAATACATTACAATAGCTCAAAAGCTTGGCACTTAAGCCCTTAATTCAAACCAACAATTCACAAGTTCTCTCAACATCAACTAAACACATTATTTCTCACACTTTGGGTTTATTATTCAATTTAACCCATCCCAAATCCTTAAACACATGTAATTAGTATTAAGGTGGGTTTCCTTACCTTAAATTCTCATGAGTCATGTTTTGCTCCCTTCCTTCTCCTCTCTCCATTTCGGTCAAATTGGGCAATGGGGTTACCAAACCCCAACCCAATATTCAAGGAACACAAAAATACACATAATTAAAATCCTAATCCTTAAAAATACACTAATCCAATGCAAGGCTTAAAACACCATAGTTAGGGTTTACCTTTTGGAGCTTTTAAGAGGGGCTTTCACCCATGAATCGAAAGGGGAAATTCCACCACCATTGGAGGGTTGAATTGAAGCTCAAAAACAAGAATAAAACAAGGTATAAGAGAGGGCAAAATCGGCCAGCTCAAATGGGTGGAGAAAAATGAGATTTTTCTTGGAGATTTTTACCTTGGGAGAGAGAGAAGACTCCAAGCTTCACATTGGTGCCATTTTCTCTTCAAATGGGGAAAACCCATGGAGATGAAGTTCTTCATTTTTGGATTTTGAAAAGAGAGAAGTGTAGAGGATGATGAGAGGAGTTCAAATATGTAATTTATTTTTGATTTTCAGCTTTAATAAAGCTTGGGCAAGGCAAAGAAGTGAGGAAGCCATTGTTTGATGGTTGGAGAACTCAAATCGGCAGCATGGAGGAGGAAGGAGCCAGCTGGGAGAAAGAGAGGGAGGAAAGAGAAGAGGAAAAAGAAAGTGAGGGAGGAGAGATAGGGTAAAGTGCCTTTTCTACTTTTTCTTTCCTTCTTCTTTTTTTTTTCTTTCTTCTTTCTTTCTATCTTATTGTGTGAGGGGGGGGGGGGGGGCTGCTTGCCTAGTTAAAATCGGCCCCCTTAATATGTACCAGCTGGAGTGTTTTTCGTCTTTTACCGAAAACGCTCGTTAATTCACCCGGTTTTAGCACTATTCACTAATCGGGCCTGTTTTCCGAAATTTTCTCGTTCCTTAATTTTAATGGCTCTTAAACTTCCATTAATGTTTATTTATAGTTATTTAATGAACTATAATTTTTACGGGTTCGTTTGACCACTCAAAAGTCACGTTTTCGGGTTTTCTCGAAAAACGTGCGCTAAAGCTTTATTAGCGTTTTAACACATTATTTGGATCCGTTTTCTTCGGGAATCATTCCCGTATACTAATTAGGCATGAATAAGCCTTAGGAATCCACATAATACTCTAACCGAGGTCTCGTACCTCCTTTGGTTATATAACGCTTATTTTAGTGTTTTTCACTTTTTATGCATTTTCTCATTTCTTTTGGATTTATTTTCCTTACCAAAATTACTTAGGAACTATTAGTCCCTTAAATACCATATTAGAATAATTAAATCACCATAATTAAGTTCGGCGTATTTCAATTTATAAGACCCATTTGGGCACTTAGTGTTTACTCAGAGTTATACTGACGGTTTATGTTTGTGTGTCTATGTGTTTGAATGTTTCATCATAGGTATTGAAGAACTATGAGAGTGTGGGTCTTGGGGAAATTTCCAACTTGTATTCCATTTGGTTTTGGATTTAAAATGTATAAGTATTAATTCCCATTTCAACTCTTCTTCTGGATGTGTGTAATCGGCTTTTGGTTTAGAGTATGTAACTTTATGGTTGACTGGAATCCCGGTGCGGATTCCCTTTTTCCTATTGTCTAAGCAGGTTTGAAAAGTATGTTAAAGGACGTACTTATTAGCAAAGGTCATGCCGGTTTCTTGTGAGAATTTATGGTCATTAGTTTTTCTTAATCTTATTGAGCAAATGTTTTCCAATATAGCCTTAACACTCATGGAAGAGTGTGGCGGTAACACCAAGAGTTATATGACTTCCGCTCCTTAATAAAAAAATGGCTTAGGACTAATGTAATATAGTTTAGAAATGGGGGTGTTACAACAGTGGTTAAGGCAATCTATACACAACCAATAAGTTGCGGGATCGATCCTGCTATGTGCATTTCAGCACATTAGTCTGAATTAAATGTGGCACTGGTATGGGTAGTACAAAAATCATAATTTAAGGCTCTGGCCTCTTGGGTGGGCGCGCTTGCCCTGAAAAGGCTTTAGATTATGGGCGTTTTAACCGTAATTTAAGCTTCGTTTCCATCAGTGATTACATGAATAACCATATGTCAGAAACATCCAAAGCCTATTGTTACTGATGGTGATGCTACTACGCGATAAGCAATAGATTTATCATAATCATGCATGGGATATCATAATTAATTTTATGCATGATATATTTATGACAAAAATTAGAACTACTTCGATATATAAAAGAGTCAACTCTTTCTTTTCTTTGTTGAAAGTGAATTGAAACTTCATACATTAACAAAATCATATTAAAGGATTACAAACATATTCCTAAAGTCTGTCTAAGTGGTTTGAGAGAAAGGTAACACTCGCCCATTTATAACTTCACAAAAGTTTTGCAAATGGTAGTTCATATCCTTACCAACACTAACTAGATAAAAAGTAAAGTGAAACAAGTAAGAGAAATGATAAGTGGTGAAATAGTGCTATTTTGAGGTCTTTATTCACCTTCATTTTACTTGGTGCATAACTTATTTCACCACTTTATGGAGTACTTTTGTGATTATTAGCGAGCTTATACTTTTGACATATTTAAATAGGTAAATACTCATGTGAGTACATTTTGAAAGCTTAATTTGATGTTGCATCAATGTTCGAACACATCGGGAAGGATGTCAAGCCAACCAGAAAGAATCAGGAGAATTCGGGTGCAAAGAGGAGCCACTGAACTCTACCGACCCAAGGGACCAACCCTAGGTGGGTCTGTCCAACTTTTCTGCACCCTACTGGAATCGACCGACCCTAGATGGGTCAGTCGACCCAGGGACCGACCCTAGATGGGTCAGTCGAGCTTTTGAAAAGCTGGATTTTGGGGCATCCTTTCTGATTATTCACACACCATGACTCCAACCCTACACAGGAGAGAGAGAGAGAGGCGGAAGAAGGGAGAAAAGAAGAAGAGGAGGAAGAAGGAAGTAAAGAATCTACCTCCATTGAAGCTCTAGAGCTCCTCTAATGGCTAAATCTCTCTTTTCTCTTCTATTTCCCTTTTTAATGGTTGAGTAGTCTCATTTTGTATCCTAGGATGGGGTTTGACCCTAACATTGCTCATCGAATGCTTGTGACCTAACTCATTAAATACTCTTGTTTTATCTCCTTCAATATCAATTAATGCTTTAATTTGACCAACTATGGCATTTATATGGTTCCATTCAACATTTGAGCTTGGGACTTGACAAAAAGGGAATGAGCCCTAACTTTTGCACTCTTGATTTGGGGGTTAAATTGTATGGCTATTATTTAAGAGCTTTTACTTAATGCTACTTAGTGACTTAGAACTTCTGTAATTAAGAGGTTTGACTAATTAGGTAAGAATTGATTTTCCCATGATTTGGGGATTCATTAATTAAGCTCTAATAGACAATGAGATAATGCGTTAAGGTTATGAGATTCCTTGGGTGATTTAGGTGATTCCCCACTATCCTAGGGTACTTCTCCATCCATTCCAATCAACACTTGATTTACTGTTTTTATCGTTACAAACAACTAAGTTTGCCTCCAGCTAAATCCCCGTTTATAGTTTTGTTCACACTTTACTAAAGTACCGAAGCTTGGGATTTAGAAACCGATTTCTTGTGGATACTACACTTGTTATATTGCAACGAAATGGGTGCACTTGCCCGTTTTAGCTAGGTCTTTACTCCTTATGCTAGTAATTTTCCTAACAAGAAATAAGCATAACCCCTTCTAACTAAAGATCCACACCGTCTAATGATCGCCTTCACCTCCTTCTTTTGTGCATTGTGTCTTCGGGAAGGGTCTTCCTACTAGACTCAAGCACTAGCTCATAACACTTGCTATGACTACCCACTTGCAAGGTAAGCTCCAAAGTAATTGACATATTATAAAGCTAGTTAAAGGCATAATTCATGTGCTAAGAAAGACACTGCTGTAAATCAACCATGGAGCATGCTGCACAAATAAGAAACCAGTATCGGGGTAGTAGTCTTTCCAAAAGGCTTTGACCATAGAGAGATCAAGACTAATGTAATCTAGATCAACATATAAAATATGTCCAAAGAAATAATCTTCTAGATGTTACGTGTAACGTTGCGCAAATTTGAGTTTGGTGCTTCAAATGTATTTATAAGGAATAAGTTGTGAGAGGTGAGAAAGGAACTTTTTTGAACAAGGGGAAACATATCATTAACAAGGAAGGAAATACATAACTAGGGAAAGCAAAGTTTGCCTAACAAGCCGCTCGAAAGACACCATTAACCAAAAAGGTCCCGCTGCCTGAAGCAACAAGTTCTCATGGGTGTTGCATTTGCAGCCTGAAAGAGGACACATCCATATCTAGCAATGTTATCCTGCTCTTGAAACAAACCAACCAAAAAAGGATCTCCCCTCAATGATACCAGGAGCTCTACAAGCTCGATTCCATCACCACAAGACATAGTCATAACTAAAGTAAATATTCCAACCAAAAGAGAACTAACAGAGGAAAGCATTGAGCTAATCCCCCTTTTACTAGCAAAACAATTAGTGAAAAACAAAACAAAACAAAACAAAACAAAACAAACAAAACAAAGGATAAGCAAGTAGTGCTCAAGCATAAGTAACGCTCAGTGACCAGAGCAGTTACCAAACACCCTACATGTTCCCACCGACGAAATCACAATAAAATCGGCATACGGAGATGAATTAGAGAAGTAGATAATATACACCGATAGTGCCACAACCAAATTAACATGTTAATCCCTTTTTACCATTCTAGAGAAATAGAGATTCCGGTGCTGAAAAGTGGAGCAAAAAAGCTCTAAGCCAAAGTGGGGAAGAAACCATGGGAGCTCCTCTGCCTCCTGTTCCATCTCTTGGTTGACCTCCAACGAAGGAAAAGTGTGAAGCAGGTCCTCAACAATTTTGGCTTGTCTCATGGAGAACCACATCTTCGTCGTTGCCGAAATCTTCAAACCATAACAATGATGAAGTGGGAACCGAATTAGCACATGCACCAACAAATCATATGCTTGTTATGCTCTACTTGTAACAAAACCTCAACAAGAAGCAAATATAAGGTTATTTTAGCTAAAGATTATTGAAGAGGAGAACATGCAACAAGTATTATTGTTACAAATGGTAGAGTAGAGACTAGACAAAAGTAGAAGAAAGGGGAAGAGAAAATAAAAGATCCATAAGAGAAGGGAGCCATGAGAAAACTTGAATCAAACTAGACTAACACCATAACAATAGCTATGGAAACAAGAAAAGAAAAAGGAAGAGACTAGAACGGTGGAATTTGGGGAAGAAGGTCTTTGCCTACCGCCGAAGGTGGAAACAACTCTCACCAAGAATGGTGTGAAGTTGGCTATGGTGATTTTGCATGCTACAAGAATTAATGAGTAATAAAGGGAAGAGAGAGAGAGAGCATTTCTCTCAGTCCTAACTAGTTATCCGGAAGTTGGTCAAAAGTGGTTTCAAAGGAAATGGATGTCGTGGATGGTGTAATCTTTAGGGAGGGAACTTCATGTGAGAATACTATAAGATGAGCCTTTTTTTTTATGTAGTTCAATATTGTCAAAGAACCGGATACAATTGTCGCACATGTTCAAAGCTAATTTTGAAGTGTTAGATGCCTTATTTACATAGTATTGAATACTTACGAGTCGATCGTTTTTTTTTTTTTCAGATTGTTGTAACGTAGTTTTTGTACTATCAGTCGAGAATGAGAAGTATATGGTGAGTATCATTTAATTTTAAAGTCGTACCATAACAAATGGATGAGCTATTAATTTCATGAATTAAGTTTTGGTAGCTAGCTAGCTGTGGCTCACCGGCCAGTGACCAACTACGGCAAACCAAACAAGCTATAAGTGAAAAGAAATTAACATGCATAACCAATGAAGTAAGCAGGGGAAGGAGAAAAAGACGTCCCTTTCTTTTTTCCAGCATATACAAAACGAGATAATTAGCTCTTAAAGCGAAAAAAAAAAAGAGATAATTGAGGTACGAAACTGTATATATTATTGTCTGATCAAGTAGAAGTGAAGAGGTTAGTACTTGTAGGGGTGGAACTACTATATATAATTGGAGAAGAAGTATGACGCTTAACACATAAAAAGTGAACCATGAGAACCCCAAGCAAGGAACCTAGAGTTGGAGCCACCAAATATATCCATATATGATCAAACTTCCGTGCCATTATCGCTGGTCCTAACGTTCTTGCGGGATTCATCGACCCTCCAGAGATTGGCCTGAAATTAATTTCTTCTAATTAAATTACAAAGACCAGTAGTAAATTAAATTACGTAGTTAACAAAACCACATGAGAGTAAAACACATCGTTTTGGTTAAAAGGAAGAAAAAAAAAATACCCGGTAATGAGAACTGCAAGAGTAATAGCTATTCCCATGACAAGTCCTGTGACTTGACCAACCTGTGTACATGCACAGTTAGGAATATCATCATTCAAAACATACATGAACTAATCAACTTGATTATATGAAGTTAGTAACGTACAGTTTTAGCATCTCTTCCGAGAGAGGTTGCACAGAAGGTCAATAAAAAAGTGGCAATAAACTCAGCCCAGAAAGCAGAACCACACCGTCCATAAAAAGGAACAGTAACCATTTTCTCATATTCAACACCATACACAACTTTCCCAACATAACTTGCCAAGATCGAACCCACTATTTGCCCTCCAATATAACCTGGAACTTTAACCCAAGAGAAATGACCAAATACAGCAAACCCTAAAGTAAATGCAGGGTTAATATGTGCACCGGAGATTGAACCGATAGTATAAACTACAACAACTGCTGACCCTGCTGTCACTGCATACGGTAATAACTCAGATGGTCCATTATTAGTTGCTGTAGTACTTCCCATAATCCCACAAATGCTGAATACCAAAATGAAAGTTCCTAATACCTCAGCTATAACCATTCGTGGGGTTGTTAAATTCACTCCTTCTGGTAAAAAATTGTCAATGATGGAGTTGAATCTGTTCTTCTCGTTTGAAGAGAGTTGTATGTTGGTGCTTGTTGGTGTTGAATCTATTCGTAGGAGGTCCTGGTTGCTGCTGGATGTTGATTGATTCATCATCATAGATCATCTATATAGAGATCAATGGAAAGAGTACTATAATTAAGCTAGGGATAGGATCAAAGACGATCGAGCACACCCCTGCCCCGAAATAATTGGGCATTTATTGAGTTAAGATATATATATGTAGAGCCTTCTTATAGTTATAGGAAAAAAAATACTCCATGCCTTGCTGCGTGACATGAGTTCTTCTATGACAAAGTAAATTAAATAAACAATTCATCAAATTCATGTTGGTTTATATGAGCAATAATTAATTAATTAATGATTTGTTAATTATTGTTCACGCTCTTTTGTCATGAACCGCTATTTAGACCAATTTCAGGTGAGGAAATAATACATCTTGATTATACTAGTTTCCATCTGCATTTGATCTGCCGTTATTAATTAACCAATTAAGTGGACATCTCGTGTTCACGCTATTTGCATTGCTACACATTTAATATCTAAAAAAGTTATAGAGTAGTTACGTAAATGACAAGAAGGTTTTCATGCCGTTGTGTAGCTGATTATATATCAGTTCCTATTCCTAAAGAGGGATCGATCGATATTAATTGGACTGGGCAGGTAGTAAAATGATATATATATATGTATGCACATTCCTAATCAGCTTCTATATCATACCCAACTCATACATAACTCAGTTTCTACCTTTCTCTCACACTGATTTTTTATTTTTTTAAAGGTAAGGATATATCAATATAGTAAGATACTGTACAAACAGAGATAAGTCATAAACCGATTTAGTTACAAAAAGCATATGGGAGGGGATAAGTCAATGCTACCCTAGCAACATATATACAAAAGCGGTAGGAGCCATCAAAAAGCAGGGAAAAGACAAAATCCCCGCGCGCGGATCCTCATGATGACAAAAAGAGGGTAAAAAGGGGGAGGATGCAAAATCTTCCCAATCTAGGTACAAAGTATCCTATCCACCCAATCAAAATATCTCTTAGATGCTCTCATCTTAGTCCAAATGATAGCATTAGTGACAACCTTTATGCCAGTCTCAATGTGGGTTGGGTCTCGAGCATGGTTGGTCATGACACACTTACATCTCTCTTTTTAGATGTAGTAGACGACGTTGGAGATGACCGCTCTTCTCACTAGGTCAATCGGACGTTCCTCGTGTAGTAACGAGATATTCAGTGAATGTAGATGCGAAGGCTAGACCTATTGGTGGGGACACCTAAGCAATCATATAAAGTCCACCAAATCCTAAAAGAAAACCTGCAAAGGAAAAAAAAAGATGGTGGCTAGTCTCTAGACCACGCTCACAGAGCTAGCAACGGTTAGCAAAGCAGGTGCCCCAAGATTGGAGCTTATCATAGGTTTTAAGCCTACCCCTACGAGTAACCCATAAAATGAATTTGGCTTAAGGGATACACCAAGATCTCTCAGATATTGTACCAAATAAATGGTCTGGGAGGATTGGAGATATCGTTATAAAAGGAGCTGGCACGGGGGTGGGAATTTTAAGAGAGGAGAAGCAACAAAGCATCGGCTAAAGACTCACATTGCGTGATCCACCAGTCTCTGGCAAGGAGAATGGATTCCAAGTCCAAGGGTAATCCACTGTGGCTTTGGTCGTCCAGATATCATAATCTGCTAAAAAGAGATTATGGATCCACCGGATCCATAGACGTTCGGGGTTATAAGCAATAGCATAAATAGTATTAAGCATGAAGCACGTGTTCCATTTATGAATGTCCTTCATCCCCAGGCCCCAATCATCTTGTTCGTGGAAAATGAATTACAAGCAACAGGGGGAGTGGTATTTCAATCAACATCCTTGGACCAAAGAAAGTAGCGAAAATTTTGATAATGTATTTAATAACATTCTTGGGTATGGAAAGCCAACAATACCAAAGAGAGAGCTCTGAATAAGGGAAAGCCGACCCGTGAACGAAAGGGTTTTGCCGTCCCAGAAAGAGATAGCTTTATGGATGTTGTCGGTCAATGGGTTGAAATCAATAGTTTTAGGTTTCCTAGCAGAAATGGGAATGCCAATATAACAAAGGGGGAGGTGGCCGAGTTGAAATCTGTAGAACTGATAATCAAGTCGGCACAAGGGGGACTAACCCCACCCAGGAAGATATCAGATTTGAAGGGGTTAAGCATAAGGCCTGAGGCCTCCGGCTGCTCATTGTTGGAGTCCTGACCCTCATCACTAAAGTCAATGTCTCCCCTTGTGGCAGCTAGAGCTTCATTCTTCTTCTTTCTGGTGAAGTGTGGTCTGGATATGTCTCCTTGAGCCGATCGATGGCCTCTTTTGGCTTTTGTCGGTAGTATTTAATGTGGTGTCCTCTCTTGGAGCACCCAAAGCATTTGTATCCTTTATTCTGTTGATCTCCAAACTCTTTATAGTTGATCTTCTTCTGTTGTCGTTTGAACATATTTCTGAAATGTATCTTGTCACAGAGAACCATTTCCTAGTTATCATCATTTGATCCTGAGTCGCTTTCCTCAGCAACCTGTAGTGCCAACCCCATGCCTTTTCCCTTCTTAGCAGTCTTGTTCTCCCTCTACTGTAGCTTCAACTCGAATGCCATCGGACCCCAACATATTAGCGACTAACATCTTGGATAGGTCATGAACCTCTTTCATGGCATTGACCTTCCTGTCGAAGGAGGCAGGAAGTGACTTGAGGAATTTCCTGATCTGGCCTTCATTCGGAATAGCTCTCCCAAGGAATGTCATATCGTTGGTGAGCTTTGTGAACCTTGTGTGCATCTTGGAAATGCTCTCCTTCTCCTCTTTCTTGAACAGTTCCCAGTGAGTGAGTAGCATCTCGCTCCTCGTCTTCTTGATCTCAGCATTCCCTTCATAGGTGACCTCAAGTGTCTCCTAGCATATTTCTTTAGCAGTTTTGAGGGATGAGATCTTAGAATACACTTATGACTTATCACATTCTTGGATCTTCATATTTGATGTGGAACTTCATCTTGTTCTTCCGATGAGTGTAGTCTTCACCGTTGAAGAGTGGTGGTCGGCTTGGAGTTGCGCCTTTCTCGGAAGCTAGAATGCTAAAGTACACCATTGATCTTCGGGAGTGGTTAGCTCTTCAGAAGAACCTCACTCTGATACCACTTGTTGGTCGGTTAGTACTCCTCGACACATCCTCGACAGGTAGTGGATGTGTCTTCGGTGTTAGCCCAAGATTTCTTTAGAGGTGGAAGGCTTAAGTACTTCAAATTGGAAACTATATTCGATTGAGAATTACACTTCTTGAATTCACTTAACCCCCTCTCGCCCAACCTATGGACTTGAGACATTTTAGGACTTCACCAAGCCCTTTCTATCCACACCGAACCCTTTCGGTCTCTAGTCTCCCAGTAGTCCCACGACTGCTCCCCGACTACCCCTTAGTACCCCTTGCTGACACTTCACATAGTGTTTTAGTTTACCTTCCACTCACTCACTTCTACCTTTCTTTTATAGGACTGAACAGACTCACAATAAAATTGAAACTCTAAGTACAAGCCTAAGCTCTCTTGAATATGTTTAGCCCGGTTTGAGCAATTTGGTCGCAATGCACACCTGCTTCGGTTGAAGCTAGTTTATCCTTATAAGCAATGCTGATCTGCTCTCATTAGTGGATCACAAAGCTTGTTATTGAGTTATCTGAAGTCCAGGCTTCTAAGTGGCTTAGCCACTACCGCTCTAGTTAGGACCACAGACAGGAATTGCATTTGAAGACAAAACAGAAAACGTAAAAACCCAAAACTACTTTTTCTCCATTGTTGTTTGTCTTCTCTCTTCCTTGTCTCCCATGCGTCTGAACATTTGATCTTAATTAGGAGATTGAATTGTGCTGGTTGATGTTGTGAAGCATGCTTGAGAGTGTGGCTGACTTTAGCATTTCCTTTTGGCTTTATTTCCAAGTGAGCATTCTTCATTGCTGTCGTTGATCCTCGCTCCGAGCGATCATGGACAAGTGCCTGCCAACTGTTGGGCACTAGTCAAAAAGGTATAGCCCACTTGTAACCTTGCATACTAGTGATCCTGAGAATCCTTATTTGCTGAAACACTTAAACAAATACACTAAACCACAAGACAGTTTGCTATGATCGAAATCTTAAGAAACTTGGTATGAAAGAAGTTCCATGGATGAATAGACAACTCTTTTGCCTTTGCGATCAGTGACTGGTCGGGCCTTGTCCCACAAAAAGATTTCATGCTCCTACTGACCAGATCGCTTATCGCAGGTTGTGGATTGGTTTGAGGGAGCAAGGGAGAGGTCCAAGAAGGGGTCATGATCATGAATTAATTTTGGTTTCTATGACTGTGGCGGAAGGGGAGTAGTGATACTGGTTGAATTGTGTAGGGCAAAGTTGAGTTCAATGGAAATGAAGTGATTCACTTCTCCAATCGGGTCGGGGATGATCCAGGCCTCTAACTTCGTGGAGACTTTTGACTAGAAGGAAGCCAGACGGGCATCTGAAGACATGCATTGACATGCCTTAGACTTCCAGTGATTCTTCATTTTACAAATCCGAGTTTGTGTAGGAATTTGTGGAGTGTGTGAAGTCTCCACATCCTCTACAGATTATTGGCATATTATCGAAAGAAATTACAAAGACCATATACTTCCCCTTTATCATCATTGGTAGACATCTCATGATTGACCGGTGAAGGTTAAGAAATGACTCGAATACGGATAAACTAATAACCAGATCATTCAGGATTGTCCGCGATACCAGTGAAGCAATCAAGAATCTCACATGCTTTTGCTGTGAACCGAAGATTACAATGTATGCATGGAACGCCATAGATTCTGATCCAACACGGAATCTATTCAAATTGGTGATCGTCAAATGCAATTCCAGGCCGTAGTCTTTGAAGTGCGCTCAATACCTCATCCACCAACAATGGACCTTGAAACAAGATTGCAAACATACTATTAATTTCTTCAAACTCGATGACTAGGTGAAGAGGCTAACCTTGCAAAACTTGAAGGTTCTAAATGGGACTCAACTGTTTACAAGGGTGATACGCAAGGTCGAAGGGCTCATATCGAATCGATGGTAAATTACTTTCTAATAAGGCATCTATCCAATGTGAGCACTGTTGCATTAAGGTTTGGGATTGTAATCCTTAGTGGAAAGAAGGTTTTGCTTGTGAAATTTGAATGGGATTATACTTGGTTGGGTGTTTGAAGTATCATGGGAGTTTGAGATGATATGTGAGGTTTGGACAATAGGGTTTGTGATGATAATTATAGTGGCATATAATAAGATGAAGGGATTCTCTTATCAAAAAGAAGAAGATGAAGGGATTGAGCTAATTGAAAGAGAGTATGCAGGTTGTGGCTGCAACAACACAGTGCCGGTGAAGCTTGAGGTTGCTATGATTAGCAATCTCGTGGAGGATAATGCGGGATATACGGGAATAGAACGGGATACGAGGAGGCGGAGGCGTAAGTGGAAGCAAGCTTCATGTATTGGGCGAGGTGTAATGATTGAAGACGGTGGTAGAGCAACCGGCATAGGGCTGGCTCCCACCACGGGGAAGGAGAGGTTCGAAGTTTTCATTTGTTTTACTTATGGCACCCGATATTAGGGGTGGCAAAACGGGTTCGCGGGTCATGTTAGGCTAAACCCAAACCTGACCCGTTTATTAAATGGGTTGACACGACCCAACCCGTTTAATTAATCGTGTTCAAATCTGAAACCCAAATCCATCCTATTTATTAAATGGGTTGACCTGTTTATTACGGGTTGACCCATCCGACCTAATTAATTAATTGTATCCAAATTTGAAACTCAAATCCTCATATATTAAACTCAAACCTAAGAAAATAATTTGACTAATTAACATTAATTTTGTCATTCTATGATATTATTAACTATACTTTAAATTAAAATACTTAATTTTTATAATTTGTATATCTTATTTATATTAAAATTAGGTTAAAATAATCAATCTATAATTTATAAAATATATGTATTTAATATAAATTACTTAAACGTGTTAGCGGGTTACATATGTTATATCTAAACCCGACACGGTTGATAAACGAGTCGTGTTAGGGTTGACCCGTTTATTTAATCGTGTCAAATTTTAAAACCTAAACCCGTTAACTGCGTGTCGAGTTCGTGTTGGTCAAACCGGTCGTGTTGAAATCGTCACCCCTACCCGATACGAGGAGGCGGAGGCGTACGTGGAAGCAAGCTTCATGTATTGGGCGAGGTGTAATGATTGAAGACAGTGGTAGAGCAACCGGCATAGGACTGGCTCCCACCACAGGGAAGAAGAGAGGTTCGAAGTTTTCATTTTTCCTTACTTAAGACACCCGATATGTTAGTTAGTGAGGTTGCAGGTAAGAATTAATTTGCCTTTTTATTTTATTTTTTTTTGATAAGGGGACTACAAATGTAGCAATGCGTTGACCAGTATACAGCTTAGGAAAAATCCTTAGTCAGAAACTAAAACAAGAGACTAGTACAGAAAATATTAGCAACACGGTAGCACATTGACACTAGACCAAGACTTTGGAATTTCTGGTCAATATATTATGAGAATTATTCATGGGAATTAATATAACTATCCATAATCATTATTCATTTTTTTCATTAATTATTAGCTGCCTCAGTTATTCGCTGTATTAATCACTTACTTACGTTCAAGATTAATACCCTCCATTAAACAAGCAATCGATCAATTGACCACGTTACACCGCCTCCTAACCTCCCCTTGATTCCCAGTCTTGACTTCAACAGCCGCAAGCTTTAGCATAGACAAGGCGAACTCGGAGAAGAACTTGGTCGGATTAAGCAACTCATCAACGATTTTCGCAGCTTGTGGGTTTGTTAATAAGGCTGCATCGGACTGGAATAAACCTCTACCTTCCTTAAGCATGGTATAATAGTGATTATCAAACTTGAAACTATTGCCTTTGCCAAAGTCCATTGGTACCACGCTTATAGAGTCGCTTAGACCATTGCATCGTCCGCGAAGTGACTGGGCGTAACTTGGGTTGAGAAGTGGGTCTATGGCGGTATTAATTCCGTTGAAGTTGAATATCCTGTTGGAGAAGAAGTTGCAGTGACTGATGCCGATGGTGTGCGCTCCTAGTTAGATCAAATCAAATAATTGATTGATTGGTAATTTATTTATAAAGGTTGGAATTTTTTTAAAAAGAGGTGTGTAATTTTAATTATTTTGTCATCATTATTTATGTATAAAACGAATTGTTAATTAACTGGTTGTATTAATTTAATGGAGATGAACCTGACAGAACAACTAAATCACGAAGGCTGAGTTTCTTGCTCTGAAAAGACCGTAAGAGCGTAGGGAAGTTGGAGGAAGGGCCAGGGAGATTGGCATCTGCTTCTGCCGCAGTTGACACACGTCCATCTCTTCTTCCTGTAAGTACATCCCATATTGAGTTTCGAAACTGCAATTACAATAATAATAATGTTCAAGTTAAACTACTATATGATTACAAAGTAATGAATGCATATTATATATTGCTGCTGCATATAGTAAAAGTATAGTTAATAGTTACTTGGAAGGAAACAGCGTCACGAGCAGCCAAAGCTAAGACATCAGCACATGACACGACGCCAGGACAAGCTTTCTCAAGGGCTGTTTTGACACTATCAATGACTTCAAACCCTAGAACACTACCATTAGCACCTGAATCCTTTTCAGCTGGGTTGTTTTGTGTTGAATCTATTAGGATGGATGCGTCACATCCCTAGAGAAAAGGCAAGATAAAAACTGAATCTATTAATTAGGAGAAAATAATGCATGAATGATATACACTGGTATTGAAGGAAGAAGGGAAATAGTTAGTTTAATTACTCTGACGAAACAGTCATGGAAGTGCATACGAAGTAGTCTTGCTGCAATCTTAGGGTTTTTTTCAACTATACTCCAAATGATTTGTCTCACAATCTTCTCTGCATTAGGACAACTATTCCGATAGAAGTTCTTGACTAATGCAGCTTCACCGAACCCAAGCTGTGGGATGATAATAAGAGCTACTACTGTGACAACATGGGAGTAAATGGGATTCTTCATCTTTCAATTTCTGACTAACTATATGTACGTATACATAGTATATAGAAAAGATGTCACTATTTATCAGAGATCATATATACACCGGCAAACTATAGTTTGTGGATTAAAATATGTAATAGTAAAACGGTAAGACGACGCTGGCGCTTGCGCCATAAACTAATATGGAGATAGAAGATGTGTCATGCTGTGATTGGAGGATAAATGAAGGAAAAAAATTTAGAAAAAAAGAAAGAAAATATTGCAGTTACGCGTACGGGAGTTTGTGGGGGGGGGAGGTGAATTTGGTTTTATTAATAAGAGAGAAATATTTTTTTTTTTAAATGTCATAACTTACAAAATATGAGTGCAAAAATAAAACAAATTATACCATTGTTCATCATTTTTCGTGCTCTTCAAAACAAGATGTGTCATGGATGTTTTGGTAAACTTAAAATTTTATGTTTTTAGAATGAGTATTTATTAGATATGTTTGAAGTGAATCTTGCTCATTAGGAAAATGAATCTTATTTAATAATGAAATGAACCATATTCAGCAAAATGAATCTTACCCAAACACTCTAAAAACCACCTTAGAAAAGTTAAAAACGTTGAAGGCATTTTTAGGGTTGGTAGTGCAGGGTAGAACCAATGCCCTAAAAACCTGAAGAGTTTGTAACGACGATATAAAGTGTAGAACCAATGCCAAATAGATTACCCTGCCCCCCAAACCCTAAAAACCACCATATGATGCTAAAAACGACTAAGGTATTTTTAGGGTTTATAGTGCAAGGTTAAGGTTCACTTTTAAAAACACAAAGGATTCACATTGTTCTATATGAAATATTCGCCTTTCTTAAATAAGATTCACTTGTTTTAAACAGATGATTCATTTTCAATAAATGAAAGGTTCATATTGTTCTCGCATAAGTTTGTGGTAGGATTAACTTTTACTAGTATTAAACAAAATATTCACTTTTCTTAAACCTTTAATTCACCTTTAAAAAACCTTTGATTCACTTTTCTTAAACACATGATTCACTTTACAAAAACCTTTAATCCACATTTCTTAAAACTTTTAATCACTTTAGTTAAACAATCAATGCTACCGAGATTCACTCTTATTACTCTAATTCACTTTGTAACAACTTGTGATTCACTTTTTAACAATCTTTGATTCACTTTTTTAAAACCTCTGATTCACACTAGTCAAACAATCAGAATCACTTTAGTTAAACAATCTCTGTTTATGAGATTCGCTTTTTTAAAACCTTTTATTCACTTTCAAGCAACTGTTTGATTCACTTTTTAACAACCTTTGATTCACTTTTTAACAACCTTTGATTCACTTTTATTAAACTTAAGATTCACAATGAATCTTAAAAAATATGTACATACAAAAAATAAAAAAAATAAAAATTTATCAAAACATATTCATGTTTGGTCTTATTTTGAAGAGCACAAAAAATGATAAACAATGATATAAAATTTATGTCATTTTGACTTATATAATAAAAATATAACATTTTAAAATTTTACAAAATAATAAACCACTACAAGACAAAATAGGAGCCACCTTACAAGGTGGCACCAGCTCCACCTTCTAAATCGCGTAGTAAAATACATGCAAGTCAGGCCATGAAGATGCGTCTATGTTAGTTAGTAAATCGATTACTTATAACGTAATTGACTAGCTAAGCAATCCTTTGAAACCCAATTAAATGATTTTCAACTTGACCTCTACTTTGTTTCCATATTAGTATAAGCAATTATTCGTTCCCGATTGACAAGGATACTAACAACTGCGCGGAAGCCTCGATTCGTTAGGTTAATTACTAGTATTATATTGTACAAATGTTGATTTTTTTATATATAATTAAGAAAAACTAGAAGTCCAACTTATATATGTAATATATATTATCAAGTGCGTTATCACTGTCTGCAGATAGTAACAGTTTAGCTCATTGTTCCCATTAAATGTCACATCAACAGTTGAAATTTATGACTCCACTATGTATATATACAATCACATGTACTCTATAATATATTCCAATTAATGTTCGGATTCGGTGATCAAAATGATTTTGTTATGTTAATTAGTTGTTATTAATATTGACCCCATGTAATCAATGTGCAGGGGTTGTTAGATTGTTTTTAGCTTTATTGGAATATAAGCAGTTATACTGCTTATCTCTATTTTTTCTAACCTTACCTATAATTGAGACATTCTCTGTATCATAAACTAAGGGAGTATTCTCATCCTAGATAATGATTTGGTCTTCATTGGATATGGTTATTCCAAGCTTGAACATCTTGTTGATGAGCTTGGTGAACCTTGTGTGCATCTCAAAGATAGTCTTCTCTTCCTCTATCTTGAGTATCGCCCAGTGAGTAAGAAGAATTTCAATGCATGTCTCGGAGATGGCTTCGTAGGTTACTTTGAGAGTTTCCCAGATCTCCTTGACTGTATCAAGAGATGAGATCTTGGAATACTGCTTAGGTAGCAACACACAATGAATAAGTTTGACAGCTTGTGCATTGAATCTTGCCTTCTTCATTTGTTCATCGGTCATGATGTCTATGGAAGCTTGATTTCCTTTATCATCTTTGAGAATGTACTCTCCAACGTTGATCACCCGCCACATTCGTGGATCCTCAAACTTGATGTAGAACTTCATCTTTTTCTTTTTCCAATGTGTGCAGTTTTCTCCATTAAGTAGTGGTGGTCGGTTTGGGGTTGCAACTTCTTCAGACACCATCATGCTAGAGTAATCCATTGATCCTCTTCTGAGTAGTTAAATCATTAGAAGGGACCTTTCCTATACCAATTGTAATTGGCTAACCCTCTTAGACATGTCCTTGATGTGTACGGAACGTGTCTCTTGGCTGTCTATGAGTATTTATCATGATGTAACAAATGGATGGTAGAAGAGTGTGGATCTTTAAACTTAAATCTTATTTCAGAGTGAGAATTAACATACTAGTAATTCACTCAATCCCCTCGCTCAATCCTTGGACTTCAAGACAGTTTATGACTTTCCACCTAAGCCTTTTGCCCTCTGACTGACGACCTACGGTCAGCAATCTTTCAATAGTTCCCTAATTGTTGCCTGACTGTCCTAGTTGATCTCCAGATAGTCCACTGACTTCTCCCAGGCCCTAACTAGTTACCTGTGTACTCAATACTACCTCCGTCCCGTCATAAGTGTTCTGTTTGCTTTTTGGCACGTTTTTCCACTTCAATATTAAACATATAAAATTAAATAATTTTTAAAAATTAAATTGTATAATAATAGTTTTTCACATAAAGATTCTATTATAAAACATAGATTTATAAAATATATTATCTTATATGTTAAATATTGAAGTCAAACGACACATCCAAATAGTAAACTGACGGTCAAGGTGGGATGGAGGGAGTAGTTAATACTCCCAACACTTCACACTACTGCTCACTACTACTCACTCACACTCAATAGAGATTGAAACTTGCACTTAAGCTCAGCTCCTACAATGTATATGCTCTCTAAGCTCTATATCACTAAGTGTGGTGTTTCTTGAAGCACACTTTACAAAAGGAGTTCTAATATGTATTTATAGAGATCAAGCTTCAACTGAAGGTTAGTAGACCTCTACTAGCTTCATTAGTCACTTGGAACTCCTTGTACGACATATTGGTTGAGTTGCTACTCACTTGTCCACTTGGGTAACACTTGGAAAATAGCCATTGGACTATGTGGGTGGTGACTGTGGGCGGCGACCATAAGTGGCTAGTAGCTGATATTTGCAAGTTGATAGAGCAGCTTGTTTTCTTCTTTTGGCTTCAGCTAATGTCTTCCAACAACGATCACCTGAAGATAGACCAACATATGGAGGCTTCTCATTTGTTGTCGGTTGCAAGTTGTTGCTCAAGCAGCTTTCGCAAGTTGGCAACTTAAGTAACTCAGCTAATGCTTCTATCAATGATGACCTGATGATGTAGACTTGTAGGAAATACACATGGATGTATCCTAATGGTTACCGGAAGACATACTTGGCACAAGTTGTACCAATTTGCTTCTGCCCCTTGTCTTTGTAGATGCTAAGTCTTCGTGTCACTTTCTAGGAAGTTTCCAAGTGATGATTACATCTTCCAAGTGGTCCACCTCATTATCCATGTCATTTGTTTCGTCGGTTGAGTTGTCATGGAGCTTCTTCTCTGAGTGTTCACCGATCAAACAAAAAGAACCCGCTTGCAACCTTGCGTGCCAAGCGGCTCTGATAATCCTACTTCTTGAAACACTTGATCCAAAATTAAATTCAAAGGAAGGTTTACTATCATCAAAACCTTAAGGAACTTGATCTAACAATTTTCCCTTTTTTGATGATGGCAACTAATCCAAAATACAAAACACAATCTACTAAGTGTTAAACATTCTAGCTTAATCCGACATTCTAACTTTAGAAAGAGATATTCCCCTTAGTTAGACAAGTAGCGCCTACAGATTACTTAACACTTAGCATTTTAATAGAGATTAGTAATTCATAAGCAAGTGTTTCAAGAATTAACTAAGGATTCTTCTTTTTTCCCCCTTTTCCATTCAACCAAATAGGGAAGTGAACCAATGGGCAAACATAGTCAGACAACATTTGAAATATTTATGCATAAGTTAATTGACAATCAAACTACACTGGCTCAAAGAGATTACTTCACATTTTAGCCTTATTGTTGAGCTATCTTCATGTTTCATCATTAGATTGCATCCATTTCTTTCCTTATCCTTTGGATGACAAGGGACATGAAGTAGTGTCTTATTTCACAATACCTTTCATCATCACATACTCATGAGTTCTTCTACCCTCGGATCATAAGACCTTAGGTAGATGGGTGATAAAGCACCCCAAAGGACTTAATAACTGGATAAAGAGGCCTGTTATTGGTTTAAAAAATTGATTTATATCAGAGGAGTACCTTGTCTTACCTTCTTATATGCAACATTTCATTCCCTTTCACTCTTTTGAAAGAAAGAGAATTGTACCCTTAAAAATAATTATTTTTCCCTTGCTTTTTAAGTGATATCTCAGTCCCCGATAGTCGGTCATCAATAAGGTAAGCATAAAACAGTCAAATATAACTGAAAGATTAGTGCCCGAATAGTCAGCTTGTTTTCTTCTTCTGGCTTCAACTGATGTCTTCCAACAATGATCACCTAAAGATAGACCAACACATGAAGGCTTCTCATTTGTTGTCGGTTGCAAGTTGTTGCTCAAGCATTTTTTGCAATGGCAACTTAAGTAACTTCTCTGGGCTAGCCTCAGCTAGTGCTTTTATCAGTGATGACATAATGATGTAGACTTGTAGACAATACACATGGATGTGTCCTAATGGTTACCGAAAGACATGCTTGGCACAAGTTGTACCAATTTGCTTCTGCCCCTTGTCTTTGTAGATGCTAAGTCTTCGTGTCACTTTATAGGAAGTTTCCAAGTGATGATTACATCTTCCAAGTGGTCCACCTCATTATCCATGTCATTTGTTTCGTCGGTTGAGTTGTCACAGAGCTTCATCTCTAAGTATTCCGGGATATGTGCCCGACATGTTGGGCACCGATCAAACAAAAAGAACCCACCTGCAATCTTGCATGCCAAGCAATTCTAATAATCCTAGTTCCTGAAACATTTGATCAAAATATTAAACCCACAAGGAAGGTTTGGTATCATCAAAACCTTAAGAAACTTGATCAAAAACTACGCCATCACTCTGGGCAGACAGAAGTTCGAATCCAAGAGGTGGGTTATAGTGCATATGTTGTTGGATTTGGATTGTAGAGTAAAATTGATGGGGTCGCGTTTGAAGGTGGGAGAGAAAATTTCTCCCCTATTTTATCTGAAGCCAAAGCCCTTATTATGGGGTTGAAGCTTGCACAGAAGATGAAGCTAAAGGAATTTACAGTAAGGGTGAGCATTCGGTTCTAGCTATTCCTTTATAACCGAGAAATGGACATAATTAGGTTTTTTAACCAAAAATGTTAACCATTTTTATAAAATCGGTTATACGGTTATTTGAGTAAAAATAAAACATATTTTCTTTGGTTTTGGTTCCAGGGTTGAGTTATTCAGTTTACCAAATAATCGAATTAAATTCTATGTAAAACACTTCATTTTATCTCTTTCTTCACTTCTTTAACTCATAGTAATTTTGAAATCCTTACTGGCGAACAAGGAACATTGAAATACCCCAAACCTTAATATATTAATGAACTATATAATTAGGATATAATAAGGCTCGAACGTGCCTTAGAAACATTAGAAGAAGTGTTAAACAACAATTACACCAAAATATGCTTTAGGAACAATTAGAACAAAAGGTGTTTTTAAAGAGCACAAATAAATTATGGAACTACCAATAAGTTCCAAAGATTTCAAATGTGAAATACCTCTAAGAGTAGTAATACGCATTAAGCGGAATTAGCGTTTAAACCGAAACGCACCTTAGAGCACAAAAATGTGTTTTAAAGAAAAATGTGCTTTAAGCATGTATCCATGGAACAAAAAGGCTAATGAGCCTAAATACCATAAAGAAATAAGGGAACAACACTTAAATGGTCATATGAGCCATTGTGTATACACACAAATTAAGTATACAAAGTCCACAGTAAACAGGTACTAAACTGACGAAAGTCAAGAAGAAACCACTAAACGACTTGGTTTAAATTGGAATGAGCAACATGCTATTTCACGAACAAGGTTTATAAAGGTTTTAAATATATTAAGGACACATTTAAACTAGCCAAAAATTGCATAATCAATGTGAACCCTGAAGCACATAAAATGGTGTTTTAAGGCATTTTGGCTATGTAACATACCTAACACATGGTATAAGTCCTTATGAACGAGTTTAATACATAAAATGTTACATAAATACAAGGAAAAACAAAAAAAATCAGATCAAATGAGGCCCTATGCTGCCGACATGGGGATGAGTCACCAAGCTCCAAAATGCTTTAATTTCTACTAGTACAACAACTAAGACTTTCTTTAAGTGCCAAATCATCTTGTCCCCTGAGTAAATCATTAATCAACTTACATGTCATATGAGACTCCCAAATTCGTAGCTCCTCCTCTCTTTGAAGAAACAACACAAAAAACCCAATGTTCTTAGTTTGGTGCCTTAAAGAACACCTTGCCTTGTAGAAATCATAACGTTCTCGTCCTAACTCCAACACTACTAGAAAAAAAGAGGTTTACCTACGACCGATTCCGTAGGTAATCCTTAGGTAAATAAGATTACCGACGGAAAAACATATAAAACCGACTTAAATTTTTTTTTTTCCCTTAAAAGTCTGTCGGCAATAGAATGGTCGGTAATTAAATTACGACGAAAATATGTGTCCGTCGGTAATTTACCAACGGATTACCTACGGAAATCACGGACACAGTTACCGACGGATTACCTACGGAATTGTCCATAGGTAAATTACCTACGGAAATTCCGTCGGTAAAACCGATGTCACGTCATCACCTCCGAGTCATACACAGATCCGTCAGCATTCCGTAGGTAAATTTTACCTACGGATTACCTACAGAACTTTATCATTTTGTAAGATATTCCGTAGGTAATCCGTAGGTATTTTAAATGAGGGAATTAAAAAAAAATCAAATTCTTTTTTTTTTCAGTATATATATATGGTAATCAGTATCCTTGAGAACCAATTTGAGTAAATGTTTAATTTTATTTACCATATATATATATACAAAAACGAAGTATGTATAATTAGAATACACATATAGGATTATGTATAACTCTCGATTACTTGGGTTTAACAAGTCGAACACTGACTAAAAATCAGTTTCCTTCCTAACAGAAAGGACTACGTATTGTATGACTTTACTTGTGTAACTACAAAGATAGAAAACTTATGTATTTACATTGCAATTTGAAAGCTAAAAAATTTGTTTAGTTCTGTGGTGGCTTTTCTGCATCGGACAATAACTTGGGCTGCTGCCATTCTTGCGATTCAACCCCTGCACCACATACATAGATGTTAGTAGGTGTAGATATTTTTTATTTTTCTTGATAGTAAGGATTGAACAAGGGCATAAGGAGTTTAACAGAAGAAGAAAAACAAGGGGCTTGAGTGGAGACAACATTATACCAGATTCTTGACGTAAATCCCAAAAGTTGTGTAGCAGCAGGATAGCATATGAAAGATATGGAATTGGCATCTAAAGGCTTGTTCACTGTTACCATTTGCAATCTTGGCTTCAAAGATGGAGATCTGGTTCAGACCAACATCACGCCCTTGATGAACTGGTACGATGAGAACAGCTGAAGATGAACCAGGTGCAGCTGAGAACCAGGTGTGTTTATTTCATGTATCCTAACCGAAAGTTTTTATTAATTAGTTATAAAGCTAGCATATCCTAGTTATAACAATGGCACGCAGTAAACTAGGTAGGTCGTCTAACAAATACTATACTCGTTATTATCTGATGCGGCAGTAATATGAAGGTGCGGCAGGAAACAAGATTTCTCATGCACAAAACATCCGACACCTGGAACAGATACTATCAATGGTAGACAAGGACATAATAGAGAAGCCTGTTCTTTTTTTTTAGGAACTTCTCTCCTGTAGCCATTAAAATTTGACAGTATGCAGCCATCAAGAACATAGCTTCAAGTTTCTGGGGTGGGAGATGCTTTACGGTGACATTCAAAGACAAACAGGATAGACAAAAGAACACAATGGATATTTCCTATATGAAGGCTACATGCTGGATAAAGCAGCAAGAATCCTTGAACAATCTAATCCAGCTCGATCCATCAACTTTTCCAATTGACAGAGCACAATATTCAACACAAACTAGATGATATGCAACACACCATTAGAATTTGGCAGATTCTCAAATGACATAGAAAAGCTTAAAAAAACTTCTTTTCTCAAATGCACGTACTTAAACCAATGATAGGTACCATGTCATCTTTAAGGTCTGGATGAGGATAACTACTTTTCTAAATACTATTAGTATACAGAAGCAAAATATACCATGGAAAATTAGCTGAAATATTACTGCATACAAACAGCTTAATAACGGGCAGTACTAATGTTCAGAAGTGGAAAATCAAGCAACAACTAGATTGGAAATCTGGTTAGATGATAAAAAATGCTGAAATTTTTATTTGTAGTTTAGAAGATAACTGCTGAAATCAGTTTAAATAACCCAGCACCAATGATCCTCAACTTTTGGAGAAACAAACAGCATAATATATATATATATATATATATATATATATATATGATATATATGCTTGCTGTTTGGTCTTTTATAGATATTGTTTAGTATACCATAATATACTTGCTTCTTTATTAAATGAAAGCTCAAATTTCGATTAATAAAAACAAAACCGTCATCTGTCTTAATTCAAAAGAGTAGTCCCTATTGCCTTGGGTTATTTCAAAGTTAAAACTTTATCAAAACACTCAACTAAGAAACTAAAACAGTTGGGAGAAGTTGGAAGTCAGATTAAAGAACAAGGAGAGAAACAGAAGAGAAGATATCAGTTTTGTGCTTTCAGTTTTACATTTTTTCTCTTCTGAAAACTTAAGTTCTGTATGACTCTGCTACAGAGAGTTATAAGAGTTGTAATGGTTTGTTCAAGAGCTTAAAACTGTATTAAAACACATAACTGAGTAACTAAACAGGTTTGGAAAATAGGAGATAAGTTAGATAACAGAAACAAAACAACAGAAAAAGAAAACTCATCAGTTTCATGTTTCTGTTTCTTTCCAGTTAGCATTTGGGTGTTTCTGTAACATTAACAATATTGTTGTGGGTCTGTCTCGAAGTTAAAACCCTGAGTGAAACACTTAACTAAGTGGATAAGCAATTCGTGAAGGAAATGGAAGTCAGATCAGAGAGCAAGAAGTGATAACAGTATTGTTTTGCTCCTCCACTAGTATGATTGTCAATAATACAATCAAACGAAATATTACTCACAAGTATGATTCATTGTTTGCTATAAAAGAATTCTATGGGTTTAATTTAGATAAGTTCCAAGAGAAGAAAATAAAACTGACGATTGCTCTCGAATAACCAGAGAGAAGGATAACTTGGTAGCTAGTATGATGCTAGCTAGTTGTACAGAGGGAGGAGAAGAGATCAAACTCAGACCTGTTTTGTGCCAGCAACTAGCAAAAGGGACCTTCGCAGCCTGGTAATGGTCTCTAAGCCGGACAAGTATTCTGTCATATTGTGATGTACAGTTGATTAGGCGGTTAATACAAACACAAAAGCAGGCTCGCATAATACAACACAAAAAAAATGTTCATTGTAAAAAAAGTTGTAATACTAATTAACAACACTCATAAAGAACATGAATTGATGTTTAAATTAGATGATATTTTCTGTTTTGTTTGTAATCTGAACTTACTTTCAAGAGACTAGTGGATTATATCAGCGACGATGGAGAGGAGGAAGGGATTAGTTCAGTGGATGATATTTTCTGTTTTGTTTCTAACGATAACCCTAATTCTGACCATCGAGACAGAGACTTAGTGCAACCATAATAGAAAATCGACATAGAGGTATGCACTGATATTAATGTTAGTTATCATTACTATTTGAAAAGGTATCCATTTTCTTTGATGGGTAATCTGGTTGGATGTGGACTACTTTACGCCGGAGACATCAAGATATGAAATTATAGAAAATTCGATCACGTACAAAGCAGGTATAAGTTCAGAAAGCAAATCCATATTAATAATAGGTCATAATTGGTAATAACTGCTAACTAAACTCAAAGAAACAAATTTGTTCATTGTTTTTAGAGAACTGGTGGAAATTCTAATCTAAGTAGAGAATTTAAGCCTAAAGTTACTAGACTCAAACAAGAAAGAGACCTAAACTAAGTTGCCAAATCAGTTTGTTCATAATCTACTCCTTTCTTTGAGACACTTAGTTGAAAAACAAGTAAAATGATAGCTTTCAAAACTTAGAGAGATAAACTTATGATGGCCAGAGATATAAGATTTTACAATGAAAAGTCCTAGTTAAAAAATTAATGAAGCATGAGTTTAGAATAGATCATATTTACTGTTTTGTTGTATTCTGAACTTACTTTGCAATAACCATCCTTGACGAGGTACATAAAGGCTGAACAATGACTTCTTTTGAACAAACCATCAAGCGCATACTGATAGCCAATATATTATATATTTTTTATTTTGAAACTGAGTACAACTGAAAGGATAATTTGGAGCATTCTTCATATGTGAAAGAAATCGAGACATTGCTATGTGCTAGCTCAAAACAAAACAGATGAAGAAAAAGTATAATTTCTGATTGTTATTTGATATATGCAGCATGGGCACGTTTATTTGGGAGTGCAGAAAACAAGTAATTTAAGTAAACAGACATAACATAGTGTTCTGCTGCCACATTCTCCCACCCATTGGAGCTGGAGCTTCTTGTATCCCCACAAACCATTCATCAGATAGAGAAAAGCACACAACAACGGAAACAGAAACCAATATAATCTGCACCCAGACATGCGGGGTTGATTTAAACACTTGACACAATAGTAGTGCGGTTGTTGAATTAGAAGGAGCAGAATATGCAGCGTTGGATCATCTATCTAGGCAGATGAACCGGCTGTCTATTTCCATGGAAGATGATGAGCAAGATGGACATGTCTGCCCAAGTTCATGGGATGAAACCAATAGTAAAACTGAAGCATTATGGAAAAACAAATAAAAAAATAAAGATGGGGAATGAGAGGGGTGTAGTAGTAGTGTTTGTAGTGGGTCTAGCATTGATGGTTTCGCAAAGAGCCGCGGGTGCTGGTGAACCATTTGATACAAACTATAGAGTTATCTATGGAGCACAACATGTTAACCGCATCAATAATGGTGATATAATGGAGTTTTGGATGGACCAATCTACAGGTTTTAGAATTTTATTGATTCTTAATTTCCACCTTTCGGTTGTAAAATTGTTACTAAGACTTTTGTAGTGTTGATTGAAGTAATAATTTTATCGAATAAAAAAGAACCCAATGTGAATCATCCTATCCTTCAGTTAGCATGCCGATTTATCTAACATCAATTCAATTGAGAACTCCTCCTACATCTTAGCATTGAAGAGAGAAACCAGATAATCTTTTCATATTAGGACACAACCTGGTCATTTTAATCAAATATGGAGTACTTTTGCATCTAGCTAGCCAAATGACATTAGAAGAAAAATTGGTTTAATATCATCTAAACCCAATTCTAACACGACAACCACTTCCCAATCTCACAATCAAGCAATCACAAATTGACACTCCCGTCACCTAACTACACAATATACATAGCAAAACAGACCACATGACTTTTCCATAACCTAATAGAATATCAATATACTACAACAAGAGGCAATTCTCTACAAAACCTGACCATTCTAGCTCTACCAGTGAGCTTGATTCAACAAGCTATGATCCAGGTCACCGATTGATGTATACCATTATAATATTCATCGAGAAACCAAAATCCTAATTATCCAACTACTGACAAAACAGAACCCTAAGTGGCGAGCTTGTTTCAATAGGTCACGAGCTTGTCAATTGGCAGGAAAACCATGAACTTAAACAGAACCCTAAGTGATAGAAAAATTAAAAATTGTCTAATTTTGTAGTTTCCAGTGAATAAGATAAGGTCTGAGTAAATTACCGGTTTCAGCACCTCCGCGATTTCAGAAGCTCTTCTTTTTTATGTACCCAGCGCGAGAGAGAAACAACAGATTTGGAGTTCTTCAATCGATGCCCAGCGCCCGAGAAGGAAGGAGCTATTCAATTGATCAGAAGAGTGAGAGATTCTCAGGAGTTCTTCAATCGATGCCCAGTGCCGGAGGAAGAAAGGGCTGGGTTCGATAGTTTTAACGAGAACGACGGAGTTCGAGATAGAAAATTGGAGAAAGACGCGAAGGAAGAAAGGGCAGGGTTCGATAGCAAAAGAGAATCTCTGGAGTAGTTCAATTGGTTGACGTACTTTGCGAGAGGATGGAGTTATTCGATGGAAGAAATTCTGCAAGATAGAAAGAGGAGAAAAAGCAACTGCTGAGGAAGGAAAGACTGAGCTGCGTTTAATTAGTCTTAACAAGCTTACCGACGGACTCACCCGTCGGTATCCACATAAACAAAACGATTTGAGCTCATAAGCTTACCGATGGAACGGTCCGTCGGCAACTTTAGTAAGAAAACGACAACGTTTGAATGTATAAGAACGTTCGCATGTTGTAAATAGAGCACTAATTACCGACGGAATAATCCGTAGGTAATTACCAACGGAATAATCCGTAGGTAATCATATTACAAAAACGACAACGTTTAAATTACAAAGAACTCTCTTCCACGGCATATATATAAGCCCTAATTTACCGTCGGAAACAATCCGTAGGTAATTACCGATGAAACAATCCGTCGGTAATCATGTTATATATACGACAACGTTTGAATAAATAAGAACGCATGATGTGTATAGAGCACTAATTACCGACGGAATAATCCGTAGGTAATTACCGACGGAAAAATCCGTAGGTAATTTGATGCCAATTTTACGCGCCATTACCAGCCAGGTCTCCCGCACTTTTCCCTTCAGATTTACCTACGGAAAATTCCGTCGGTAAATTTGTCATAGGAATTCCGTCGGTATTTTGTAGGTAACTACTTAACCAAAGGTTAGCATTATAAACCGTAGGTATTCCGTCGGTAATTACCTACGAAAATTATTCCGTAGGTAATTTCCGTAGGTAAACTACTGTTTTCTAGTAGTGCAAATAACAACTTGATAGCTCGTTGGAATCCTCTTTCAAAGAGATTTACAACCATAGCTCATGAGCCCCAGATTCGAAAAACCACGAAGAAGTGCCTTTGATTCTCGAGGTAAAACATTGCCTTCTTGGAAACTCTCCTTCTTTGATTTCATCAAGGCCGAGTGCCTAGGGTTACTAACCATTCTTATTCTTCTTCTTGTTATATGATTTGGATCCAATTTCTCTAGCAAATTGCTGTCAAAATTTCTAAGGAAAACAAGCTTAATATTAAGCTAAAGTTAATATACAAGGTAAGTCCTACAACTACCTAATTCAAGGTTCTAATTGTTGTTCTATATATGATCTAACTTATTCTTCCTTGTTTATTATTGCCGAATTTATTAGGTGTTAGATTTAATTTTTGACACCTTAAATGTATTATCTTATAAATCTAAAATTATATTTATACTCCTTATGATATAAGCTACAATATAAGCTATCATAATATGCAAGAAAATTCATATAAGATAATTTATATGGTGGCCGAAAATTAGGAGGTTATATATGAGTTAGAAAAATATCTAACTAAGTTAAATTGAAGGAATTAGTATAATTAAGAGTAATATGTAAAAATTTGAGAAGTTTTGGTTACATAATATCAAGGCCGAAATATATATGAGTTAATATGTATTTTTGAGAGTTTAGATGATGAAAATAATTGTAGAATTAAGTTTACAATTTATAAGAGTTTATAAGTGTTATAAGGAATTTAAGGTTTTTGGTATATTTAAGGATAATAAAGATGGTATTTTATACTATAACGTTAGATAATTAAATCTGGTGGTTTAGAGATGTTTAAATGATTTTTGATGTTCAAAAATCTGTAGGAAAATTAATTACGAAAATTAGAATTAGTTGGAGTTAAATTGGTTAATAAATGAGTTAGGATAAAAGAAAAGACCACAAGGGTAAAATGGTAATTTCCCTGGTCAAACATGGTCAAACGTGGTCAAACATGGTCAAACTTGGTCAATGACAGTTTATAAAATGTTTAGAGGAGCTAGAATAAAATTTGTAGCAAAAGATTAGATATTAAAAGTATAAAGGAATAAAAAATTAAGTTAAATTAACTTTAGGGGTAATATTATAAATTATGGAAAGTTAGGGGGTTTGACATAAAACTGGTCAAACTTGGGTATATTTTGGTAATTGACCAAAAGTATAAAAGAAATTAATTAAGTAAGACTTTGGAAGAAATTAGAAATAAAATAACAAGTTTAGAACTTATTATGAGTAGAAATTAAAGGAAAACTATGGTAAGTGTAACACCCCAACCGAATCTCGTCATTACCTCTTAAACTGTTACTAATTACCCTGCTCACGCAGCGGAACTCTAATTACAACGAGGGTGAAACAACGCCGTTAGCCACCCATGTGGCTAACCAGGCCTTTCTTACATACCGTAACGGTCTGATGACTGGAACAACCGAATACACAATACAAATACTTTACTCAAATCATTTCTTTACTATACCGAGTCTACAATCTATGGATGTCGCACATATTTGGTCTTACACCTCTTTCAATACATAATAATTAAATCTAACTACCCATGCAAACCACCACCCCGTCCTACTCTCTAACGGTAACATCTCGGTGTACCTGAAAAATAAAAACGTTGCCCCTAAGGCTCAGCTTAACGCTGCATATGAATTCGCATACCCCGAGCGCTAACCGGGGTACGCCGACTACTTTGTCGAGAGCATGGAGTTCATTTTAATTCAACCAACATGCATATAGTAATACATTATATGTACACTACACAAGGATTCGACAATCAATCATGGGTTACAATCCCTAACTACATAGTAAGGTTGTTAGTCGTATCAATTACTCTTAGGGCCATGAGTTACCTCACTATGTCGTGGTTACTCATTCAACAACTCACCCGCTCTCGGGTTACTTATTCATACACACCCATTCTCTTGGGCTACTCGTTCTATACTCACCCATTCTCTCGGGTTACTATACTCATTATCTCACCCACACTATTGGGTTATTATACTCATTATCTCACCCACACTCTTGGGTATTTATACTCATTATCTCACCCACACTCTTGGGTTAATTATACTCAAGCTCTTGTAGATTCTCGAGACACTACAAGTCTCCTACGTCACGCTTGTTACTCTTAATACTTACTTAGGCCAAAACTCATGGCTCTCAAGCATAGTCTTACTTCTCCGGTTTCGACCCTACTCTGGGTCTAGCATGGTGGGAAGGTTCAACTAGCTCACGGAACTCTCTCTTATTCCTATCTCTTTTTACTTAGGTCCGACTACTCTCGGACTACTTACATTCCCATACACTCCTCTCTCGGAGTTATAATATATTATATTAGTCTAGAAGCACCACTCTCGATGTTTCTAGTGACTTTGGGAACATTACTTAAGTTCGGTAAATCTTAGGTTTTAGGAGTTACCCATACATTTCACTTACTCATACTTTCAGTTATTTTCTTATATCGGGTAAAATCCTAATATAGGAGGTCGACCATGTCCTCAAGGGAGCTACTAATCCCTTAGGTCTCTTTTACCTTCTTTACTAGTTCACATCTCGAACTATCTTTAATCCTCTTGAAGGAGGTTCACTTATCTTTCCACTCTCATTTGTTTCGTGGATTGTGTCATTATGGTTTACTAACCGTTATCGGGTAATTACCCAACCCGCACATCTCCTCACATTCTAGGGAGTTCACATGTTTGCTTATCGTTATACTTTAACGGATAGTTTGTGTTTTTGCACGTTTTTGTTATCATAAGCATCGACCTGATCTATGGGTCTCGCCAAACGTACTCACTATGGTCGGTCTTTACTCTATGTTAGACCACACCGGCATACAAGTATGTTAGCTCATTCAACATCAACAAGACATACATAATCAAACAATGGATTGTTTCATGCTTTAGTCTTGATTAAGCCGACACACAAACACACAAATCAACGTAACTTGGTTAGCACGCGGAGTATGAGAAAATCATACATTTCACCGGGGTTTTTACTTTTAACCGTGACACCTCACCATGCTCGGGTCTCGCACGATTCTCTGATAATGTTCGAAACATTATTATTAATACTAAGTTCATACGGAACATAATTAAATGCTACTCCCAACATAACCCCGTTATCCCGTTATTCCTAGTTTAGTTCATGTGTTCTTAAGTTCACATCTTTCTCATTCACTCTTTGCGCTTGTTTACACTTCTTAGGACCTTTACATGTCCCCAAACAAGGCCTAAACATCATCTAACACCAATACCCATCAAGCCCCCACCTTAAAATGGCTTTAAAATGGTTTCTGTGAAGAAAATGGGGTGGTCCGGGTTTGTGTCCGGGTTTACAAAACCCGGACCAATACTTCTGGTCACTCTCGGGTGCATTTTAGGGGTGATCCGGTTGGTTTCCTGGTTTGTAAACCCGGACCACTCCTCTGTTACAACAATCTGCCGTGTTTTAGCCCTGGTCCGGGTTTCTGTACTTGTTTACAGACCGGACCACTTGCAGAAGTGAAGTTTCTCCTTGTTTTTGATTATGTTACAACTTCAACTTGTACCAACTTCTTCCCCACTCTTCCCACATATATTATAGCATGTTTTGACATTGTTTAGGCATTCAAAACTAACCTAAACCATTCTATATATTCATCTGTCAAATAACTCATTTCACTGTAATTTTCATCTGTTACAGATTCTAATTTCTTGTCTCTGATAGCTTTCATCCTTTCTTGCCTACCATTCTAACTCCACCCGCCTTGACACACCAAGCCCATTGTTTCCTAGACAAATTTTGACAGAACTTGCCCACTTCCTAAGCACTCTCACAACACTAAACAACTCATAAAAATCAGTTTTCATCCCTGTTATATAAGCACTGAATCACTCCTACTACACACTAAATTCCCCTCTGTTATGTCATATGTACCAGTTAGCCTCAAACTTATTACCCACACTTAAACATCAATAACACAACCATATTCCTCTTTCAAATTGTAGTATCCTGACTACACTAATTCATGGTCCATTATTCATTCAAAAATGTGTTTACAGCGAACAAAACCACTCAGGTAAGCTCATTACCTTACTACTTTCTGTTTTCTTTTCTCTTCTTCCTCCTCCTCTTGTTCTCTCCTTCTTTCCCTTCTTGTTCCACACCAAACAGAGGGTATAGATTGCTAACTACAATCACATTCCCATGCCACACAAAACAGCAAGTTTAATACTCACGTTCCTCACAAGATTAATATTTCAAGAGCTTGTTTTTAGGGTTTAGCTTAGAGATTACCTTCAAGTGTCCAAATGGAGAGTTAGGCAATCAAAATGATGAAGCTCCAGCACTCCTCAAGGGCAAGAAGAAACCGGCTGGACATGGGGAAAAATTCAACGTGGGCATTCTTGATTTTTTTACAAGAAAGCTGAGAAATTAGAGCTTTTAACTTTCTTTTTACCTTAGAGTATCAAGAAGATGAAGAAGCCAAAACACTCCTTTAAGCTCCAAAATGGCCTACGGTCATGGAGATGAAGGTAAGGGTTTCTAGCTTTTGAAGGTGGAAAATGTTGCCCTTAAAAGAGGAATTCAACGGTACAAATTTTTGTGTGATTTGGTGGAGAAATGAGCAAGATAATGGAGATTGAAGATGGTGCTGTTTGCTCTCTTTGGAATCGCCATGGGACTCATAGAGGAAGAAGATGTTATAGAGAGGGGGAAAAATCGTGACTGGCAAGGAGAAGGAGGTGAGAGGTTTATAATGCCCCTTTTACTATTCCATTCTTACTTTATTTATTTGTCATCTTGACTTAAGCTAACAAGCTAATTAAATGTGTGTATAACTAAATAATCGGCCCCACACAGAATACAAGCTGAGGGCGTTTTTTGACTTTTTACAGAAAACGCTCGTTATTTTACCCGGTTTGGCACTATTCACTAACCGGGCCCGTTTTTTTGGATTTTTCTCTCGTTCTTTATTTTTAATGGTATTAAGCTTCCATTAAAACTTAATTATAGTTTTATCTACCAAAATTTTTACGGGTCCATTTGACCGCTTAAAGTCACGTTTTTGGGTTTTCTCGAAAACGTGCTTTTATGCTTAATTAGTGTTTTGACCCATTACCCTGGATCCGTTTTCTTCGGGAATTATTCCCACATATAACTAGGCATAATTAAGGCCTTGGGAGTCCATCTCAGACCCTAACGAGATCAGATTCTCCTTTTATTCATTTATGCATGTTTTAGCATTTTCGCGTTTTACGCATTTTCTCTTTTCTTTGGTTTTATTCTCTTTACCATACTCTCTAGGCACTACTAAGCCTTTAATAATCATATTAGAATAATTAATCACCATTTTTAGGTCCGGGGTATTAAAGTAAGGAATGTAAATAACAACATTTTATTGTGTTTAGAAGGTTAGGAATTAAATAAGAATTTTGAAACAAGTTGTAAAAGAAAGAGTTAAGACGGGGTTAAACGAGACCCGTATATAAATTAAGGTATACGAGGGGTATACCCGTAATTTAATAGTATAGAGAGAATCAATACTTAAAATATTTTAATGAAAATACAAGTTATATTGGAAAAGAATAAATACATATGGTACAGAGAATACGGGCGTATACGAAAATTTTTGTGTACATGAATAGTACTCGTACACGTGAATAGTATGCATATACATGAATAGTAATACGTATACATGAATAGTAAATATGTATACATGAATAGTAAATACTTATACATGAATAGTAACTATGGCATATATGAATAGTCAAATACGAGACGTATATGTGAATAGTAAAATAACGAATACGTGAATAGTAAAATACGTATAGGGGAATAGTAAAATATGTTTACATGAATAGTAAAATACGGTGAATAGTGAAAATACTAAAACCTTATACAAGGTCTGTATAAGTCTAAAGTTGCTAACTGTGCAACTAAATAACTGCTAACGACGTTAGTATGTTAATGAATTAGAATTGAGCTTGAAAACGCTCCTAAATGAACGAACCCGTTTAACGGTATACTATTATACTTGGGTTAACCTAGGAAGAGTTTTAAGTTGAAAAGAGAACCAAATAGTTCTAAGACACAGGATACAATACTAGTTCTTGTTACAGATCTAGATGTTGGAGGCGTTCGGCGGATTAGGCGAATGTGGTGTTAAGAGCTAGCCAATCTCCGGTGTACGGTATGGGATTCTTGTAGTTGTTTGATAACGGGGTCTACCTCTTTGTGTGCTATGTGTTATTGTGATACGACCAAACGAGATTAAGCATGAAATCGATTTACTGTATTGTTATTGTGTGTCCATTGCACACTAACACACTTGATTCAGAGCTTGTTCATTACTATGTTTAGTAACAGTTGTATAAGGTTATAATACTCCTGTTGTTAGTTGGTTAATACCGAGTGAGGTTTAACTAACAAATTGTCAATGAGAA